>OY755170.1:12496120-13008469 GCA_963576735.1 Bedellia somnulentella
ATATGGCTAGCAGGTATAGCGAAGGGGGCGCAGGACTTAGAAAATTTTCCTCAAAAAAAGTTTTTTTTTAATCATTCGTTTTTCGCGTTTTTGATCATTGGGGTCGACAGAAGGTATAAAAATAAGCAAATTAGATGCCTTGGGCTTTTCCTCTATCTCAAGTAGTTTTAGAGATATGGGCCTCCAAAGTTTCCTCAAATGTATGGTCAAAAGACTTGGAAAATTTTCGTAATATGGCTAGCAGGTATAGCGAACATACTCCCATATTATCATCATAATTATCACCTCACCTATTCTTTTCTATAATCGCAGCATGACAGGGAAATGATAGGGGGGGGGGTCGAGGATATTGTGGAAATCGATGAAACACATTTGTATACGAAATCAAATGTGGAGCTTTGGATGTATCAGCCGGAATCAGCGAATGTTTTTCCAGGCTCTTTTATAATTAATAATATATAATTAATAACCTTATTTTTTGCCACAATAAACCATTTTTCGACAGAGGTAATTTACTAATTTTAGCAGTGCTCCTTTTGCTTATAAATATTACCGTGGACGCATGGCGTGAAGCTTTGTATGTATGAGCCGACCAGCTATACCGGACAAGACCAGAGCCGTCAATTCCTCCGGGGATGGCACCGTCTGCACCTACACCCTTGATGCCGGATAGGCCGGCGACCCAATCCAGGATACACCCTGTGTATGTCGCGCAGTAATCGACGGAATCGAGCGGCATCGCTAGGCAGGGGATGTAGGATATTTTGCCGGTACATGTATTCGCCCATGTAATAACGTAGTCGAGGTGCGCTTCTACATGTACGGCAATGTCTCTTTAGCTCCAACCACTGCCGCTCGATTATATTTGTGTGAACTTTCACCGTTACGTCCTGCGTTCCCGGCACAGGCTGACCAAGGCTTGGGTTCACGGGAATGTTAACAGTGCCGTTAACAAATTGTCGCCGATGATTAACTGTATAATGCCCACCCATATTTAGCCTAAGGTGCACACCAAAATATGACCGGTGCATGTCCGACATTATAAAAGAGCCTGGACTAACATTCGCTGCTATGATGGGGTCTAGAGTGGCTCTGGTCTTGTCCGGTATCAACTCGACATGTATTTTTTTAGTCTTCCGGCTGATACATCCAAAGCTCCACATTTGATTTCGCGCCAAGCGTCCACGGTGATACTTATTAGTATACAAATGTGTTTCGTCTATTTCCACAATATCGTCGGCCCCCCCTATCATTTCCCTGTCATGCGCTTCTGCTGTATCGCAGACTTCCCTAAAGTATTGGAATACTTGTATTGCCGACTTTTTAGAAACGCCGACATCCTTAGCGGACTGCGTCACTTTATCATTACGCAAAAAATGCATTAACAGACGGAGCACTGCTAATATAGGCAAATTAACTCTGTCAAAAAATGTATTTTTTAACGGCGACCTTATGGAGTTACACCCTTGCCGCCTGCAACGCCAACGGAACCCTAATTTGTAAGAAGGTTTCTGCTCACTGTTCATTGGCCTCCTACATGTAGGACACTTTGGGGGCCCAGAAGGAATAAGAAGCCATTCGCGGGCTGCCGCTATGGCCCTTTCCTCGCTGTTAATTACAGCACCAAAATTCCACAATCCAAAGTTTGCTACACGCAAAATGTTTTGGAATTCCATTTCAGATATTATAATTACGAACTACGAGAAACACCTAATCTAATATCAAGATAAAAAACTAAACTAATGAAATAATAAAAAAGAAAATATAACCTACTTAATCTAATAATCAAAATAAAAAACAAAAGTAATAAAATAATAAAAAAGAAAAGATAATGAAAAAGACGAATAACTCAAAGAAAAAAACAATAACTAAACCAAATGAACAAAATGAATTAAACAACTAACGACTATCTAACGAAAAAACCTCACAACAAAGATTAGAAAAAAGAAAAGTGGTGTTGCGGACGAAATTAAAGCCAAAGCATTGAAAATCGTACAAAAATACAGCAAATTTTAGTAAAAGTGCGAGGACTAAGCATTACCGATCAGAGAACACATTTTTCTTTGGAGGCCCATATCTCTAAAACTACTTGAGATAGAGGAAAAGTCCAAGGCATCTAATTTGCTTATTTTTATACCCTCTGTCGACCCCAATGATCAAAAACGCGAAAAACGAATGATTAAAAAAAAACTTTTTTTGAGGAAAATTTTCTAAGTCCTGCGCCCCCTTCGCTATACCTGCTAGCCATATATTACGAAAATTTTCTAAGTCTTTTGACCATACATTTGAGGAAACTTTGGAGGCCCATATCTCTAAAACTACTTGAGATAGAGGAAAAGCCCAAGGCATCTAATTTGCTTATTTTTATACCCTCTGTCGACCCCAATGATCAAAAACGCGAAAAACGAATGATTAAAAAAAAACTTTTTTTGAGGAAAATATTTGAGGAAACTTTGGAGGCCCATATCTCTAAAACTACTTGAGATAGAGGAAAAGCCCAAGGCATCTAATTTGCTTATTTTTATACCCTCTGTCGACCCCAATGATCAAAAACGCGAAAAACGAATGATTAAAAAAAAACTTTTTTTGAGGAAAATTTTCTAAGTCCTGCGCCCCCTTCGCTATACCTGCTAGCCATATATTACGAAAATTTTCTAAGTCTTTTGACCATACATTTGAGGAAACTTTGGAGGCCCATATCTCTAAAACTACTTGAGATAGAGGAAAAGCCCAAGGCATCTAATTTGCTTATTTTTATACCTTCTGTCGACCCCAATGATCAAAAACGCGAAAAACGAATGATTAAAAAAAAACATTTTTTGAGGAAATTTTCTAAGTCTTTTGACCATACATTTGAGGAAACTTTGGAGGCCCATATCTCTAAAACTACTTGAGTTAGAGGAAAAGCCCAAGGCATCTAATTTGCTTATTTTTATACCCTCTGTCGACCCCAATGATCAAAAACGCGAAAAACGAATGTTTAAAAAAAAAATTTTTTTGAGAAAAATTTTCTAAGTCCCGTTCCCATAGTGCCCCCTTCGGTACACCCCAACCCTCTTTTTAATTAATTGGGTTATGTTATACTGATTTGATTACGATTAGTGGAAAAAATATACACTCAATTACGTTCCCGCCACTCCCGCGTTTATTTTATTGTGATATTTTATTTTACTTACTAACGGCAATGGAATAAAAGTTTGCAGCCAATCCCTTGCTTAAAAGTATAAATGTTGGTATTAATTAAGTTTCTTTAATATGTTGTTTTTATCGTTTAATTGATGTCTTTGTTTGCGTTTCAGTATTGCTATCTAAAATATAAAATTCACGTGGTACAGTGTTTGTCACAAATCTCCTCTGAAACGGCTGCACCGATTTCAATGAATTTTTGCGTACGCATTCGATAGGTCTGAGAATAGGTTTGTAACTATTTTTTATACTCTTACGATATAAGAATTGTCCACCCTCAAAATTTTTTTTATTTCATAGACTGGAAATTCCCCGAAATAATTTAACAACTATTTCGGGTCAGCTAGTATTACATATAGTCTGCTGGTAAAAATGTGGTGGAATTGTCATATTTATTCTATCATTAAATTTATAAAATTTTATATTAATCTGTCTTTTTAAAGATACTATATTACAGAGACAAAAATTTTCAAAAGTAAACACTTCTGATGCATAGGGGCTGAGCCGCGAGCCTACCTCTCTCATTGATGTTCCGTCTCCCTCCCTCCAAAGCTGAGTAAACGGTCCTATTATATTAGGGTAAAAATGTGCGGTGTAGTGTTGGCTTAGAATAGCACTACCCCATTTCTTCCGGTGGGTGTACGTAAGAGGCGACTAACGGTATTGGGGCATTTAAGGGACTTTTGGGCGATGCGGTTGAGGACCCATCACCAACAACCTTTATTTTACCATCTTTTCCCCACTAAACTTTCCAAAAGTGGCTGAGGAATTTCGAATTCCTTAGCTCTGGCTACCTCTTCTAGGGATTTATAGCCGTGAGTATATGTATGTATAAAAAAATGTGTATCTACTAGAATAATTATAAACTCAATACTGAAGCGCCCTATTTTACGGAATAAAAAAATAAAAATTCATTCTGCAAAATTGCTTGAATAACGCGAGTTGACTGCGTAATTAACTTGTTTGTCTCTCGTTCGTCAATCCGTTAAATTGCCGCGCGCACTAAATCGACGGACGCTACAGTCTTATGGGTTATTTTGGAAAATAAATTATTATTTGTATTATATTATTATGTCGTAAAAAAATTAAAACAGACACAGCGACGACGCACCGCAGAGCAACGCACTAATGGGACGCCGCCCTCTACTTAGTTGGAAAACTATTTTTTCCGTAAAAGTGATTTGCAGCCGTCCACGAAAAGTTTTAGTTGTCCTACTGGTGGCGAGTTCGCGTTCGCGTGAAAATTAGCTGGACAGAGCCGCCGCTTTGCGTTGAGTTTGTGTCAACTAGATCAGATCGCTTCACGTTTTCCGTTCGCGTAATCCGCTCATTTAGGACACGTTGTTATAGGTATATGATGGTAGTTCCAATAAAGCAGAAATTTTATAAAAAAAACAGGTTATTAACTATCCCTTTTTAATAAATTGTCTTAATTATTATCTTCGTCTATCAACTTGAAGATTAATAATTCATTATGTTAAGTTATCGGTAAAATAATATTTATAACGGGTATCCCCATTGAAATAAGATAAATAAGGAGTCTAAAATTAATCATCTTTTCTCTTCATACGGCTCCGCCTTCAGCGAGCCGTAACACAACTCGGGGAGTGGTTCAGGAAGTGGCGGATCGAGGTTAATCCCTCCAAAAGCGCAGCCATGCTCTTTCAGAAGGGATGCGCCTCACACGATCCGCCACGGCCTGTCCAACTCTTCGGCACACCTATTCCGTGGGTAAAAAAGACTAAATACCTCGGTATTGTCTTTGATCCCCGGCTTACATGGCAACACCACATCAAATACATACGCAACAAAGCCTCATTCGTACTGAATAGGCTATCACCGATGCTTTGTGCTCGCAGTCAGTAAGTTATTACTACTTCACAAAGTTACACTATACAAAACATGTATACGGTCAGTCCTCTCGTACGGTAGTGTTGCGTTCGCACACGCCAGAGAGGGCTTGATTCACTGCCTCCAGGTGATACAAAATAGGTTCATGCGCAAGGCGGTAGGGGCGCCTTGGTATGTTAGGAACTATGATCTCCACAGAGACTTAGAACTCCCTACAATCGGGGATCACTTCAAAGAAATCTCACTTAGCTTAGGTACACTCCTTTGCCGCGCCAGGGCGGCCTTCAGCCGCCCGGCAACAAATGCCACGTTAACGCCGCATAGGCCGCAGGGCCAGCAGCACCAAAACCGGGGGGTTTTAGTCTGTAGAAGTCTGACATACCCCCGCCGCTCTCTCGAGAGGCGGGATTTCCTTGGAGGATTTCCCCCCGGTATATAAACGAAAAAAAAACATCTTTTCGTGTGTTTTGAAGCTTTTATCATTTCACTAAGAAAATATTAAGCACAGCTAAATACAGTGAAAACTATTGTGACCTTTCTATTTCATATAAATAATATAAGTGAAATAAGACGCTGTATAGACTATACAGCGTCTTATTTCACTTATATTATTAAAGTGAGGTGATTATACAGTATAGTGTAAGCTTGACATAGCACAAAAGGCAACCAAATCTTTTAGTTTTGGGCTTCTGAAGTTATTTAAATCTTTTTTGTTCATGAAAACCTCATGTTGGGATTATTACTAATAAATAAAGGAAAGAAAAATTTCAAATCAAAATCAAAATCAAAAATCAAAATCAATTTTATTTGCGTAAATGTGGTACAATTAAGATGTTGCATTATTACAATTGGTCCATCACATTTAACTATGTATGCTAGCATGCAAATATTTACATTAAAAAAAATTACAATAAATTTATTAGCTATATTTATTTAATTTAAATAGCCGCGAATTTCAAATCATATTATTATTATTATTTCGACAGCCCTGTGTGTGTGAATTCCCTGTGTGGCGATACTGGCCTGTGTCGAAATTTTTCTTTCCTTTATTTATTCTTTATTTATTAGTAATAATCCCCACATGAGGTTTTCATGAACAAAAAAGATTTAAATTATGTGATAGTTAGGCGTTTTCAACATTTGCATTCTATCTGAAAAGGTAGACAAGTGGCCTTCCGAATTAGTAAAAAATTTGGAGGTAGGAAACACAAACACTACTTAAACGTGTAAAAGAAATAAAGGATAGAAGAATTTTGCGCTGGCAGCCATTGAGACGGTAGCACATCTGGCAGAGCGTCGGGGCGTATACCCGAGGTCGCGGGTTCGATTCCCGCCTGTGTCGAAATTTTTCTTTCCTTTATTTAATCTTCTGAAGTTATTTTTTTAGATACCTAATCATCCTTTTAATGCCAACATCCTTGCTTACCATCTTTTCTCTACTCAAGTTCATAAAAGTGGGTCAGGAAATTTTAATTATCTAGCGATGGATACCCCTCTTTTTATAATCAATTAATTCAGAATATGTATGTCTGTAATTACCACTGATCGGAGTAGGTAGAGCGATTTAGGTTCATTGACCGCAAACATTGATGTTAATATGGATATTCCACGGGATTTCGAATAATACTCCGGGATTCGATTAAGACTCCGGGATTCGATTATTATAATTATTTTTAAAAATGGTATATTTTTTTGTCAAATGCGTGACGTTGCCGCTTTGTTGACTGACACTTGTCGTGATATCGCTGCATTATGCGCTCTTGCTCACACGTACCGGGACTGTCACGGGTGTGGCTAGTGACGCACCTGTTTTTGTCTCTTTCTCACTGGAATTCAATTGTTTACCGAAAGTAACTTGCTGTTAAATGTTGTCTCACGTTAAATGATTGTTGATTTTTGTATAAATATAAGAAATTGTTACATAAAAAAATATATGTGGTTTAACGTATCAAGTTTCTATCTATTTATTATATTATCCTTAAACCCGTCCTTTTAATTATAGGAAATGTATGCTTTCACTACTCCCTAAGACGTAAACAGATTTTTATTATTATTCTACTTAAAAAAGAAATCCCGGGATTCGGGGAGTATCCATATTATTCTTTCATATGGCAAGTACATAAAATAGCTCTGCCTACTCCGATCACTAGTAATTACAAGTGTTTTTGTAACCTTTAGAGGAAATCTCATTAAAACACCAACAGATGGTCACCCTACATAAATAGAGACACAGCGATTTATTTTGCCATCCTTGTTCAGGAGTTAAGGACACTTTAGGGCGCCAGTTAGGCTTGGGTAGATCCAGCTCCGTGAGGTGATTCGAATCATCAGGTTCAGGCTTAGTTCCGGTACTGAATCTTCTTAACCGGGCCAGACCGCTTATCGAATCCGGCTCGGTGAAGAAATTCAGAACGGAATCAAACAACCAAAAATAGCACGCTTACTGCGCGGAACGTAACGAATGCTATTGTATTGACGTACATTCAAAAATGATTTAATTCGTACGTATAATGATTCTGTTCGTGTACAGGCTAGGTTCGCTAACATGCAAATATTCATTTGTAAAAAAATAAATATAATTTAGAAACATCTTACTATCTACAAATTAATATATACAAATAAGAAAGATACACAACATAAAACACTATTATATTTATAATATCACAATAAACACCATTATTTATGAAAAGATTGATAAATATTTTAAACGAAATTGGCAAACAAAGAACACAAAAGGACAACTTTCTGTTCGTCTCTGTCTCCCGAGTTCAAATTTTATTACATTCTTGTCTCGCTCTCACGTTCAGCAAGCAAATGTATCGGTAATAACCAAACCGATCCTGAACCTGATGCCTGAGCCTGTTGTTCGGAACCAATAGAACCGAGCCGGTGCGGAGCGGCCCGGTTAAGCGAACTCGCACCTGTTAAGAAAGAGTGAGGCCGGTTAGGCAAATCAGGCTCACGCAGAGATTCGAATCGAATCATTTGAATCCACCGAGCCGGACCTACACACGGCTAGCGCCAGTGCGCATTCCAAGCGCATTCTAAGTTAGATAATAAAATTACTTCCATATTTCCATGTATTGTTGATTTAATACTCTTTGGTTTATTGTAATATCTATCTAGTTTCTGGTTTGGTCCATTCATTTCATTCATTCATGCTAAACTAAAATAGCAAGCAGAGAAGCGAGCGATCAAAAGCAAAAAATGCAAAAAGTCAAAAAGTGAAGAATATGAAACAGAAATAGAAATTCAGGATTAATTTATTCCAAATAACAAGTGGTGTTCAATGTACTTACATACAAAAATATTTTTTTTATGACAATGTTTTTTAGACATTTTGTGTTGCCTTCAGTTGTTTTAAATTAAAATGTTTCATAGTTCGTCGAGACGGTTTCTGTTTTTATACATCTGAACAAAAAATGGAATATGCTTCATCGTCAGTTACAACAAACATTGAGAGTAAGAGTAACTTTCTTAGCGTTGGCGACTCTGTTATTGGAAATAAACCTAAACAAAGAAATCCTGTGGTAAAATTTACTAAAATTCAGGAATACCATTTCGATACCAAAGGTGTGTACGGTGGATTTCAATAAATTACAAAATCTGTAAGATCCTAATTTCATAATTATTTTGATTTCCTGTAGTCAAGTGGAACCAAAATCCACGCTTACGGAGAGTTGTCAGTGTGGAAGACAGTCCTCCTTCAGCAAGATTTACTCATATGAAAAGAAGAATTGCTACTATCAGTGAAAGTGAAGAGTTCAAACTGTACCCTGGTAAAAGTAAGTTTTATTTAAAGATTAACTTCATCACAATTTTTAAGCATAAAATCTTATACTGAAGTTCCCATTTGCTATCATTAAGTTCCTAGGTATTTTAATATTCTCTGCTAACTCATTTTACTATGAGGCTTAATGCTTACTATTGTTATGTCTTCGTCAATCTATTTATGGAATTATAATAACAGTCATTCATATTTTGTCAGCTGAACTTGTTGACACAATTGTCTGTAATACTGCGGAATATTTTTTTACTTAGAGCAAGGATTTAAAAAAGCATCAGACACTGCATTTTAGAGCTAACTTGACATTAAATATGCAAAGCTCTGTTTACTGCATCACCCATTATCATTATTTTTTTTATGTGTTTCCCATACTAATTTAACTACCTTATAAACCAATTATTTCACTTGATCCACTTTCCCTCTACAATTTCAATTTTGTATTCTGTTGTATATTCTCTATATCTAAAACCATGATTTTGGTTTCATTTACTGTCACCTTTATTTCCTTCCTTTTAATTGACTCACATGCAATACTTATCATAACTTGCTACTTTTATGGATCTAAAAGATGCTAGTTACACTGGCCAATGTATATGGTAGGTGGCATGTTAGCGCTCCTCATAGTTAAAAAGAACAAAATTTAAATAACATAATATATATTGCACTCTCAGAATGAAACAGGCTCAAGTCCTAAAATAGTGATATGGAGTTACAATCATAAAGAGACATAAAAAAGTATGCTCTATCCGATGAATAGTAAAACAAAGTACCTTTGTTAAAAAAAACAGGATAGCAAACAATAAGTGTCTTTGTTTTAATATTCCTCGGATAGAGCATACTTTTTGATTGTAAATCAATATCATTATTTTTGGACTTGAAATCGAAATTTGCTACTGAAATCATACATTGAACACAGGTCATTTTATGTTAAAATAAACGATTCTGTTTCCGACATGTATGATATACAAGCGGGGGTACCACAAGGATCAGTCCTAGGGCTGACATTGTATATTATTTACACCAGTGATGTTCCTGTGTCAGAAACAGTGATGACTGCAACGTTTGCAGATGATACTGCTGTACTAGCTTCAAGTGATAGCCCAGAGCAAGCTTCAGCGACTTTGCAAACACATCTTAACAAGATACATGATTGGATGAAGAGTTGGAGGATCAAGGCTAGTGCCGCTAAATCCAATCATATCACTTTCACCCTAAGAAGGAAAGATTGTCCGGGGGTCAAATTTGGAAATGAGCACTTACCACACACAGATTCTGTAAAGTACCTAGGTTTTCACTTTGACCGGAGGCAAACCTGGAAAACACACATCCAGAAAAAACGTGATGAGTTGAACTACCGTTTTAGATATTTACAATGGCTGCTCGGCCCGCAGTCAAGACTGTCACTTAACAATAAATTGCTTATTTATAAATCCATACTAAAACGTGTTTGGACAAATGGTATACAGTTGTGGGGTACGGCAAAAAACAGCAATGTTGAAATACTGCAAAGATTCCAAAACAACGCACTGAGGACCATAGCAAGAGCTCCCTGGTTTACAAAAACTGAGGAAATACATACATACTTAGAAATTCCTACCGTGAAAGAGGAAGTCAAGCACCTTACAAAAGCCTACAGAGACAGGATTACAAATCATGAAAATGAATTGGCGCGGTCACTAACACAGCCAGAAATGACGCGACGCCTGAAACGAAGCCACATCTGGGATAATATATAGTCAAAGTTAAATAAAATATAATATCAATGAAGGACAGTCTATCAATGGAGAGGCCAGTCCTGAAAGCCACGATACAGTTCAAAAGAACTGCTTATAGTCCAACGACTGAACGCATGTTAGAAAGAAACAAAAAAAAATAAAAAAAATTTGGACTTGAGCCTCTTTTGTTTTGGGAGTGCGATATAACACCATAAATTGCAATTCCTGTAGTCACAAATTCAGGAGGTACCATATTATGTTTCATCAATAGCCTTTTGCGGCCCCTTAAACACATGTGTCAGCAGCTATATTTTTGTTCAAATCTAACTTATAATTTAACTAAAACATAGATTTTTGTATGTACATTTTTAACTAAAACATAGATTTTTGTATATACATTGCCTCATTATAAAATAATGATCAACTTATATTTCAGATCAAAAAAAAAGTTCATGCAGATATACCCCCGAAAAAGCTGTTCAAACTTCATTGCCAAATACTCCCAAAAATACTCACAGCTCTGTTACCCTTCTTTTGGTTAAGAAAACTAAAAGTGAGTATGACTTTTTTATGGCATCAAATACAATTTACAACTTATTTTGCCTTAATTACCTGTCGCTATATATAAAAAAAAATTGATGAGAACAGTTAAGTATAAGCACATTTAAGAGTGCTAAAATTAGTAGTTGTAAGTTTTCATAGAGTGAGAATAAATTAGACAGTTAAAACTAAACTCAAATGTTCACTCCGTATATCCCCGAAGGGGTTGGCAGAGGTACTAATACCTCTGCACATCATGTGTCAATGTCAGCCGGTGTTCAGAGTACCCACATTTTGCTTGGCCTATAGCCGTTTTTGTACGAATATTGTTCATCGTTGTTAATAACTATGATAAATTACCTACACATATATCTTTTGAATGGGCAAATTTGTGTAGGGCCAAACCGGGATTTGAACGCTCATTGTCTGCAGAATAAGAGGTGGTCAACCCACTGAGCTATAACAGTTCATTTGAATATGTGATCAATTTTTTAACTTACTTCTCTCATTGTCTTTTTCCCCTGTCTCTGTTTGCTACATAACTCTAATATCTATAGCTGCGATTTTTGCTATGCAATATTTAATAAATAAAATGATGATTTTGCTATTTGATAAAATTGATTGCTTTGAATGTATGAAATGAGCAGTATGATTTTTGTGTTGACGGCTGCAATTTAATGAAATACAATTTCCAAACCGAACATGCATTACATACATAAACTCACGCCATTAGTTGCTATTGGGGTAGACAGAGACTTTCGATGGCCCTTTGTGCTATCCTGGCAAACCTCTTGAGCTTCAATATCATTTATAAATCTTTTCATCTTATCTTCGAAGGCTGGCTTTTCAAGTACATATTCTATTTCATCTAAATGTGTCCTCCGCGGTTGTCCTCGACTGAAATTACCATAGATTTGTAAAGAATGTATCAAAAATTGGTTTTAATGAATATTAATGAAAGATTATAACAACCGATTAAGTCCTTGAGAACTTCATAATAATTACTATTGATTCAACTCAACATACAGGCAGTGTTTCCTCTCAGGTGTGGCAGGTGTACTAATACTTCTGAACATCACGTGTTATTTTCGTGACCTGGTGTTCAGAGTACACATGGTTTGCTTGAACAGTGCATTCACAAAAATATTTTTGAATAACTTTCGTATAAACTTATATTGCTAAGTTTAGAAAAGACTCGGGAGGACTCAGTCGTTCACACTGTATATCTTCAAAAGGATGGCAGAGGTACTAATGCTTCTGAACTTCATGTGACAATTAATACTAATGGCGTGAGTATATGTATGTATCACGTACCATTATTGTCACCTAGTGTTCAGAGCACCCACGTTTTGCTTAAACAGAAACTCGTGGTATACAGCAGGCCTATCGCAGTTTTGTACAAATACATTGTCAATAACTAAGTACAACTTAGCCGTTAACAACCCTCATAAGAGTAACTCTTTAACATGACAATACATATGAAAGTTAGAGCATGAAATATTTAAGGCGTATGCGTATGTTTATAGTTTATACGAATGTAAGTTTAAATATTAGATGTTTAATTGAATGGTTCATTTACAAATAACAATGCTGAATACGTGATTGTATTAGCTTATACAAACTGTCATATTGTTATTACTGCTTCAGCAAATCAGTTTTGTGATGCCTAGTGAATTCCGCAAGCTGCTGTGATTGCAAATAACTAAAATGTGTTTAATATATTGTGAAATACGTTCGGACAACTCCTTTTATTCTTAATCTGATCAGATACTTATACTTAAAGTATCCATTATCTTATGAGATGGATATTGACTTGATATTGGAAGCTATTTAAAGTAATATAAAAAGTTCTATGTGATAACTGAAAGGTACTCAATTACGGAAAATGGGTAAGCGGATATATGAACACATAAAATAATAGCACATATTTATTACAGTGTATTCGTACAAAACGGCGATAGGCCTGCCCCCTATCACGTGAGTACACTGTCCATGCAAAACGTGGGTACTCGAAACACCAGGTGACAAAGTCACGTGATGTTCAGAAGTAATAGTACCTCTGCCAACTGCCTACAATATTCGGCGTGAAAGTTTATGTTATATGTTATGTTATGTTTGTATTAACCAAATTTTGATTATACAATCTATTTAATGGTGCGTTATTAACAAATTAAAAAATTATTACTCATCGTATCTATGTTGCATGTGAAATGACTAGACTATATATATATACTAACGCTTCCCATTGGGGTAGGCAGGTCATCGCTTTGCACGATCTTAAACCGAAATCTCTTGCTTCACGTTAATTTCTTTTCACGATTATGTATTATTTTTTTGTGGGACCTATTACAATATCTCCTCTTTAATAACAATTTTCTACCCCTTTAGGGACAAAATGTATGAAAAACCAAACGTAAAAAGAAAATGTTGTCGAAAACATACATAACAATTTTAAGACTTGTAGAACATCCACAATTAAAAAAATACATAATGATGACCTTCATAACCCTATTTCACCCCTTCAGCGCTTGAATATTAACAAAAATCTTATGTCATTTTAATCATAAAATGTGAAATGTCAGATTAGAATAGCACTTTTCCATTTCTTCTCGTGAGCTTTCGTAAGAGGCCTTTAATATGATTTTTGGGCAATGTGGTTGGAGACCTATCACCAACAACCTTTATTTTTCTATCCGTTTTACACTCAGCTTACAAAAGTGGCTGAGGTATTTGTTATTCTGAATCTCTTGCAACCCCTTCTAGGTATTTATAGCTCTGAGTATATTTATGCATGTTACCGTTTCATTGTCATAGAAATATATTTCCAAAATTATTAGTTTATGTGTACTACATACATACATACATATACTCACGGCTATAAATCCCTAGAAGGGGTAGCCAGAGCTAAGGAACTAGAAATTCTTCAGCCACTTTTGGAAAGTTGAGTGGGGAAAAGATGGCAAAAATTATGTGTAAATTATGTGTACTAACGGCTATATATCCGGGTAATGTCGAGCCAGAACTTCAAAATTGGAAATTCATTCTAATTCTAAAGCTCTGGCTACCCGTACGGGCAAAAAAGTAGGTAATAAAATAACTTAAAGCTCTCGATCATTTCTTGATGTTTCATACGCATCTCGTTCCATACCTTTTCTTCTGCATGGCTTTTACCTATAGGAACTTCACGTGTGATTATAACTAGCATGTCACAAGTTTTTTCATAAAACGTTATTTACGTAGAATGGGGAAACGTAGGTGTAGTCAAATGTCGGGATCAGTTAAAGGATTTGTTATTCCCATTTAAAAACGGAGATACTTAGTTATTCATAGAACGGTTCGTAAAGAATTCTGTATCAATATAGGAAAGAAAACACCGGCGGGGATCGAACCCGCGACCTCCGGGTATACGCCCCCCGTCCACAGACACTGTCCGTGTTGACACT
Organism: Bedellia somnulentella; assembly: GCA_963576735.1. NCBI lineage: Eukaryota > Metazoa > Arthropoda > Insecta > Lepidoptera > Bedelliidae > Bedellia > Bedellia somnulentella. The sequence continues at coordinate 12,510,643 of OY755170.1, forward strand.
GCATAGCCATTGATGGCTTCTAGTGCGAAATTCTTCTATCCTTTGTTTCTTTTACACTTTTTAAGAAGTGTCGCAAACACTTCCCCACCTCCGAATTTATTACAAATTCGGAGTGCCACTTGTCTACCTTTTAAGATAGAATGCAAATTTTGAGATAGCTTTTCTTTCCTTTATTTATTAACTAGCTGACCCAACAGACTTCGTACTGTCAAAAGTGTAGACTTTCACGCCGTCAAACTGAAATATTTAACTGATCCATAAAACAAACCATTGCACCAAGTTATTAGATACAGAAATGACATAATCTCTTCACTAACTTTCATACATACGTATGTGTAACTATCATGTGATTAATTTAAAAAAATCATTTTGCATGGTCATAGGAATCATAAAACAGATCATTGTACTAAGTTTCAAGGTTCTAGATACGGAAATGAGAAAATCTCCGTATTAACTTTCATTTTCTATTCCAACCACAGATTCCGACATTTATCAGCAATATAAGGAAGTCCATCTCCTTTCATAAAGTTTAGTTCATCTCTGTATCAAATTTAATAAAAATCTGCTTAGTGGTTTAGATGTGAAAGTGAAATAAGACAGATAGACAGAATAACGTTCGCATGTGTTACTACAAGTACGGACGACTGGTTGTTTTAGTGATGTTTTAGAATGAAGAAGTATGGATTACGGAGAATTCCCTATTGCATTCTTGAACAATGTTTAATTACCGAACTTTAGGGTATATGCACTGTATAGTTATTTAACAAAAATATTTCAATAATAAAACAATATTTACTTGTTATAATGGATTTAAATATTCTTAGATTCATCAATCTTAAATATTCTTAGAGTGGCCGTGTAGTGCCGGCTTAGAATAGCACTACCTCATTTCTCCCGGTGGGTGTAGGAGGCGTCTAGCGGTATTGGGGCTTTTAAGGAATTTTTGGGCGATGCGGTTGGAGACCCATCACCAAAAACCTTTATTTTACCATCTTTTCCCCACTCAACTTTCCAAAAGTGGCGAAGGACTTCTAATTCCTAAGCTCTGGCTACCCCTTCTAGGGATTTATAGCCGTGAGTATATGTATGTATGTATGTAGATTCATCAAATGCTTTTTCGTCGTCTCAGTGGAATACCAACCTGTAATATTTTTGTTTGTATACATTTTGCGATAGACTTTGCCTTGCGATTGTACGAGTGTTTTCCATTAGTTTTGTGTTCAAAAATATTTTTACTATGTACAACATATTTATACTCATGAATACTACATTAAATTCACAGTTATGCAAAGCTTACCTAGGTTATAATTTCTTTGGCAGTACCAATCATAAAATTTTCATTTCTCAACATGATTTGTTCACCAACAGTATAAGAGCTTTACAAAGTGAGGCTAACTTTGTAGCTTTCTTAGACTAAATTCCGCCTAAAACCAAGCAGGCTTAAGTTGAAATCCTACACTTGTGTCTTTAGGACTCTATTGTGTAGTGCTTTTATTAGATTTTTTAACGACGAACAAAAATGTCACGGGGTCCCAAAGCTGAGCTTTTGCATACTTTTCTGTAGAAACATTGTCGCATTGAAATCTTAACAACTGAACGAGATAGAAATCGGGCGTTAGTTAATACTAACGCCCGATTTAGTATTAACTAACTTAGATTTAGTTTACCATATAGAAACAAAAAACCTTTCCGCAAAAAGTTGATTGGTTGGTACTGGATAGTAAAAAAGTGAGTAAGCCAGGATGAAGACAACAAAAAAGTCTCTAAATGTTATGTAGAAATAGCTTCTGTTCGATTCTTTCGTAATATGTGGCAATACCAATTGTAAAATCATTAAATCAGTGATTTATTTGATTGTGTATGTATCTTGTTACTTTAATCGTATTAATATTATAAATGTAAAAGTTTAGATGTTTGGATGTTTGTGTGTTTGAGGTAAAAAGGTTTCTCAATTACAGAATGTATATGAATGAAATTTACGGAATGCTAGATAATGACCCAAATTATAACATAGGATGCTTTTATTCCCGGGAAAATTGGACCAATAAAATATTCACGCCTGATAGAACTCAGAGTACCGGAAAAAACGCCTAAAGTTGGGCTTAAGCAAATTTACAGTACAAAGTCTGTCGGGTCAGCTAATCAAGAATATTTATTAAACGTTCATAGTACATATTCATAAAATCACAGCTATAAATCCCAAAAAGGGTTAGGAATAACGGTTGTTGATGATATGCCCCCAACTGCATTGCCCAAAATCCCTTCAAAACCTTGATACTCTAAGTCACCACTTACGAAACCCGGGGGATGAGATGTGATAGTGCTATTCTAAGCTGATTCTGCGCAGCGTAATTAATATAAAGATTAAGTAGATTAGTAATCAATATCACCCATCTAATTATAACCCCATTAAAACAAATGGCGTGAGAATACCCGTATTTCTTGCCACGGAAGACACATTAAAAAGCAAAAAAAAAATAATGAAAGACCACGTACGAAAGAGTGATGAATATGAAGTACGGGAGGTTTGTCTGTACCGTGTAAAGTGACAACGATAGTCTCTACCTACCCAATATGATTGAATATTTGAATAAATAATTTAGTTATAAATGAAATAATTAAGTAATTTTTAGTACTCCTGTCAAAAATTGAAATATATGTATACTAAAATAGATTTACTACAGGGCGATTTCAAATTAACATTCCTCAGCCAGAGAAGTAAAAGTTCAATACTCTTTAAAAAGAAATTAAATGTAAAAACCAATTCAAACGCTAACCCTCTTAGCTTTCTCATTCGTGGAAGAAACCCTATCAACACTGAAATCTTATTAAAAACTAGGATTCCGTCCGCGACTTCGTCCGCTTTAGCCATTTTTTCATCACATTTATCTTGTACGTTTGAATTTACAGCATTATAAATTTGTATGAATTAAGAGTTTTTGGAGATCTTTCTATTAAAAAAGCAGAGCGATAATTGCAATCATGTCAGAGTTATTACTTTTTGATGCTTCTGTGGAGAACCTTACAAATTTATTCAGTGTATAAGCTGGCTTCATGAGGGTTCATTCCATTGATCAAAAACCATTTAGTAGTTGTTACGTGATGCCAAAAACACAGACACAGGTTGTTTTTAAAAAAAATGCTAAATTTACTTAAATGTTTCGATTATATATAATATTCACTGGGGTTTAAAAAGAGCTATGATTTGTTTTAACCCCGGTATAGATTTATTAAAGAAAAAAACAGATTGTTTCTTTTTCAAGCCGCAGAGAGAGGGTTATTTTAAATTAGGTTCTCTATAATATATAATGCTTCAAAACCCTATCAATAAGGTATTTAAAGACATTTCCTTTTTTGATCGGCCTTACCTAGCATTATACGTATAACATGAAACTCATCACACTGACCTTAAGAAACAATAGATTCAAAACTATAACGTGAAGATCATTTATCGATGTAGTTAGTGTTGACTTTAAAACAACAGTCAGTCGTAAAAAGGGAGAAATAAGTAATATATAAAAATAACACTGTCACAACTATTTCATAACTACCAAGATTTTTTTATACTGTTGAATAAAATAACTTAAGTTGAATATCTGTATTTTTAAGTTACGAGTACTTATAACTCCCGCGAGTTAACATGACACCTGGCTCGACAAACAACCCTCCCCCCGCTATCCCGCGCAGCGCCCCGCTCTCGCCAGTAGCGTTAGCATATCTGGACGTGCGCAAAATGTGTCACTTCAGTGAAAAGAAAGATATATATCAATTGGGGGTACTGAAGTATATCTTTCATTTAGTTTACTAGTTCATTTAGTTCAGTTCACAAAGAGTCGAAGAGTCACTGAAGCGAGATATCTGAACTATTAGTATGTGAAGTATGATATTGATGAATTGATAAGATTCCATTCAAAAACTACAATAACGATAATAATACATACAGTATTTAGAATTTCTTTAAAATTGATATTTATAAATAAGTAGCCTTGTCTATCAACCGATATGAATAAAAAATGCTATTAAGTTCTAAAATAACATATGGGTCAAAATCAAAAGGCCAAGTTTTTTTTTGAAAAAAAAAAGAATCGTGTAAATATTTTTTCTTAAATTTTTGTTGTTTGAAAGACATAAAAACATTCAGAAAATGAGATCAGAACAGATGAACACATGAAAAATTTTTGCCGAACTTGCCTCCAAGTGGCATAGTTGTGATTGATAATGCTCCGTACCACTCAACGCAATCCGAAAAAATTCCGTGCCAGTCATCATTGAAGAGTGACATGCAAAGCTGGTTAACAAATAATAATGTAAGTTATGCTGCAAATATGACAAAACCAGAGCTATATCAAATTATAAGATTCAATAAACCAGAAAAAAAATATGTGGTAGAGCACGGCCACGAGGTCGTACATCTGCCACCCTACCACTGTGATCTTAATCCGATCGAATATATCTGGAATTTGATCAAACAAAGGGTGGCAGACAAAAATATCGATCAGTCGGAGAAACACATTGAAAAATTAACTAAAGAAGCGATTGTTTCCATAATTGCTGCTGACTGGAAAAAGAAGGTAAACCATGTACAGAGACTTGAAAAAGAATATTTGGTGCAAGATCGACTGCAGAAAACAAGAGAAAGGGAGTTTATTATTTCACTTGGGGGTGAAGAAAGCTCCGACAGTGAAGCGAGCGAGGGAGAAGAAAGTGACACTTCTATTATGTCAGGAATTGAAGAAATGAGTGATGTTGATGAGTCTTCTCTTCGTGATCTTGAAATAAATCTATTTAATATTAGATGTTTGTTTAATTTCTATCAGAAGTTAATTATTCTAGCTGTGTATATTATGTTAGCTGTGTAGTGTTGGCTTAGAATAACACTACCCCATTTCTGCCGGTGGGTGTAAGTAAGAGGCGACTAACGGTATTGGGGCTTTTTGGGCGATGCGGATGGAGACCTATCACCAACAACTTTTATTTCACCATCTTTTCCCCACTCAACTTGCCAAACGTGGCTGAGGAATTTCTAGTTCCTTAGCTCTGGCTACCCCTTCTAGGGATTCATAGCTGTGAGTATATGCATGTAATTATACTATTTATTTAACGTATTTTGATAAGTTATTACGATAGATGTAATTTGATAACTATTAATCACAAATAAATATATACAGAGTATAAAGTAATCAGTGCTACAGCCAAAGGCTTTGTACCCATTGCGAAGGCAATGTACCCAACATACTGAACAATATCTGATATATAAATAAATTTGCAACTCAATAAAAAAATAATTGTACCCCATTTAAAAAAGGTCAGCTGACTTTTATGCTCTCAGTACTTTCAACAAACGTCAATCGAGCCAGGTGTCATGTTAACTCGCGGGAGTTATAGTAGTTTTAATCTGAGTATCATCATGAGCATCGGAGTTTGAGTTTTTTTTATATTTAGCGTACTGGCCGGGTAGTAGTAGTAGGAGCGTACTCCCAATATTTCTCATATATATCACAGGTCTGCAATGGTTTTCCCCTTTCAGTTTTGATGACTGATTTGGATAGATTTTGGGGCGCTGATTACAGGAAAAATATTTAAAAAATTCCATCACGTCAGTTTTTTTAGTTATTTAGCATCGTTTAATTTTTCCAAAATTACCTAGGCCTTCCTAGTTTTTAAATAATATTTTATTTAAATCGATTCGAATTAAACAAAAAATGCACTGAATGCATTAGACACTAATTAATGAGTTCTAATAAATATAAAATTAGTTAAATAAAACTTAATTAACTAAGTGACATACCTTTATTATAAAAAAAATAGGATTTTTGAGTCATTTGCTAAATACCTCGTTTCTAGTAGACTTAATGTTTTTTTTTTATAAAAATTCACTTAAATAGTTAGAAAAGAGTTAATGAAGGTAGATGATATATTTTTTGTATAAATAGCAATATCATTTTTTCTACAAATCAGTACTTCTGTGCAATTCATAACGCTCACTTGAAAAATGTCATCGCGAAAGTGTTTAAACTCTCCGGACAATTTTTGCTACATTTGTGGGCAGTTTATGCTGAGAAAACAGCAGCATAACATTACTGAATTCATAAGTAATGTTTACAATATGTATTTTGGCCTAACAATTGCCAATCAAGATAGACAGTGGGTCCCACATAAAGTTTGTACGACGTGCGTTCGTGAACTTCGAAAGTGGTCAAAAGGAAAGAACAATACCTTTGATCTCAAGACATTTCCTAGGAAACCACAAAAGCCCAAATTATGAAGAAATTGTGGAGAAAATGATTGAAAATTACGGAAAAATGGGATGTTCGATGAGCATTAAACTTCATTTCCTTAATTCACATTTGAACTACTTTCCTGATAACTTGGGAGCTGTAAGTGAAGAGCAAGGCGAAAGATTTCACCAGGATTTGAAGGAGATGGAACGTCGCTATCAGGGAAAGTGGAATAAAACAATGATGGCAGACTATTGTTGGCTGTTAAAGCGAGATGATGCAATGCAAGTCGCAATTTCAAGCGAAAATCTCACAATCGGAGCTTCAGTGAAAAAAAAGCAAGATACCACAAAAGTATTTGATATTTTTATTTATTTTTTTATTGTACCCCAAATATATTTTTAATGTTTTAAAGTCATGTAATTGTTTTTTAATTGTAATAAAAAATAAATACTCAAATAAAGTCGTGTTTTTTTTCAATTTTACAAAGTAGGGATTTTTCAAAAAACTGAGGGTGATAGAAAAAAACCAAGTACATATTCGTAATCTACGCACCAAAATACCCCAAGATCAGCATTCAAATCCAAAAGGGGAAAATAAAAGTTAAAATTTGCAGGTCTGTGATTTAGTCATTCATTAATAAGGAGAATATGTATTATATACAGTATGAATATACCCATACCATACGTATGGTGGTAGTGTGGTGGTACCGTGTATGAGCGCGGTCTGTACGGGCACGCTGGGCAAGCTCATAGTGAATGTAATATCAGTTAGATATGATCGTATGGTGGTAGTGTGGTGGTACCGTGTATGAGCGCGGTCTGTACGGGCACGCTCATCAAGCTCATAGTGAATGTAATATCAGTTAGATGTGATCGTATGGTGGTAGTGTGGTGGTACCGTGTAGAGGTGTGTAGGTCCGGATGGAGTGGTATCCCCGGAGTGGTATCACTACATTTAACGGATGGATGTACATCCAATGGCAATCGGTTACCATTCCAATCGGAATGGTATGGATTGGCGGGATTGGCATGGCGGACAACGGTGCGGCATCGCAATTTATGCAGGGATTGGTTGATAACATGCTTGCAAGCATGTGTGGCGGCACAAGCGATTATGTTATTTATTACATTGCAGTAAAGTTGATTTTGGTTCTCTTATTGTTGACGTCAGGAATAGTTGATATATTTTTCTTTTGAAATATTCTAATTTTAAATAAAATAAATGAAACATTCTTACAATTTCTTTATTCAAATCAAAAGAATCAAATTTCGTTCTTTCGATAATTGTTTGTTAAAGGCAAAAAGAAACTAACTGTTTTGTAGTCAGCGTGGCTTCTTAATAAAAATATTGTCATCATACTAATATTGATCATTGAATGTACTCTCCAATGGAGACTGATACATATATGGTTCTGCTTCCTGTGTGTCATGACTGTACTCTCAACCCAGTACCAGATCCCTTCCAGTTCCACCATTCCTGCATAGGTAAACATTTTTTACCGTTAACAGGACCCCGGACCCATTCCAGTGCAAAAGACTGGGGTCCTGGATGTACATCATTTGAGTCGGACATGCATCCGGATCTGCGTCTTGAAATAAACCGGACCTACACATCTCTAGTACCGTGTATGAGCGCGGTCTGTACGGGCACGCTGGGCAAGCTCATAGTGAATGTAATATCAGTTAGATATGATCGTATGGTGGTAGTGTGGTGGTACCGTGTATGAGCGCGGTCTGTACGGGCACGCTGGGCAAGCTCATAGTGAATGTAATATCAGTTAGATATGATCGTATGGTGGTAGTGTGGTGGTACCGTGTATGAGCGCGGTCTGTACGGGCACGCTCATCAAGCTCATAGTGAATGTAATATCAGTTAGATATGATCGTATGGTGGTAGTGTGGTGGTACCGTGTATGAGCGCGGTCTGTACGGGCACGCTGGGCAAGCTCATAGTGAATGTAATATCAGTTAGATATGATCGTATGGTGGTAGTGTGGTGGTACCGTGTATGAGCGCGGTCTGTACGGGCACGCTCATCAAGCTCATAGTGAATGTAATATCAGTTAGATGTGATCGTATGGTGGTAGTGTGGTGGTACCGTGTATGAGCGCGGTCTGTACGGGCACGCTCAGCAAGCTCATAGTGAATGTAATATCAGTTAGATGTGATCGTATGGTGGTAGTGTGGTGGTACCGTGTATGAGCGCGGTCTGTACGAGCACGCTCATCAAGCTCATAGTGAATGTAATATGAGTTAGATGTGATCGTATGGTGGTAGTGTGGTGGTACCTTGTATGAGCGCGGTCTATACGGGCACGCTCAGCAAGCTCATAGTGAATGTAATATCAGTCAGATGTGATCGTATGGTGGTAGTACCGTGTATGAGTGTCGGTTTATAATCGCACTAACCCATTTCTTCCCGCGAAGGGCATTTGGGTTATTTTAAGTGATGGTTGGGCGATGTTGTTGGAGACCCATCACAAATCATCCACCATTTCACTAACTTTTTCACACTCAAGTTTCAAAAGTGGTTGAGGAGTTCTAGTTTTCTGAAGATCTGGCCACCCCTTTTTGGGATTACATATGAATGTTTAAAAAAAACTGAAAGACATTAACATATATTTGTGACCTTTAATATTGGTATAAATCCAGAGTAGACCGGCAAAAGAACCAGAAAATCTTATGGTTCCTACAACAATAAAACTATTATTTTACATAACATATATACATAACATAAACGTTCACGCCGAATATCCCCGAAGGGGTTGGCAGAGGTACTAATACTTCTGAACATCACGTGACTTTGTCACCTGGTGTTCAGAGTACCTACGTTTTGCATGGACAGTATACTCACGTGATAGGGGGCAGGCTGCGCCGTTCGCCGTTTTGTACGAATACACTGTCACATGACTAAGTACAACTCAGCCATGTGGGTTTCCTCACGATGTTTTCCCTCACCGTTAACAACCATGATAAATAACCCAAACATTTGTCTTTAGAAAAGACTAACGCCCGATTTCTGAATGGAGTATTCCAGCTGAGAACGACTTAAGTATCGTTTTGTCTCATTCAGTTGTTAGGATTTCAATGCGACAGAACGATACTTAAGTTGTTCTCAGCTGGAATACTCAATTCAGAAATCGGGCGAAATTGGTGTAGGCCCGACCCAGGATTTGAACACTAGTCGTTTGCACGATAACCGAGTGTTCTACCCACTGGGCTATCACGGTTGCTACATTTTAATTAGAATCTATTACAGACTCTAATGATAAACAAAGAAATGAAATGATTTATTAACTATAAAGTTTTATTTTTATTTTTAGATTGCAAAGAAGCTCAGCCTGTTCCCAGACCAGTAACCAGACCAAGTAATGATAGCAAAATGTTTAAAAAAATGGATCGCACGGACACTGTTAAAAGTAGAAAGGGTGAGTTATTGTATTTACTATCTAAAGAAAGTGAGATTCTCCTTTAATATTTTTAATACAAGTAATGATATTGGCCAAACAGTCTAATCTTCACATCGAGAATGATAATAGGCATACATATCTCTTCTAACCCCTATTAACATTTATATCTGCCTCGCTCACACAAAAACGAATGATATTCCAATCGGCGATATTCGACAAAGCCAACAATAACTCCATAGTTGTCGTTGGTTTCACCGACTAGTAAGCGCCAGAATTAATATTATTATATGCTTCAGACCATCTAAGCGGAGAGAGAGACACGAATATATAATATATTTTACAAGCAGTTAGAAAAGGTACGAATGCTTTTATTGTCTCGATGTGAAGAGTTGACATCCAGTATTGTGTCTCAATTGAACATTTTCTAGAGATATCAAAACTAAAGCTGCCAGTCTCTTGATATCTGTGTAAGAATCATGCAGTTTCGTTCGATAGTCTCTATCTACCGCAATGGGAATAAGGGGCGCTTATAAGTAATTAAATAAATATTATGTGATGTGGTTAGATGTACTTGAAGTTACGTTATGATCTTTATTACTCAAATTATAAATTTTGTATGAAAATTAATTAATTACGTTGCAGTATGACTATTAATATCTTGGATGTTTGCTGAATAAATAATGTTATTGCCATTGTGGTATTGCGAACATTGGAACTTCAAATGATTTTAGGTTTTCAGGCAAAACAAACCAATAAATTCTCTATTTAAAACACATGCACTATAATTTCTATACACTATTGAAGTTTTTCTGCAACTTCGCTTAAGGTTTTTTGTATTGACTACATTAATAATAAATCTAAATTAAATAAGCATTTCATCCTTAATTATTAGTTATGCTTTATTACGTTGCCCTATACTATTATCATAAATTTACTTACACCATTTGTTCCCGTTGGAAGAGACAAAAACTATCGATCGCCACTTTGTACGAACCTAGCAACTCTAGTTTTATTTACAACTATCAATCTAATTATGAATGTTTAAAAAATAACTTGTATTCAATTTCATGATTTCAGAGATAACTAAAGTTAACTCCAGAGTAACTAATTACCTTCTTCATGAGAACTCCAATAGAGGTTCCAGTAAATCTTCAATCAGCAAAGAAAATGATGTATTTAAAATAACAACATCCAAAAGTTTTAGAAGAAATACTAATTTAAATATAAATGTACCATTAGAAACTAAGCCTTATAATAAGAAAACCGATAGGAATGGCGATTTCATATATACAAATAACCGTAGCACATACGTCGACGTGAGAGTAAAAGCAGTTAAAGATGGAGATAAACCCTCAGCGACATCAACGCCAGAAAAGCAAGTTATCTCAATTATAAAAACATTCAAAAGGAAAGAAGTAGGAAAAGAAGATTCTAAGAAAGATGTGCCTACTGAAACAAGCCCGGTTTCAAAAGATGCGCAAATAGTCGAGAAACCAGTTCAAAATCTAGAAATAGATAAATTATCACAATTGAAAATGACTTCTGCAACACCTCCAAATTCGCCACAAAATAAACTTGCAGCTGCTGGACCTATACACAAATGTGACACTGGGCCGCCGGTACAACTAGATATCAATACCGTAAATAACATTATTAATACGATTAACATGCGCCACATGAAGGCAAAGATGATCAAAGAAGAAAATTTGCAAACAGCAAAGGTTATCTATAATAATGTTATTGACAATGTTCTCAACTTCCACAAAGATGAGGTCTCGGACGGCAAACTAGATGTTAGCAGTGAGTCAACTAGTCAACTATTGTTAACCTACCCCTATAATTTAGTCTCTGTATATAAGTCAGAGATTTTAAATTGCCATTCCGACAATGACTTAACGGGGAATAATTCTAGTCATATATCTAAGTCCACTTTATATTTGGAGGAAACAAAGAAAAGTAAGACGCATGTGAATCACACTAGTTTAGAAAAAGTATCAGCATCCATATTGGATATTAAACCGGAGAAGAAAACAACTTGCCACGCTGATGACACAACAGAGTTATTTGAAAGAGAATTGAATTTTATCAATACTTTTTGTGCATCAGTCTTATTTTTAGAAAAATGTTTTGTAGCTAATAAGAGTTTACGCTTTGATCAATTTAAGCATAATGAGTGTGTTAATAAACGCTCTTACAACGCCGAACAGTTAGATGAAAGGGATACTTTAACTTTAGACGAAGAAACAAACTCTGTTGCTATGGCGTCAAAAAGTCTATGTTTGGTACGTATTTTTTACATTTTAATAAAGTAACATCACATTTTCTTTACCTGGGTTCAGAGTATCCACGTTTTTCATGGCAAAATGCGTTCAGGTGCTAAGGACCAGGCCTATCGCCGCTTTGTACGAATACACTGTCACATGTTTTAGCGCTACTCGGCCATGTAAGTTTCCTTGCGATGTTTTCCTTTTCTGTTAACTAACATGATGAAAAACGCACACCTATGACTTTAGAAAAGACAAATTGGGCCAGATTCCCAATTTCAAATTGTGTCTGCTGCTGCCTCTGAGGCGGTGGTTATCCCACTGAGCTATCACAGTTCAATCAGCTCCAAAACTTTAGTAATCTGCACCAAAACTATATGTTCGATTTTTCTTGTTGTGTGTTGTCTTTCTATATCTCTGCTAATAAAATTTTATGTTTTACAGCTAAACTTACTGATTCAAGATGAACAGAGGCGCGCTAGAAATCTCCTTTTTGTTCTTAAAATGCGAGAGGATGCTCTAAAAGATTTTACTAAATCACAAATTCTCTGGTTAGAAAATAAGAAGAAACAAGAAAATACCGATATACCTACACTTAAAAAGAAACAAAGAGGTGCTTTATTGAAGCTCCAGCAAGAATGTGGGGAAATGCAAAGAATGCGAAAAATGTTACTCACATTATCTCAAAAGAGAAAAGCTGCTTTAATGAAAACTAAGAAAAGTTTAGAAATAAAAATGTCCAGTGATGACGTCGTAGAAAAAATATTATGTAGTAAGAAAAAAGTAAGGAAAATTCCAGATCGAACAAATGTCCCTTTAAAATGCTTCGAAATCGGCAGCAGTGGGTGTGAAGACAGCGCTCCCAAAGACAGGATACCTGAAATCACTCCTGCACTAGAACTGGGTATAACGCAAGATGTGAGCGTTCCCAGAATAGATAATATAGTAGATAAAAATTGCGTGGTTGTAGACGGCAACTTTTTGAATATAATATTCCGGGATTTAAAAATGCCCCAGATTTTTACTAATGGTAAACAGTATGAAGTGAACGAAGAAGCACTAAGATGTGTTGTCAATTCTTCAAGTACATCTAAAGTGCTGGAAATAAACATAGCAGATAAATCAATAGAACCAAACAAGACTGAATCGAAGAGTTCGACGCCGTCCACAGCGCGGAGCTTAGTGGAGGAGTTGGATAATTATTACAAAAACTTGGTGGACGACGATCACAAATATTCCTTAGGTGAGAAAGAACCTGAGTCTGAAGAATCTCAAGATAAACAGCCGCAGACGGTGCCTTTATCAGAGGAGGTATCCGAGTTTTTCAAAACATTACAATATTTATATGAGTCAGAGGAAAACATAGCAAACTCGGATACGCTGGTCAATACAAACGCGGTAGAAGTTGAGCCTATTGTTAATGATTCTCTTGAGAAACAAAACAGCGAGGATGACATTTTTGTGTCAGCCAGTAAGTTAAAATTATAGATTATGAATTAAAAAGTCCCCTTTAGACTAGGTTTTAACTTTTGATACATTTTTAGAAAGCAGCAGCGAGCTAGCAGCGATAACCCAGGGTGATGAAGAATGTCGGACGCCAGCGTCCACAAGTACGGCTGATGAGGATTACAAATCTTTGGATAGTGGTCAGGCGTCGGTGGAACTGAGTAGTGCAGACCTTTCGGTAGCGGATCAGGAGGCGGAAACGCTTCGACAGCAACAGTTGGCCATTGAGCAAGAGGTATGCTATTTTATCAATTTCTTAATAATTAAACTCAAATGTTCACGCCGTATATACCCTCAGAAGTGGCACTGGATTTTAATGTCCCCTGTCGTTCAGAGTATCCAGATTTTGCTTGAACCGTGCACTACATAATATATCGCAAGCTTATCGCCTATTTTATTATTACCGTCAACAACTATGATACATTAACCACGAATATGACTTAAATAAAATACATTGTTGCAAGCGAGACTCAGGATTCGAACCCATGCTTTCCTATATGATAGACTGAGCTCACATTGGCTAGATCTAATCAAAACAGTGAATTTTGTTGCTGATGTATGTGAAATCCTCGGCTATATCCTTACATAAATAACCATTTATCGCTTCGAGTATCTTTATATATTATTTCTGTAAGCCTCTTTCTTGCCCGGAAGCCTGTGACGCGATGAGTTAAGCTAGAAATTTGGTTCAGGTATCGTTTTGTACAGTTCGCGGCCGTGGTGTGCACAAAATTCAGACATCTGATGTAGCTGGATTAAGTTAATTGTTACAGAATTTCAAAGTTTCGATTTTGGCCCATAGACTTTGCTTGAGTGTCATAAGCGCGCGCAAACTTTAGTCGATCAGAGATGCGCTGTGATTGGTCGGATTTTTTTCAAACTGGCCAATCAGAAAAATTCACTAGAAATTCAAAAGAGCTGCGCTGTGATTGGTCGGAAATTATAAAAAAAACTTCCGATTCTCGGAATCGTCTGTCCTAGTATCCAAATTAGCTGGGTTGGAAAAATGGATTTGCTCTCGGATGTTGAGTCCGTTTTTACATTATGCACAAAGCCTTTATAATTAAACAAAAAATTACCAACTCTTAATTCACTATTCTGCAGACGGAACTGTGAGTCTTGAACGAAATCATCACAATCAATGTAAATTTTTAAACTTTTTTTTTTTGGTAGATGTGTTATCTTGGTACTTGACGCTTTTTAATAAACTTTCTAAAAATACTGCTATATTTGGATGTTTTACTTTAATCTTTTCAGATAGGTTGGTACAGTTATCCAAAATTAATAATTCGCATGCAGATCTTCGATAATTTTCGTATTCCGGAAAAAACTTAAATAATTGAATCGAAAGCGCCCTTAACGATGCACTTTCATTTTGCACCTTGTCTTAAAGTAATACGAGTCTATATCATGTGTTCTCAAACGAAAACGATTCGGGCGGGCGTTGGCTGTCACCGGGCAGTCAAAGGTCCGTCAATGTCAATCGTCTTTCTTTACATATTATTGGTGACATATCTCTGTGTGGAATTATGTAGAGCTGCTATCATGCACCCTTCTTGGGTTTGTTTTCAAAGCAAGCTCCATTTACTCCCAACTTTTGTGTTAGGTTTGTCACAGAACTCCTCCTAAACGGTTGATCCGATCACAACCCAATTTTGCACGATGGTTCAAGACATCAAGGACAAGGTTTTAAAAGTAAGTAAAAGTAAGTAAATCCAACAAAGATTGTTGCATATTTGCAACAGTGTGGATATCCTTGATTTTGGACTTATCGAACATCACGAAAATTGACATGGAATCATCGAATCAAATTCCATTGCTGATAAATTATGACATGCACTTACCACTCTATATAAATATCGTCTCCCGATGCTCGGGGAACACGATCGTTGCCGAATAGTTGCGAAGATTTCTATGTGCATTATTAATTTTGGAGAACTGTAAGTAAGTAAGTATATTATTCAAGTGCTTAATATTATTTATGCACTTGAGTGTACATTAGCAGTTTGGTAAATCGGAGAACACTCAAATCATACATTCCTACCTAGCTAATTTGGATACTAGGACAGACGATTCCGAGAATCCAAACTAGGTTGGATTTTCCAGGTTGGAAGATCGGACTAACCCAAAATGAAAACATAGCCGAAACTAATGGGCGTATGTGCTTGCTTTTCTGAGCATAGCTTTTCAAAACGGGGCTCTAGATTGGAAATAGGTAGTACTTATTTTTGATTACTTCAACTGCAGAAAAAAAGCCTGTTTCGCACAAGTACGATGTCGCAAATGGTAGCAAAACCTTCAATGCCGCAGTGTTGATGACAAGATATTCATGAGAAACTAGGCTCCAAATTTCAAGCAGTCTGTCTTTGTCGTATTAGAGTTGGGTGGGGTCACAGAACAGTTCAATCTGTGTTCTTCCTCAAAGTGTTGTTGGTGGGGTCCACTGAAAAGAGTTCCTAACCTAGTCGTATTGCTCGTATCGTAGATTTTCAGGAACTGCTTACGCTCATTTGAGATGGTCGCGTAGATACAAACTACCAAATTCCTTCGCGATGCCCTTGGGTTAATGCTGCGTCGCCCCATTGCGTCGCGACGCACATTTAGGGAAGCTAGCCTAGGGTAATATTCCATACACAAACGAGCGCGATAACCGTTTGCTCAACCGTTTTTTTAACGGCTAATACTCAACTGAAGAACCAAATCCCTCTTACACATCTAATCCAACATTTAAACTTCAGAAATATCTTTACCCTATAATGATAAATCCAATTGAAACTCCAGATCAAAGAGCTAGAGCGCCAGCAGCTGCTCGTAGTCCGCGAGATCCCGGACAAGCCACCGCCGCCGTATACGCCGCCAGTAGACAGCCGTGCGCCCCCCGCCCCGCCCTTCCCCGCGCACCTCACCGTGGACACCGTGCTGAGAGTACTGGAGAACCCGCGTCGCGGAGAATCCAGCGACAGCTTCGAGGCTTTCATCAGCGATTATTGCGACGAGGTGCGGGAGAAACAGGTATGTGTAAAAATTTAGCAACCAGAGACCTATGAAATATTTTGATACTGTTGATACATAGACACACTAACGGCTACTATTGCGCGTGCTCGATAACCCGTGTCGCGGACACATCAGCGACAGCTTCGAGGCGTTCATCAGCAATTACAATGACGAGGTGACCAGACACAGACAAAGTACACGCCGCCAGTCGACGGTTGAACGCCGCCCGTGCCGCCGTTCCCCGCGCACTTCACCGTGGACCTGAGAGCTGAGAGTACTGGAGAATCCGCGCCGCGGAGAATCCAGTGACAGCTTCGAGGCTTTCATCAGCGATTATTGCGACGAGGTGCGGGAGAAAAAGGTAGGAGTACTTTACGTTCTAATACTGGAGACGTTTTTGTTACTTGGTGTAACCCACGCCAGCCACAGCACACCAGCGACAGCTTGTGACAACTTGGACGAGGTGCAGGAGAAACAGGTATGGCCTGTGCGGCTTCACCATGACTTTATGTATGTCGGGCAGCTGAGAGCCGCCGTTACAGGGCAAAGGTGAGTCTACCTAAGCTAAATCGGATAGATGAGAAACAGGTATGTTTTCTTCTCTACGTTACTTTAGCAGCACGAGACGTGATTGACATGTGTTTAGACAGTTTAGATAAATAGATATACCCACTTTAACACTGTATTGCGGGTAAACCAACGACAGCTTCGAGGTGTAAATTAGTGAATAGCCGCGTACTGACTGAGCGAGCCGCAGCCGCCGAGCAAAGCCTCGGTCAGTCAGGACGTGCCGCGCCCGCGGCAAACGCCCGCGCTACCTCGCCCGAGCGTACCGCGGCCCGAACCAAGAGTTGTCGGTTTTTATCAAAGATCAAATCATCAAAAAAGACGTTAGTGTTTTGCCTCGCTCATTCGTTGTGTGTTAGTTGGGCGGTCTCTGTTCAAGTAAAAGTAAAACTGAGCATCGTGCGTGCCCCAGCCTCGCCGTGGCTCGGCCTTGCCGCGCAATTAAGAAATTTGTTATGGTACTGACTGAGCGAGGCTGCCTCGCGCGGCATGTGTACCGCGGCAAACGTCCGAGGCTGCCTCGCGAGGCTGCTCGGTCAGTGCGCGCCTAATACGGCAATGAGTCGCGGGAGTAACGTTTTGTTTTTACGTACTTACAACGGCTTTAAATCCTATAATCGGGTAGCCAGAGCTGCAGAATTTAAAATTAATAACCACTTTTGGAAGTTGAGTTGGGAAAAGATCGTATAATAAAGGTGGCGAATAAACTAAGACATATTAGAAAAGTAATATGGACAGTTTTTTTATACCTATTGGTAGAACCTACTAAATCTCTCCAAAAACATTATGTAATATACTAGCCAAGTCTCGATAGAGCTGCTTGTTTATCTCTAAAAAGTAAAAATATAGTTAGGCAGTACTCTTATTATGTTTTCTCATCAGCGTGACCAGGTAGTCCAGATCTTCCATAAACCTTGTTCTTTATGAGGGCGTTAAAATCTACCTCTGTACCAAATTTCAGTTCTCTAGGTATATGAGAAGTACTAATTCTATTTTGATGATCAGTGAGTCAGTCAGTCAGTGTCGAAAATGCAAAACTTTGCATTAGCTTAACTTCGGAATTGATCTACCGACTTGAAATTTTGGATTTCAAGTGTGTGATTACAAATTTCTAGGTGACGCAAATTTCAAGAAAATAAAATACATACATACATACATATACTCACGGCTGTAAATCCCTACAAGGGGTAGCCAGAGCTGAGGAACTAGAAGTTCCTCGGCCACTTTTGGAAAGTAGAGTGGGGAAAAGATGGTAAAAATAAAGGTTGTTGGTGATGGGTCTCCAACCGCATCGCCCAAAAATACCTTAATAGCCCCAATACCGTTAGTCGCCTCTTACGTACACCCACCGGAAGAAATGGGGTAGTGCTATTCTAAGCCGACACTACACAGCAAAAAAATAAAAATAAATAATAAAATAAATATTTTCAATAATGTTTTCTATTCAGGTGGCCCAAAGTGGAGAGCCGTGGGATGCTACAGAGTTTTTGCCAAAGAAACTGGAGACCGACATTGAAACATTCGCAAAGGGCACTACCGCCTTGCTCGAAGACTTACTCAATTTTAAACCCAATAACACCAAGCCTACAGGTAAGACATATATTTGTTTAAATTTGATAGCTTGGATGGGTAGCAATCGAAAAGCTCGTGTCATCTGTCAATTGAAAAGAAATTGTATCATCTGAAATTCCGTAATGTCTGGAGACAAAGATCTTCTAGCAGTGTAGTTGCAGGTTAATACATACGGCACAGAGATAGCCAATGGGCCTCGTAGAAATATCCGGATAACGCATAGAGCTCCTAAACTTAACTTGCAATGGGCAACGCAAATCTCAAAATCAATTAGAAAATGCTTACTACACAATGGATTTGACAGCTCAATTCAGTGACTACAATGACACTTTTAGCCATAGTGAGCGCTGTGATTGTTACGGCCAAAAGTATATATATTTAACAAACCCAATCATTCTTAACAAAGGTCCTAAATGAACAAAACAATGAATACAATTCATGTTATTGAAAGTAAAATAGAATTCAAAACATGTCTTCTTATAGTTGGCTTTATAAAAAATCGAGTAACTCACAAAGCCTAAAGAAGAGCTATATAGAGCGGTAAACGATTTTCATTAAAAAATATGTATGGCTTCATATGTATGCTTAGAAAAACACGAAAAACAAGCAATATTTTATAGCAAATGACTAAGTTATTTTACCACTTCATAGTTTTAATCTAACGTATTACAACTAATAAAGGTAAACACGGCATTAGGCAGTAGGGCACAGTTTGGTTAGTCTGTTTTAAGTTGTACAGGTTCAGTTGGTTGGAGGGGAACATTTCAAAATCATTGCATTATTCCAATATTTCTGGCAGAAAAACTATGTTTGTTTATCTCTTGAGGTTTTTCACTCGTGAAAATTTCCGAAGTTCCGCCAGTCACAAGAATATTATTGCGTAGCACAACACTATTCGCCTGTCAAACTCACCGGTATAACAAACCGGACACTTTTTTCGTGTCCGTTCTGTTCGACAGCGCAGGCGAACAAAGCGGACTTTTTTTTATCCGTTCGTCATACCGGTATAACAAACAGTATGAAAGAACGGACTAGACGAATATTTCCTCGGACCCAACAAAATTTGAAATTGTGATGATGTGAAATAGGACCTGAGCGAAAAGCTTCCGCAATTTCTGTTTCGGTTACTTCAGTTCCAATTTTTTAGCCGTTAAAAGTATTAGGTGTTCCAGCTGCTCATTAGGTAGTTCCGACAAACCAAGTTGGTTCCTCATAGATGTTTGGTGTCTGTTTTCTTGGTTTTCTTCCAATAAACTAAATTCTTGTTCTTGCTTTGCGAACTTTTTCTCAAAGTCTTGCAGCTTTTTGTCAAAATTGGCTGTTAGCTCATGCACCTCTTGCTGTAGTTGTCGGATTTCTTCTATAAACATTGATATAGAATGCGGTTCTTGATCGTTCGACAATCTTTTGGTACCTCTTGTAATATTGATGTTGTTAGTACAGGTATATGTATCGTCGAATGCATCCAGGTTAATTCCAGGTCTTACAGGCGTTAACGTGTTGTCAGTTTTGGGTATTCCACATTTGCAAGATGGACAGATCCAGACTTTTTTATTTTGTTCGGAATAGAGGCGAAAAGCATCCATCTTAATATTCAAACATTTCAGATCATATAAATTGGTACACCTTGAGCATTGCATATATTTTAGAGATTTTATTGGTAGGCCACATGCATTGCACTGCGTCGACATGGTAAAAGTATAAAAACGTGTTGATCGCAAGCGAAATGCACAAAGAGTATTCTATATCGAGTACTTATTTTTTGATTGATTGATTTGGTGAGTTGGCTCCAAACAACTAGCACCCAGAGTCGTATTGTAAATATAAGTAGTAACACGAAGAAGGCTGTAAAACTGACGGTGTTACAAAACGTCAGAGCTGTTCTGTTTGTAATTATTTTGGTTTGGGGCACAGATCTGTATTTGAATAGATAACGCAAGTGACATTTCTTGTATAGAAACCAAGCGTGCCATTATTTTTCCACCTACTGTGACGTCACATGAGCAATTTAGTGATGGGAACTCCCCGTCAGCGCGTTAACGATTCAATCGATTATATTCGAGTGCATCGACAGACGAATGATAAATTGACAGAAGAATGATAAATCTAGAATTACACCTGTTTTTCAATAACGCTATTTTCTCATGGTCTCATTTTTATTCTGAGCAACTCTTCCTACATTATTTTCCTCCACCACTACATCTTCTCGGAGAACAACGATCTAAATCAGTGAGTTAATGAGTCAGTTAGTCTGTGAGTAGTTCAGTAGCCTTTATTATTATAATAACTTGTCCTTATTGATAACCTACCCAATTAAATAAAAATTAACTAAAAAACCCCGAGAAGAAATTTTATGTACAAAAAGGAAAGCCAGTAGAAGGCGCTATGACAAAATATAATACAACAAAGAACTAATTCGGATTTGAAAAAAAAAAACAAATAAAATAACTTCTGGAGAAGGAAAAATATACAAGTATTTTTTTTTTCGTTGTCTGTTTTTCTCCAGGCTGTATCTCATAAACAGTGATAACTAGAAAGCTGAAATTTTCACAAATGACGTATTTCTGTTGCCGCTATAACAACAAATACAAGTAAAAAAGGATTTTAAGGGGGGCCCCTTACAATAAACGTGTTTTTTTTTCCGTTTTTGTTTGCTCAATATTAAAACGTTAATAGTAGATACTTAAAATTTTCACAGTATATTTACTTGTATATCACCTTTCAAAATAAATAATTAAATAACAGTAAAGTAAATATCAAAGGGGCTCCCATACAAAAACGATATTTTCTATTATAGATGATTGTACGGAACTCTTCGTTTGTTCAATATTGAAAAAATCAACAAAGTAGTGTAACAAACTCTTCAACATTAGCTGAATATGTAGAATTATCAGAAGCAGTAACACAATTAAATTTTCTCATTTGTGTAATGAATGATGTCTTTACTAAGGTTTGTAAACCAGTTAAAATCTATGAAGATAATTCAGCAGCTGTAACTATTTCTAAGTATGGAAACTTTACAAAGAATTCTAAGCACATTGAAGTTCACTATCATTTTGTAAATTAAAATGTTTAGCAGGGAAGTATACAAAATAGAGTCAGAAAATAAAATTGCAGATACATTTACAAAACCTGTGGGAAATGTTAAATTAACTAACTAAAAAATGCTAAATTTAAAGGAGTATAGTTCCTTAATTGATTATAATTACTGTAGTACTTAAGAAGCTTTGAACTTATGTGAGCAGGCGTATTCGTGTATATATGTACATTCGTATTGGCAACACTGAGTGAAGGAAGGAAGTAAATAAAGACTGACACATACCACACGTTAAGAAATGTAGCTTAGAGAAAAACTTGTTACTAAAATTAAACTGTTTTTTTATTAAATAAAAACAAAGTTAAAACAAGAGTATTCCAATTAATTATAAAACAGAA
This sequence comes from Bedellia somnulentella, assembly GCA_963576735.1. Classification (NCBI taxonomy): domain Eukaryota; kingdom Metazoa; phylum Arthropoda; class Insecta; order Lepidoptera; family Bedelliidae; genus Bedellia; species Bedellia somnulentella. The sequence goes on from OY755170.1 coordinate 12,532,610, forward strand.
ACATTGTAGTAATAAAAATATTTTAGATACATGGAACATCCATCGCGAATATTATCATTTCTCTGTTCCCAAAATCGATTAGAATTAGAGTCGAATACAACTATCTGTGTAGGTACAACACATTTTGCTTAAAATGACAGAAATATGACAATAGCCACCGTATCATGTAGCTGATTGTCAGGTGAAAATATCGTTAATTTTGATGCTCATTGCGTGTTATAATAGACAAGCCATACTAGATAGCTTTGTAACTAAAAGCGGCAATGTATTATAAATTAAGCGATACACACTCGTTTAAAAGTTTTTCAGTGTAAAACCACAACGAACACGAAATAATTGATTTTGCAATAAAAACCACATAATCTAATAATAAAGTGACCTACCGATGAAAGGAAATCTTTCTATTAATTAGTCCCGCTTTATTTAGATAGTTTTTGCAACTCAATACGGCACAATTAGGTATTTTTTATATTTAGCTTGACATCTGTCACCAAGAACGTTCGAGCACGGACTCAATCAAATGGCGATAAACTAAGATAATTTTACTCAGTTTTTACACGCGAAGTACATGCACTTGCGGCATCTATTCAAATACATGTCTGTGGTTTGGGGTGATTTTTGATTTCAAGATAGCCAATTATCGAAGACCTTTTCCATTAATTTAAATTAATTGTGATTTTGAATAATAACGGATGTATATTCGACACTTTATTGAGATGTTTTCTTCATGAAATTCAGGACTATGAAGCTGCGAAGTTCTTGGTAGCTTCGGCCGGATGTTTATGTAGGTACTTATGCACGGATCTTCGTTTATACGTCCCTTTTTTCTACTTTAATTATATATTGCACTCGATCGGAGCAGAGCGGTGTTTATTGTTTACGTACGATGACAGATGTATGATAAAAGACTACGTACAAAAATCTACTATAATATAAACATTATTTAAAAAAATAATGTTTGTTCCAGGTTCCCTTCTCAGTGATAAGTCGAGCACACGAAGATCAGACCACATAGACGATATACTATTCAAGGAATGGATACTGTACGAGCCGGAGTGGACGAACTTCCATCTCGACGAAACCAAAGTTAAAAATCAAATATTCACAAGTATATTCCAAAAAGTTTTGTCAGAAACTGTCGACGAATATAAGGAAAAAGTTCTCAGTGTAGAATCAAAAGTTGCTCAATAAAATTTGTTAAGTTATTATGTAAATCATGTGCTAAATATCACAATGTAAAACGACTATGTTTTTATTTATTAACTTATATGTGTATCTCGTACAGCCAATAGCCAATAAATACTATTTATAATAAGAACTGTATTTAAGTACTTTCCCAAAATCTCGTATTTTATAGTTGATCATAATTTTCCACAGCTAGCACCGCAATCGATAAAAGTTGTCGAATTTAAATTTATTTGGTGAAATAATAAGTTAGCAAGGATACTTTTGATTACATTATAAAGAGGAAATATTTGTTTGTCGGAAATTCACCAAAACGGGATGCTAAAATTTTCTGCAGAAACATACGGAATGTATTAACTTGCTAAATATGAGAGCGGTTTAGCAGCGAAACCAAAAATCGGGGTGCACCACTACTTAAGAAATGAAAAACAGGTTTTATAAGTTACTAATTAATTTATAATTTATTATACAAAAACATTATTATCACATATAAAAATCTTACAAACAATATTCGATAAATGCAGTATATTTTTAAACTATTTCATCATTAAATTAAATAAGAACCATTCATGGGAAGCATAGTTACCACTCTTAAAACTATTGATTAGTTTTGTTTACGATAAAGTTATTGGCAAGGACAGAGTAAAAGCTACAAAGGATTGTAATGGTATCTGAAGAGATATTTACAGGTACAATGCATATGTCGCAGGAAAATCGTCAAACTCGTTAACTTATAAGTTTCCTAGGAAACTTGTAAGTTGACGGTAATCCGTCAAACAGCATGTGAATTTACACTTTACCTGATAGTTTTTAGGAAACTTGTAAAATAACGGACTCACCTCAGGAAACTTGTCAATGAAGCGCTGACGGCGCGAAGAGAGGGGTGTTAGTCAATGCTCATTGGCCGGCCGCGGTCACGTGACGTGACGCATTCGCGCGTTCTATCAACTCTACAATCAATACTTATATTTTTTTTACTTTACGTATGCTAATCTATTAATTTGCTATTATTTGCTGTCACTGACATGAAGTTAAAACGTTTTAAGAGTATTTATTAAATATAATTTTTGCTGCTGTGTAGTGTCAGCTTAGAAATGCACTACCCCATTTCTTCCGGTGGGTGTACGTAAGAGGCGAATAACGGTATTGGGGCTTCTGAGGGATTGTTGGGCGGTGCGGTTGGAGACCCATCACCAACAACCTTAATCTCATCATCTTTTCCCCACTCAAGTTTCCAAAAGTGTCTGTGGCTCTGGCTACCTCTTCTAGGGATTTATAGCCGTGAGTATATCTATGTATGTATGTAATTTGTTTAAGTATATATCGTGATAATTTTTAGTTGCATAGTATAAATATCACCTAGATAATTTTTAATGCCGTTTTAATTTAAAGAGCGTTTTAATACCGATACATACATACCTACACTCACGGCAATAAATCCCTAGAAGGGGTAGCCTTAGCGTCAGAGTTTAGCTACTTCTTGAAGTTAAATGGGAAAACTTTGTTAAATAAACATTCATGGTGATAGGTCTCCAACCGCATCGCCAAACAACACTAAAAAAGCCCCAAGGTCCTTAGTCACCTCCAATGACATCCGTTCGTATAGGTTACCGTCAGAAATATATTAGTGCTATTCTCAACCGATAATTGTTAGATTTTAAACTCTTAATAATTTACTGCACTCATAATATTTAGTCCCGCGGTTGTCGCCAGAGGAAACCAAAGGCTTTTTAAGTGCTTGTTGGATGAAGTGGCTGCATATCCACCGCCACCTTCTAATTCTGTAGCTCAAAATACATCTTATTGTGATTAGCTACTGTGATGTGAGTGAGTGAAAAGCAAATCAGAAGGTTGGAAACTATTGTAAAAATCCGTTATTCGCAGTTTTCGTTTATTATTACTTAAGATTATAGGCTAGGAAACCCTTCTTTGAAACGCTCTTAGGCCAGTTATTCATTTATTTTTGAAAATAATAAAACATTGTCATTACTTTCAATTCATGTTTTTTACTCAACTCACTTCTTAACCAATCAGCATAAGTAACTGGTTCTGTTAACAATGTCATTAGCAGCCATTAGGAAGCTTACAAATTTCCTAGATTATAAATTCAAAACTGGGAAACTTGTCAAAAATGATTCCCAATTACAAGTTTCCTGAGTTGAGTTCGTTATTTTACAAGTTTCCTAAAAACTATCAGGTAAGATGTAAATTCGCTTGCTGTTTGACGGTTTTCCGTCAACTTACAAGTTTCCTAGGAAACTTATAAGTTAACGAGTTTGACGATTTTCCTGCGACACATATACACTCTGTTTGCTTGGCAGTAATTGTGACTATTCCCTAGCCGCCTACGCAAGGGATTTTTGTTCGCTCTTAAAACACTTCTTCTTCGTTCTTATTACTTAGATACCCCATTGAAACAATAGTGCAAACCATTAATACTTAAACAGTAACACAACGACACTTTCGCTATATTTGTCATATAAATTTGAGATTGCTAAAAGAAGACGCGGTGCTGGTGGCACACACTTAGTCCCTTTCCACACGTTTCAAAGTTTATATTCTATAGATTTCTCAGGGATCGATATAGTTTATCCAGAAAGTCTTAATATTTGTCATCGGATAAATGATACGCGAAACTTGTGAAAAGGGAAGGGGATTAATAGGCATTTATACAATTAATACAACATATAATTTTCATATCTAGCAGAAATTTACTGCATATTTTCACTAACTCATTTGGTAAGTTGAATATTTCGAACATCACCCAGACAATAATTATAAATGCTGTACTTGGTACATAACGTATTGTCAATCGTTTTATGTAAGGTCTACTCAACAGACCAGCAATAATTCATATACGAATATTACTAACAGTATGATAATGACGCAATGAACGATAGGCGCAGTGCGAGTTGCAATCGAAATATCCTTTACATTTAGAATGATCAAGTTTCATACGTAAAAATAATAACAATACATATTTGTTTCTTTTTTACTCCTTACCATTACTGTGCTATGGCGTAAAGTAAACTATTCGGTGTACCTCGCACGCCACCTACAGAAATCAGGGTAAATCTTTCGTATTATGATAAAATAAATATCATTTAGTCGTCAGCCTTCAGTATGGATTCTAATGGATTGGGCCCTTTTCGTCTCGAATGTGTCCAAGGTTTTGTCGCTTCAGCTGCAAAACAAGATAGTATAGAAACATAAGAATTGGTAACATAAAATATTGAAAACAATTGAACATTTTAAACTAATAGCAATTATATGTATAAGGTTATCAAAAAGTCTTGAAATGGAATAGATGGAGGTAATTACTATACCATTTATTTCCTAACTACTCAATGTATAATATAATATCATAACTACCATACTCACTTGTGACTTTCTGAGTAGTTTGAACTACTTCTAGGCATCCCAACCATTCCGTAATACTGATCTTGGAGTCATGGTTGACGTCACAATATCTTGGTAATTTCCTACCGCATCTTCGAAGAGGCTCAGCGTCAAATATGAGCTGGTGGAAAGCTTTCCATTCTCGTCTTTCTAGTAATTTGTTTTTATCTTTGTCCAGCATTACAAAGGTCCATGTGGCTGCTTGTTCTTCTTTCGCAGCCCCCCATTTCACCATGTCTCTGAAATAATTAGTAATCGTAAATTTCACTTAATTTTAGGTTAACAATAAACATGCGCAAATATTTCAACCTTTCTCCAGGCATTGGAACGCGCTATATACATATATGTAAAGAAAGAAAGAAACACATTTATTCATTGCTACACAGTTACAAAGATACATACAGCCACGGAATTATAAATTCCTCAGCCACTTTTGGAAGTTGTGTAGGGAAAAGATAGTAAAATAAAGGTTTTTGGTGATGGGTCTCCAACCGCATCGCCCAAAAATCCAATAAAAAGCCCCAATACCCTTAGTCGCTTCTTACGACACCCGTGGGTAGGAAGGGGTAGCGACATTCTAAGCCGGCACTACACGGCAAAGATATAAATACAAAACATAAAAAAACTTAGCTGTGTAGTGTCGGCTTAGAATAACACTACCCCATTTCTTCCGGTGGGTGTACGTAAGAGGCGACTAACGGTATTGGGGCTTTTAAGGGATTGTTGGGCGATGCGGTTGAAGACCCATCACCAACAACTTTAATTCCACCATCTTTTCCCCATGCAACTTCCAAAAGCGGCTGAGGAATTTCTGATTCCCTAGCTCCACCCCTTCAAGGGATTCATAGCCGTGAGTATGTATGTATGTATGTAATATATGTGTCCTATCTAAGCTCAATAGGTAATATGTGGCAGTAAATAATATATAAATCGTTTGCTTGGCAATCTGGTTAGTTGTTGTTGTTGGGAAGTTAACCCGGGGCGAACATAGGCCAAATGCTTCTTTCCATATTACTTTTTCGACATTACAGAGATCATTTTGATGTTTAGATAAATTAATAGAATTAAAATTTATCAAAACTACTTTGGGTATGTAATGAATTAAGCTTTCATTTACTAGTTTTCTTTCAATTAATATATATCCTATTCTATGTTATTTAATACTCGTACGATGCACATAAGGACAGCCTTGCGCTGAATAGGCTGTTAAACACTTCTCAAACGTTCACGCCGTAAATCCCCGAAGGGGTTGGCAGAGGTACCAATACTTCTGAACATCACGCGACAATGCCACCTAGAGTAGGTACGCACGTTTTGCTTGGACAGTGTACTCACGTGATAGGGGGCAGGCCTATTACCTTTTTGTACGAATACACTGTCACATGGCAAGTACAACTCGGCCATGTGGGTTTCCTCACGATGTTTTCCTCCACCGTTAACAACCATGATAAATTAACCACATATATGACTTTAGTAAAGACAAATTGGTGAAGGCCCGACCCGGGATCTGAACTCACGGCGGTCTGTTATGACGGGCGGGTGTTCTACTCTAAAAATCTTGATCGTTTTGGGGTCATCTACTTCCATATTTATAAAATTATAAATACCAAAAAGGGGTAACATGGATCGGTTTCTCCCAAAGATATTCACTAGAGCAATGTCTTAATGTGGCAGTCTTAATTATTGTTTAAACTTTAAAACTTATGACGAGTATTAATACATACCCTGGAACTGTGCCATTCGTAGAAGACGTCATTTTGGAAACGAAAAAGTTTTTCACTTCTTTTAGGAAGTTACTTTTCATAGGCTCCGGACAACCTGCAAAAATGTAATGCTGTTGAAGAAAACATAAAAGAAACATTTTGAATTGCTTAACAAATTTATTTCAGAAAACCCTTTTACGTACGAAAATACTTATTGTGGTTATGCACGAAAATTAACAAGTTCTAGTTCTTACATAGTCGCCTCAATTGCACGCACGGACAATTACATTGTAATTTACTAATAAACTGACGTTAATTATTTATTCGCAAGACGGTCCAGCAAGGAAGTGATAGATAGAGGAAATTGAAGTAAATATTTTCAAATATGGCACCATAATATACCTACACAATTTGCAAACGTAAAGGCAAATGCACTGGCCGTTTTCCAATGACATATATTTTGTATGTGCTAGCTGCGTAGTACCAGCTTCTTAGTCTTTCAATAGTTCTAATTCTCCCTCAAGTAAAGTATGAGATGACGCGTCTTTTTAAGCAATTTTTACATTGTTGGGTAATGCCTAGAGCCCTTCATCAACTGTTCTTTACAATACTATCGCCCGATTTCTGAATTGAGTATTCAAGCTGAGAACGACTTAAGTGTCGTTTTGTCTCATTCAGTTGTTAAGATTTCAACGGGACAGAACGATACTTAAGTTGTTCTCAGCTGGAATACTCAATTCAAAATCGGTCGAATATGTTGCTACTCAACTTTCGAAAGTGTTTGAGGATTGTTATTCTAAACGTTGGCCATGAGTACAGGTAAAATTTACTTACTTATACTCACGCCCATTATTCCCATTGGGGTAGGCAGAGACTATCGATCGCCTAAAATTTAATAGGCAGGATATAAATGTTTGTAGTGTGGGATTAAGTGGCAATCTATCTTTCATCTGTTACGTTCAAGTTCCACATACACCGATCGATTGTGTTGGCTATCTTCACTATGAGTGGACTGTAAATGTAGGCTTAGAATAGTCTTTTCATCTAACATTTATCTAACTACTCTATTTCTTCTTGCGGATGTCATGGAGTGACTTCGGGAACTTGATATCTTTATGTGATTGATGGCCAATGCGGTGAAAATCTCATCACCAACAATTTCCTTATAGCATTAAATTTGGCTCATTTCTGGCCAAAAATGAAATTTCTTTATAGAATTCTAACCGTGAGTTGACTATATATTAATTCTCTACATTTATGTATCATTTATGGCTACAAAACTCAGTTGGGCCTACAGGCGATTATGGGTACGAGAAGTATAAAAATTATGAATGAAGAAATTTGGCAGCCCAATGAATAAATTCTTAAGCAGAGAGGGGTAGAATTAAGTCCCCGGAAAATGTGTATGTTTACTCATTTTGTGGTATATCTATAAAGGTCGTGAACAATAAGGGAAAAGATCGTGAGGAAAAGCATATGAATGAGCTGTACTTATTATGTGACAGTACATTCGGACAAGGCAGTGATAAGCCTGTCTTCTAAAGTTGAAGGTGGTAATTTACAAGGCGATGTAAATTAATCTATACACTACAATTATAACACAATATACAATATAGATATACTCACGGCTATAAATCCCTAGAAAGGGTAATCAGAACTACAGAATAAAAAAAACATCAGACATTTTTGTATGTTGAATGGCGAAAAGTTGGTAAAGTAAGGCTTTTTGGTGATGAGTCTCTAACTGTATCGAACAAAACCACTTTTAAAACCCCACTGCTCTTAGTCGCCTGTTATGAACACACATGAGAAGAAATGGGGTAGTGCTATTCTAAGCCGACACTACACAATACAACAGAACACTAAATTACAAAACATACTTAATTAATACATACACACAAAATAAATGATCATCGAAGTAACCTGAGAATTCGCATTCGCTATAAAACACATTGAGTAAATAATAAATTCGCATTATGCGTTTTTTTGTTTAGGAAACTTGAACGCACCAAGTTTAATGAATGGCATTATATTTAAATTCGATTTTCAACAGCTCAAGAACATCCTTTCGCCAATCAATTAAGGACATTAACTCGCTACGCTTCTATGGCGCTGGTTCTTTAAATGACTCTTTCATTGCATAACAGACGGCAAAACATGCGCGGGTACATAATGAATTAAATTTAGTTTTATTTAATCACTATATCAAACTGACCTTTCATAGGGCTAGAATGCAGCGGTGCCACATCGCAGTCGGGTCTGGAATCCTTGACCGCGGAGCCAGGGATGGGTTTCCCGGTGTCTTGGTGCACACACCAGCAGTAGGGCGTGGAGCGGTAGCACTGCGCACGCGCGTACCGACCGTCGCCTGTGCATTCAGGGACGTACATGGCTGCGCCGCCGCCGCCAGCACGCTGTATACACCATATTGTTTTATACATACATAAATACTCACGACTACAACTCCCAGAAAGGGGTAGCCAGAGCTTCGGAAATTAAATTCCTCGGCGCTATTATGGAAGTTAGGTGGGGAAGGGATTGGAAATAAATTATGGTTTTAAACTTGGACTAATTTAATGTATCGTGATAGCTCAATGGGTGGAAAATGCGTTGGTCATTCCGGCCCGACACTCGCTAATATAGTTTTTTTTAAATGCATTTCTTTATTTTTAGCATGACTGCGAGAGATCTTCTTTAAATAATAAACTGTAGATTATTATGAACCAAATCTGTTTTGATTTTTAAAATAAAGTTAACATTTGTAGTTTTGTAACTGAAATTGGTGACATACTTCTTATGAACTAATATTCGTAGAGCTTGTAAGACCTCCCCATACTGAATTATTTAATGTTAGTTATTATTGAATCATCTAATCAGCTACTATTAAACGTTTATTTCATATTTCGCATGCTTATGTTGTAGTGTTTATATGAACATTAATCATATTATGTTGTTTTATTAATAACCATAATTAATATAGAAATATTGTTTCTCATATTGTTGTTTTTAACGGGAGGTTCCCCAATTAATCATTTGTAGTGGCAACTTCCTTGTTTCCCATGCTTAAAGTGGCACAGGAATGTGGTATTGGAATGAACATTTTTATTGCGCATATAAACGCGTTAGATTGAGAATAGATTTTATGCGTACGTGCCGAGCACCATTTCATTCTTTAATCAACTTGTTATTGCCTTATTTCATTTAACAATAAACCAGATGCAGTTGAGTTAGATTGCTTTAGGTACTTATACCTCTGCTGTACTTTCTCAACTCATACGTATTAGGTAAAAAAATATGACGAAAGCGAGATCAGTTCATTTTGTTTCCTGTTAAATGAATACTCATTAATAAAATTTCTGCACAGAATTGAACACCACAAATGGAAATTCAATATCATTTGATATTCATAGAACAATTCTAACCTCTGTTAGACCTTGTCAGGACCATAGGGTGTGAATTTCACAACAAACGTAGAGCGTTGAGCTTTATCCAAAATGAGTTTTTTAATTGTTAAACGGTTAGAAGTGCACCAACCTGCTCATCTAAGACTGCTTGTCTGTCAGTGAGGCAATCATTGACTTCATCGTCTCTTCGAGTTTCCATGTCAGCGGCATCCGTTGCGAATGTTTGTCGCACTAGAGTGCCTGGAAGAACTGAAGATTGTTTTATTAAAAAAGGTGTTCTATAAATGTAACAAATGATGAAATAATATGTTTTTGTCTAAAATAGCGACCATTAAACGTATTGCATTAAATATCGAGTGTGGTATTAGCCACCGCGAAGCCCTTCAACGGCGAGTCCAAATTGCACTTGGCCAGATTATTTTCAACATTATTAACGAAGATTGAAAACCCACAATGTGAATAGTTCGATGTTAAATATTACTTGCATTTTGTTGCTCAAGTAATGTATTGGATGTCGTTCCAATCGTATTATTTATTGATGAAGTTAGAGAGTATAAAAGGATGTTTTTACCTGAGCTGGGGTCCAACGGAGGCTCTTCTTCCCCGTAGTCAGGCTCAGGAGCGGGGGCGGGTGCTTTCTCATCGTCTGCATTCAGCAACATGAAGAAACGGAGAGAGACTGTATATTATTATAATGTTTGCGCACGCCCGAACCACGTTACTCTAAGGCATCATACCATTTTTACATCATGCGTACGCTGTTGCTATAAAATACTACTGGCTAAAGTATATCATTTTGTGTATTGCAATCTATTTTTTATTATTTGTGATAGTAATATTTAGCCCTTATCCATCTTTGCACGGTCGGCTAGTTGTAGAGATGATGATTTGGATTCGTAGAAGATAAAATCATCGGATCTATGAATGACAATTGTATCAATCAACAGCCACTAGTCGTGCGGCTTAATGGAAAATGTTTCTAAGAATAATTATTTTTAATTATATGTATTCAAAGCTGCTCAGTTAACTAACCAATTTATTGTCAACGATCGCGTGTCCAATATAAAGTTATAATAGCTATTTTCACACTAACAAAATTATAGGATTAAGTGATTTTTTGTTTATTTAATTAGTTTGTATGGATTTACTGTTTGTTTATTTTGTAATTTATTTTATAATTGACTGAACTATTCTAAGAAACAATTATTAACAAATCATTTCTTATTGCGTTACTGTCGGATTACATAAGAAACTAGCTGCAATAGATAAAATTATTGTATTTGCTCAATGGTAACATTTTTACAAGCGAAGGGCATACGAATATTGAGGATATGTTAGTATATATATTATTTATTATGTATACTCGACATTTAACTCAATTCAAAAGCACCTTTTATTTTATATTCCTGAACAGATAGCGGAGGTACTAATTCTTCTGAATATTACACCACATATTAATCATCTGATGTTCAGAGTACCTACGTTTAGCTTGGACAGTGATAGACCAGGTCCAGGGTTCTTTTGCGATGTTTTCCCTCACCCTTAATAACCATTATAAATTGACCACACATGTAACTTAAGGAAAGACACTTTGTTTTAAGCCCGAATAAGGATTTGAACCCATGCCGCTCTGCATTATAATTGTCAGTCTTTTCACTAAGAGATCAAGGTTATGCACCTTTTAGTGGACTAAATACGTACAAACATAGGATGACGATTAACTTTAAGCCTTAAAAGTTTCGAGTTTACATGTTGTTGGCGATCTGGGGTGTTAATAGAGTCAATTACCGTTTAATTAGTCTCTTACATGTACTTGTACCTTGCAGCTATACTTCTTCCTCGAGTAAAAACGTGCTAATCTAGAGCAACTTTGTATAACTACTCTTAATTTGGATGTCATTATAGCTCTATAACATACATTTACTCAAAGCTGGAATACTCTTATGTAAGTTATTGGCGCAAACCAAAAAGAGGTCTGAGGACAGTTGGAGTTGGAGGTTGAACAGTTACTATTAGTAGTGAGGACGGATTGACCAATTTAATGTTTAAGGTTTACTTCCGTGGGGGCAATCTGTCAACTTCCAAAAGTGGCTGAAGAATTTTCAAATTACAAGATCTCGCCATCCCTTTTTCGACCTAGGTATCCACATAAATACATATGGGAGAACACTAGAAATGTGGGTATGTATGTTCACATAAGTGAACGAGTATTTGAAGGGTGCACTGACAGCATCAGCACGTAAATACGACTGTAAAAAAGCATAGAATGAGTGTAGACTGACAGTATCAGTCCATATATACAAGCATAGAACATAGAATGAGTGTAGACTGACAGTATCAGTCCATATATACAAGCATATAAAACATAGAATGGGTGTAGACTGACAGTCCGGCGCGGGTGGCTGCGGCGTGGACAGCAGGCAGTTGATCCACTCGTCGCGCGTGATGGTGCCGTCGCCGTCGCCGTCGCAGCCGCGGACCCACGAGCGGGCGCAACGTTTGGGTTTCACCACCTGAGTTGATATTACAAAAAAATATATTAGAATGTGTATTGTGTTCTTGATGTGATTTCATTGGTTAAGCTTTGATATTTAATGGATATTTAAAGTATGGTAAACTTATTATGGGCAGGGCAAATTGTTTTATTAAATTGTACAACCGACGCAGACGGCCGTTGAGGCTCGAAGGCTCTGGAGTTGTGGCCACCTAGCAGAAAGTTCAGTATGGATATGTCTAATTTACTCAAGGTGGACGGACGAGTTGCTGAAAGTGACAGGAAGCAAATAGACCGTCGTTGCGGAGATCTAAGGGGACGGTTTTGTCCATAAGTAAACGGCTATAGGCCGATGATCAAATCGTTTTTTTTTTATAGTTAAACGATTAAACATTTGAAAACCGGCCAAAGGTATGTCGGGTAACAAAAAAGTGGAGTTCCGCATGTAAAAAGAATATGCGTTAAAAATCGATTTGGCAGGTTGTCTGTGCAATTTTGCCATGCGAATGGAGACTAAACGAGTGAGCAAGACAAAGGTGTAAGGCACAAAGTGCTCATAAAAAAACCGACAAGTGCAAGTCGGCTCGGGCACTAAGGGTTCCGTACTATCATCTATAATTCTAAATGTTTATTAAGATTTGTGTCGCTTGCTTTAAAATACGTTTGTTGTATGGGAGCCCCCCTTTAATAATTAATTTACATACATACATATACTCACGTCTATAAATCCCTAGAAGGGGTAGCCAGAGCTAAGGAATTTGAAATTAGAAAAGATGGTAAAATAAAGGTTGTTGGTGATGGGTCTCCAACCGCATCGCCCAAAATCCCTTATTGCCCCAATACCGTTAGTCGCCTCTTACGTACACCCACCGGAAGAAATGGGGTAGTGCTATTTGAAGCCGGCACTACACAGCAAATAATTACTTTATTGTTATTTAATTAAATATTTTAAAAGGTAAATATTCTGTGACCGTTTCTAATATTGAGCAAAAAAATATATGAAAAAACACGTTTATTGTATTAATATTTTATTATAAAAAAAAAGTTTTTGTTGTTATAGCGGCAACGGAAATACATCATCTGAAATTTCAGCTTCTTAGCCATCAAGGTTTATGAGATACAGACTGGAGACAGACAGACAGACAGACAGCGGAGGCTTAGTGATAGGGTCCCGTTTTATCTTTGGGTACGTAACCCTAAAAGTGGTGAGATTCATGGTGTAACTATTTATTATGAAATGAAATTTGCTGCTGCCTATAAATTTGGAGATCTGTATAAAAATGTGCGACATACATATTTTAAGCCCCTTTTCAAAACTATTTCAACACCGCTTGTGCCCAGGTAAGGTTCCTATTGGTTTTGATTATGTAGTAGTTTGTGGTATCCACCACACATAGACGATATCACAATAGTACGCTTAAGTTCATTGAATAGAAATATATTTGTATTTAAAAAACACACGCAAAAAAAAAATTACCTTCTTAATAAGTCTCCTTAGTCCTCTATACTCAGGTTTGAGTAGCGCTCCACTTCTATCTCGGTCTAACTCCTGGAACTTCCAGTCGGCGACACTCCTCGGCTCTACCGGGGTCTTCGGCTGCGATCCTCGGGAGCGCTCCAGCTCACCACGGAATATCTTCATCAGGTTGGAGTTGAACTGAGCGCGGTCGGCGCGGGAACAACCTTGAAGTAGGTAGAATGAGGTAGGTAAGGCTAAATATTTATGTTGTGAAATATTTATAATAGTCCTCCGTGAGTAGCAAGGCGCGCGCGATGCGTACTGGGTACTGAGTTTTGCATGTACTCCGTGAGAAGAAATAAGTAGAAAGAACTTTAGGTCAAGTTGTTGTGTTAAAAATATCTTTTGGGGACAAAAATGGAACCTACTTCACAGCTATTTGACGAAAATTGAGTCGTGTATGTATTCATTTTGATATTTTGAAAACAGTTTTAATAACGCAACCATTTCCTATAAAATTTAATGGAACTACCTTGAAAGCATAACCAACCTAACAGAAGTTAACTTTAGAAATCCATTGTCTAATAACGGAGTAATCACGGAATATAATACAAAAAACTTCCTGTATTAAAGTCGTCTGAATATAACAACATTTATTAATCAAACTACTAGTATAAATATACCTGTAGTCATAGATGTGCTATACATCTATGCTCATAGAAATTAATCTGTGGTAAATTAAATGAGTTGGGTAGTTTGTAGGTATACAAGATACGAGTTCATTTAATAAAATATATATCAATAGAAATTTTTATTCTGTTGTGTGATTATGTATTTTGTAAAATTATGTTACTTGCTACTCCCTTTAATCTCCGGGTTAGTTAATCCCTTACGGTAAGAATCGACCTCAACGTGCTAAAATTTAAAGAACACGTATATAGAGACTTCAGACACTTTTATTTGCTACTAGTGGATCGGCCCAGCTTCGCACGGGTAGCGTTGGTTTTTAAATATCTGAGGTTTCTTCAATCACTGCTCAAGGTTTGTGATATTTTGCCTGGCTGCGTCTTATCAGTGTATTCTCCTATTCATAAACTTATGTTAAAATGTGTGTTTGACTCAATACGTAATGAACGTAGAGATTTAGCAGCGGGATCTTATAGTATAAAGGTACTTTAAAGGAAACGTATCACATACCTAGTCTGTCATTGTCGAGTTTCATCCACAAATAGATTTCTTCGGCCATAAGACTTGAGGTATTACAATTTATAAGCCGATTAGTATTCAATTTAATTAACATCTTAATCTCTTGGCGCCTATACCAATCAGCAGAATCATATGACAAAAACTATTTTTAATCCAGTTTAGAGATTTACATATAACTACGTAGGAGTAAATTAACCGTTAACTTTGTCTGGTCGTAGTTTGCTGGATTTCAGATTACTTGTATAGCCAATCAATTGTTTCTCTCTAATTATTACTTTATTACAATTATTATTATTACATATATATCGTAGATTTGAACACATCGTGAAATGATCGATCAGTTTATGAAATAGTCACATTTCATGATGTGGCCAACTTAAATTGACCAGATCATAAAATCGTCAACGTTTAACGATTTTACCATCCACGCTTGGCCAGATCGTAGAAATAGGGTGACCATCCAATGCCATCAAATGCGATCCAAACTTTACGGTTTTGTAACATATTGCTCAGTTTTTTCGTAATTTGCAAAGTACTAGAGAACCTTCTCGTCGAAAACTCTTTTGTAATAACTTTCTTCCTCGATTGATATCGAATTATTAACTTTTTACTGCGAGAAACAACACTTTTGCCAGTGGCCGCCATCTTCACACAAAAACAAAGCGTTTTCAGCGCCTCTACCGGTAATTAATGTTAGTACTTTACGATATGTCCAAATAATCTTGACCATTTCATGAAGAGGCCGCGCGTTTAGTTGCCGATATCGTGAAACGATTTCTTATCATTGATATGCCCAAACCACATCAGAATGTGGCCAATAAACAATTGAACATTTCATGAAATACGGCTATTTCACAAAATGATCGATCATTTCATGATGTGTTCAAATTTACGATATGGCCACGACACATATATATACTCACGCTATTAATTCCCATTAGGGTAAGCACAGACTTTTGATCGCCACTTCTACGATCCTGGCAAACCTCTCTAGCTTCGTCTAAATCCATCAATCTTTTCATATATGCTCCTTTATTCTTCATACTTCGGACGCCTGTCTTTTTGAGCACACTCTCAATTTGGTCAATGTGTGTCCTCCCTGGCCGTCCTCAGCTAACATTACCTTCCACATTAGCTCTATAGATACCTTTTACCAATTTCCTATTATCCATCCTCTCGATGTGCCCAAACCATCTCAACATTCCTTTTTCTATCTTATTATTATTTACTCTTATTATTTTATTGCATGGTTTTTAATTTTCAAATAATAGTAGTCACAGTACCTTCTTGCTACCTTGTGTAATTTCGATGAAACTTCCGTCAAAATTGGTGAACAAAAAATAAGAAGGTATTATTTCACCACATTCAAGGTAGCCTCCAGCCCCTCAGTCGCAAGCCCCAATACTCTAAGTCGCATTGTACATCCACCCACGGGAAAAAATAGGGTAGTGCTATTCTAAGCCACATAGCTTAGGTATGCTTGGAAAGTTATAATGTTTTACAACAACATGATCAAAGTCACTGTTCACTGTAACACACACATTAAGTAGATAATGTACTTATTACGCGGGTTTTTATAGAGATATATCACGTCAACGGTCCCAATCGGGTAATGTTTGTATTTTACACTCTGACGTTAACATAATACACCTATGCAGCATAGCTAGTACGAGCGACCTTTTAACTAGATATCGCGTGGTATAAAACAGCCATCCCTTTCGCACTTACTTAGTTATGTATACTGGCATCTCATTCCAACAGTAATCGTGACTATAAAATAGCGCTTGACCTAGGCCTCCGTATTATTTGTTTATAGCATTAGCAATGAAGTTAAATAAGTCTTACTTAAATGATATTCGAATTTCGATCACTGGACGACCTCTAGTTAAGATAATTATTCATTGTCACCTTAACCCATCGATTTTGTTACAATGCCATTTTTATTGCCATTACATGCCTTTGAATGCAATGCGAGACGACTGCTAGGCAATTCAGTTGCAAGTTTGAATACTTATATTAAACTTTGTGAAATATATGAGTGGGAAAATTTGAAATACGATAACAAATTACTAACCTTTTTTATTTCGCTGACCGCGAACTGAAGAGCGACGCCTTGTGTGGGATTTGCCTGAAATTAAAAAAATAAATCTTAATTTATAACTGCGGAGATATTGAATAACTTGCGTTAAGATCATGTGGATACGCAACATATTTACGTACCATTAATGTCTTATTATACAGTTGATTAGGTAATTGCCTGATAAATTTTACTGGATAAATAGAATAAAGATACAGATACTGCAATATTTTTTCATTTATATATGATAAATTTCATGATGATAAAAATCTTAATCAATAAATGAGGTCAGCACAGGACCGGTCGTTGTGAAATCTTTGTGGGATTCCTTTATCGACGACGACGATAAAAAGGGTTTTAAAACCATACGGCAAAGTCGCCTTCGATGGTCCGTACCTATCCCAATAGCTAAAGGTGAGAATATTAATGAAACATGACATAACATATAAGAAATATACGTTAGCCCACAAAAAATCCTTTAGCAACAAATGGCTTTTCTAGCACAAAATCTGCTATCAAGCTGCGAAATGTCAGACAGCTCACCGCCGATGCTTATTTTCTAATTATAATAAAACTAGCTGAACTGGCAAACGTTGTTTTGCCACTTAAATTATTTCTAGGGTATTCTTAATCGATAAAATAAATAAAATTATATCACTTAGGAGCATGAAAAGTCGTTTAAACTTATTCTCAGCCCTACCGTTTTTTTCATTTGTATTTGTTAAGCCGCTTTGATGAAGTTTGGTGACGAACACTGTGACACGTGAATTTTATATAATAGATATTATAGATGTAATAGTAGTAGTTAAACACATCGCACTCTCAGAACAAAAGAGGTTCTAGTCCAAAAATAATGATATTGATTTAAAATCATAAAGAGACATAAAAAAGTATGCTCTATCCGATGAATATTAAAACAAAGACAGTTATTGTTTGCTATACTGTTTTTTTAACAAAGGTAATTTGTTTTACTATTCATCGGATAGAGCATACTTTTTTTATATCTCTTTATGATTGTAACTCAATATCACTATTTTTGGACTTGAGCCTGTTTCATTCTGAGAGTGCGACATATTTCCTTCCTTTTAGAGAGCGCGTTTAACTGTCAGTCTGGTTATTAAGTTAATCAATAAATAGAAGCTTTCAATGTTGTTCAAAAGTTTGCAGTTTCTATCATTCCAGCTCTAGCATTGTATTTTCTGTGGTTCTATCAATGCATAGAAATTGATCATAAATAATACTAGTGTTGGAAAAAAATGAAATATTTCAAAACCTCAAATCAAATAAGGGTTGTTTTTTTTATATATAATAAAAAGGTAAGATAATATAAGATAAGGTAAGATAGTGTGATGTATAAATATAGTTTTTATTTTACTTATATCGATTTAGGGTAGTAGCTTAAACTATATTTGGCGTGTTGTTTGTGTGTATCAATGGTGATGTGATAATGGTGTCAGTGTTGACAGGATTGATTTATTCTAAAATATCTGTTAACGCATTGAAACATTAAACAACACATAAAAAATAACCCAAAAACATCCAGTTTTATTCTTTTAAATATTGTCAATGTTTGTTTTTCTATCATTCATTTAAATTTAAATACCTCGAGTAGGAATTTATAAATGTACCAACTAAAGTAAAAATTATTGCGGTAAGGTTTGGAATATAAAAAACGATGTATACTGTGATCCGTACTGACTAACTTAATTCAACAGTGATAACTTCAAATAAGAATGGCAGGCATTACTAACTGATCTTTTATTTACACATTTACTGAGATTCATTAAAAGGGAGCGTAAATAGAATCTATGGGCAAGGCACATTGCACGCAGATCCGCCGACCGTTTTGGGGCTCGAAGGTTCTGGGGTGGCGATCACGTACCGGACGACGCAGTTTGATGAGGGCCGCACAAGACCGATCGTTGTGGAGATTTTTGGGAGAGGCCTATGTCCAGTAGTGGACGTCTATAAGCTGATGATGATGATGTAAACAGAATCCTCAGTGTGCTATGTGTGGAGAGCTGTCTGCAGATGTATCACAATAGGCTATTTGACTGTAATAAAAATATACATTTCTTTTATTTCATTAGTCTTTATATTTATTTTTTGGTGCAATATGTAATAATGCGAGATAAAAATATTACATTATTTCACTAAAATCCGTCTTCTAAAATAAGTATTTTTGATGCAACTGTCACGTGACTAAAAACGACCGTGATTGGCTATTTCTATAATGACGTAGATTGCGCATAAACTGACTGAGTATCGCTTCGCTCATTGGTGTTTAATGCGGAATTGACGTCATTTGTGCTACAGCCGCCATATTACTTAAAGTCGCGTTTTCGCGGCACATTTGAATATAGCATTTTCTCATATATATATAAAGATGTTATTAAAGGAAAGAAAAATTTCGACACTGGCGGGGTTCGAA
The DNA here is from genome assembly GCA_963576735.1 of Bedellia somnulentella. NCBI lineage: Eukaryota > Metazoa > Arthropoda > Insecta > Lepidoptera > Bedelliidae > Bedellia > Bedellia somnulentella. The sequence goes on from OY755170.1 coordinate 12,551,968, forward strand.
CCCGCGACCTTCGGGTATACGCCCCCGTCGCTCCTCCTCCGAATTAGTTAAAATTCGGAGGTAGGAAACGCAAACACTACTTGAACGTGTAAAAAAGAAACAAAGGATAGAGAAATTTCGCGCTGGATGCCAACTGACACTGTAGCTCAGTTGGCAGAGCGACGGGGGCGTATACCCGAAGGTCGCGGGTTCGAACCCCGCCAGTGTCGAAATTTTTCTTTCCTTTAATAACATCTTTAATTTATGAGTAACTAGCAGCCCGTCCCGGCTTCGCTCGGGCATGAATTATCATTAACATTTTGTTTTTTATTTCATTACATGTATTATTATTTTAATATATTTTTTTTAAGTTTTAAGCTATGTTATATTTTTTTGCTGTGTAGTGTCGGCTTAGAATAGCACTACCCCATTTCTTCCGGTGGGTGTACGTAACAGGCGACTAATGGTTTTGGGGCTTTTGAGGGATTTTTGGGCGATGCGGTTGGTGACCCATCACCGACAACCTTTATTTCACCATCTTTTCCCCACACAACTTCCAAAAGTGGCTGAGGAATTTCGGATTCCTTAGCTCTGGCTACGCCTTCTAGGGATTTATAGCCGTGAGTATATGTATGTATGTATGTTATATTTTTTTGTATTTATATTTAGATATTTTTTTTTTATTTTTTGTAATGAGTAATTACATCAAAAGCCATTCAATTTATAGAGTTAGAGCTTCCCTGTAAACAATATTTGACGTTGTTGTATTTTGGGGCAGCAAAATAAATTGATGTTCAGGGGCTCCCACCCGCGACAGGCCAACGTACAGTTGACCGTGAGTAAAACAATTCTTTCGCAGGTCAATCCCTACTAATTGGTATTGGTGGTTTGGCCTTGGGACTTATTAATTGTTAAAGCAAAAGATGTTTTAACCGGAAATTGTAGCCGTTTAAATGGAATTGGCAGATCAGTTGGGATCATCGGTATTCTCGGTATATGAGCTAATTGACCGGCTGCTGGGCCAGTGATAATAGTCGCTACAATCAAATTTTGCTTTTACTCTTTGATAAGCAGCCTCCCGTACCCCTTCGTGACGCCTGCAACAACTTACTATGCATAGCTAATCGAGCGGAGTTTTATCTATTTTTTTAATTCGAGATAACTTTCGAATGGAATCTTCGAATTGAATAATTCAAAAAGTAATATAAGGGTATTGAAGTAGTCTAAAATAATATATACGTTTTTTATAAGGATTAGATAGGTACAAATAAAGAGCCTTTTCTAAAGCAGGATTTTAATTTAATTTTTAAATAATTTTATATAATGACGCTTGTTGTGAGATAACTATAATAGTTAGAGACATGCTGTCGGGGCATTTTTTTTAGATAATAATGTGTTCTGTAAAATTGTAGTACATAATTTTATTCTATTGTCAATAGTTTTCGCAGCGCACGCGATGTAAGGATTTTTTTTGGTATTTCTTTAACACCTTGGGTTACATTTTTGAAGTTTACGTAAGGATCCCTAATTTTTTGAAAATAAAATATAGCCTATGTCACTTGGGAATAGTGTAGCATTAAAACAGTGAAAAAATTTTTCAAATCCGTCCAGTAGTTTTGGAGCCTATTCAATTCAAACAAACAAACAAACAAAAAATCAAACCTTTCCTCTTTATAATATTAGTATAGATAATCCCCACATGAGGAATTCATGTCAAAAAAACATTAAATTATAGCATTTTCTTTTTCGATTTTTTCATAAAATAGCTAACATGAAGACAAAAAATATTTTTTTTGTGCTTCTTATAAACAAATTAACACCGTTATATTGATTAAATAGACTAGGTTTTATTATATAAATATACAAAATAAGGTAAAATAGCAAGAATCATTCGATAACCTTACTAAGTCCGGGGCGACGGACGATTGTGTGTTAATTCTCACCTACCTACCTAAGGTTACCGAGGCTAAATGAGAAAGAGAAGGAATTTAACAGCTTTAAGAGTTGTCTGCAGACGTAATAGTATAAGATCCCGCTGCTAAATCTCTACGTTCATTACGTATTGAGTCAAACACACATTTTGACATAAGTTTATGAATACGAGAATACCGTGTAGTGCCGGCTGAGAATGTCGCTACCCCTTTCTACCCACGGGTGTCGTAAGAGGCGACTAAGGGTATTGGGGCTTTTTATTGGATTTTTGGGCGATGCGCTTGGAGACCCATCACTAAAAACCTTTATTTTACGATCTTTTCCCCACTCAACTTCCAAAAGTGGCTGAGGAATTTATAATTCCTTAGCTCTGGCTAACCCTTCTAGGGAATTATAGCCGTGAGTAGTATATGTATGTATGTATGTATGAGAATACACTGACAAGACGCAGCCAGGCAAAAGTGGCCGCAAGTAATTTTAATTTAATTAATGTTTATTATTTTTCGGAGACAAATTTCGTTCACTTGTTTTCGAAATATAATAACGTCCCCATCATAGCAATGTATATGTCGTAGGATGATTTGATGTTTAGGTTTTTTGCAAAAATCCTAGGGATTTTGCAAAAATCCGGATAATTAGACAACGGTTATAATATTTTCTAATCTTACTAGGTTTTTTGCAAAAAAACTAGTTGGTTTAGTATGACTCCGAAACGAAAAGTCAGCTTTTATTAATACTGTACACTGATTGGTTGATTGCAGTGCCCCGTAATCACGTCATCTCTGATTGGTTGTTAATTAAGACGTACTTATGTCATTGTTCTTACCTAATTTGATTTTTATTTTAGTTACAAAAAGTTCGTAAGTATAAAAATAGTATTGTCATTTCCCTTTATAACTCTACTATATAATACCTCAATACTACAATTTAAAACGTACCTACTTTGTTGTTCCTACCTATATTGAAGACGTCCGTGGCCGAGTGGATAGGTGACTAGCTTTTCGGTCTGGAGGTTGCGGGTTTGATCCCCACTGAGAGCAACATTTATGTGATGAGCATATGTGTATTATATAATATTAAATATATCTCTGAGTTAGTATCCCATAATACAAGTGTTAATTAGTTTGGGGTAACTTGATCTGTGTATAATATGTCCGAACGTGATTGTAATTTTACTCCAACAAATGAGTAAATAAATTATTTAATTCCAAGTATCAAATAAGTATTGTCATTTCTTACCTTTTAATAACTGAAGCTATAATATCTCAATACCACAATGACGAACCAATCAGAATAAGTGTTGGTGAGCAATCAGAAATCAGCCAATCAGCATTAAGGAAGTACAATCTTACTAAACTTACTAGTTTTTTTGCAAAAAACCTAGTAAGATTAGAAAATATTTTAACCGTTGTCTAATTATCCGGAATTTTGCAAAATCCCTAGGTTTTTTGCAAAAAACCTAAACATCAAATCATCCTACTACATATACAAAAAATATAAAAATCCATAGGTGCCGTTGCAAATTCGGCCGTAACTACCTCGCAGCCAGGTGTAAGTAGGATATATTTTGGTGTGTTTTATACGTTCATAAGTTACACGCATATTTCTTAAATGAAATTAAAGGTATTTTTTTTCCTAATATGATAATATATAGTTGCCTGTGAAAAAGTGGCCGCAAATTAGGGTTGCCATCTGTTAAAAACGCGATATATCCAAATATATTTCACAAACTATGCTATTGTTTCTGTTTATATTTTATGACTTATATAATAACTATATTCATATTTTTCAAATACTTACTTACTTATACTCACGCCCATTATTCCCATTTGGGGTACACTGAGACTATCGATCACCACTTAGTACCATCTTGACAAACTTCTCTTCCTTCCCTTACATAAATTATTCTTCTCATACATGCTCTTTTATTCTTCTCACTTCGGACCCCCGCCTAACGTTTCTATCTGATCTAGATACGTTTTACGTAATTAATATTATGGAAAATTACTAAATATAATAAAACATTAATTTTAAATAAAATAAAAAATATATTAATTGATCAAGTGAACAGGAAAAATGTGTATGTATGAAAACAACAACATTTTGTTATGTCTTATTTTCACGAAAGAAAATATATACTTATGCAATCCACATTTGAAAAAATACTATTTTTATTACAGTTCGTTCATACATTTTAAATTACTTACTAAATATTATTTAAAAAAAAACAGCATATTTAAAAAAGTCGAGCCAGACGTTGTCATAAAAGGCTCGAATGGCTGTGCATAATGCTGTTCTGGTTCTCACGTTGATGTATGGTAGTGAATGTTGGGCATGGCAGAAGAAGCATGAAAGTAGAGTTAATGCAGTGGAAATGAGATTCCTCAGAAGTACACTTCTGATTACATATATGTAATGTAAGGTTGTATGATAGAGTGAAAAAGGAATATTAAGGGGGCTTGGGCACTTAGAGAGGATGGATGAAAATAAAGTAGCGAAAGAGATATATAGAGCCAATGTGGATGGGATTGTTAGTAGAGGACGGCCTCGTAAAACGTTTCTGGATCAGATAGAATACGTTCTTATAAAGGCGGGGTCCGAAGTGAGAAGAATAAAAGGGCATGTATGAGAAGAATAATTAATGTAAGGGAAGCAAGAGAAGTTTGACAAGATGGTACTAAGTGGTGATCGATAGTCTCTGCGTACCCCAATGGGAATAATGGACGTGAGTATAAGTAAGTAAGTATTTGAAAAATATGAATATAGTTATTATATAAGTCATAAAATATAAACAGAATCAATAGCATATTTTGTGAAATATATTTGGATATATTGCGTTTTTAACAGATGGCAACACTAATTTGCGGCTACTTTTTCAAAGGCAACTATATATTATCATATTAGGAAAAAAAAACCTTTAATTTCATATAAGAAACATGCGTGTAACTTATGAACGTATAAAACACACCAAAATATAACCTACTTACACCTGGCTGCGAGGTAGTTGCGGCCGAATTTTAAACGGCACCTATGGATTTTTATATTCTTTATATACATTGCTATGATGGGGATTTTATTATATTTCGAAAACAAGTGAACGAAATTTGTCTCCGCAAAATGATAAACATTAATTAAATTAAAATTACTTGCGGCCACTTTTGCCTGGCTGCGTCTTGTCAGTGTATTCTCCTATTCATAAACTTATGTTAAAATATGTGTTTGACTCTACGTAATGAACGTAGAGATTTAGCAGCGGGATCTTATACTATAATTATTGTTACAAATTATGATTCTAGAATGGTAATTTAGCTATCTAATGGTGAAACAATATTTAAATCGGTAGAGCAGTTTCGGAGCCTATTTATTATTGAAAACAAAGCACAAACTAACCTATCCTCTTTATAATAAGTATAGATATTAATACATTTACAAATGCTTGCAGCTTCACATCTCAAATGGATGGTAGGTTTTTCTGCACATTTACTATCTTTTGGATATCGAGGATTTACTCATGGAGCTTAATAAATGTTAATAGTATTCAGGCGGACTCAATATAATCACACAATATTCAAAGTTTCCCCGTCACATACGTATGGATTAACAAATTATTTTTTACGACATCAAATAATTTTGCACTTCTATCAAAAATTCAAAACTGCTTATCTTAATGGTTAATAAATTACGAGGTGCCAAAAGATATGATTATAATTATGTTCCTGGAGTCTATTAGAGTGAGAATACCAGTAAGACGTATAATAAATACATGTAAAACGTTTAGATGGGAAACCGGTTTGCCGGTCGGTCGCCCCGGCTCACATAAAAAATAACAAAAGTAGTAGAGTCGGGATGGGAGCAGGTTCTAGCCAGCAGCCAGACGACTCCTGGTAGACAGGGCGGCGCCTTCAATATTTTACATTTTACCTTCACTGTCTCTTCTATATTTCTTAAAACGTATATACCTCAGAGTTATCAAGAGACGTTTACCATATAATCTTACAGTGGAATACCCTGTTAAATGTATTAAAGTGTCTCAAGTATTGGTTTTGGAAATTGCGCTGGTGCACTTGTCGAGTCGGTAGCTTCTATCCTAATTGGATGGCGTGCAACGAAATTGAGTTCAAATAACGGCAATTTGAACGATATCAGTTTTAATAAGCGATTGCAATAAAAGAGTTTCACTCCTGCTTAGCACCGCTTAACACTTTTAATAAAACTTTAAATTAAAGCTGTTAATTGGAGTGATTGTTGACAAGTAAAGTAATTACTATTAATGTATTTGGTGTTTTGGTAAATTGACAGTTTAATCTTCATTTAGGCGTAACCGGATTATCTCGGAATTTATTTGCTCTTTAAATATATTTTTGGTGTTATAGCTAATTATATGTATAAATTAAATGAAGAGTCGAAAGAAGAACTTATGCATTATAATGTTTCATATCATAACAGACTATACATCTCAACAAGTCGCATTAAAGTATTCACGTTTATTTATATTAAACATACATATACTCACGGCTATAAATCGCCATATATAGCCAGAGCTAAGGAATTAGAAATTCCTCAGCCACTTTTGGAAATGTGAGAGGGGAAAAGATGGTAAAAATAAAGGTTGTTGGTGATGGGTCCCCAACCGCATCGCCCAAAAATCCCTTAAAAGCCCTAGTACCGTTAGCCTCCTCTTACGTACACCCACAGGAAGAAATGGGGTAGAGCTATTCTAAGCCGACACTACACAGCTTACTACTATATTATATAAAAAGACACTATATCATTTAGGTACGAACAATCACGATAGCGACGAGTTAAATTAAATTTTGCAAAGAACAAGGCCAATAGGAGAATATACTCGTAGTAGGCAGTGACCAGACCAAAAATCAGTCAAGTTATCTCTACAGTCGCGTTTTATTCCAAAACACAACTCGCATAACTTTTGTTTCAGTAGTAGTTTTTGTCAAGGTCGCGGTTAGTGTTTTATAAAGTTGGCAATTACTGACAAACACAGGTATTAATAAGTACCGGTATAAGCTGCCTTTATTATTAGCAAACTCGTCTGCATTGTGTCCCAATAACAAGCGCACGCAAAGAGAGATTTTAGGATTTTTTTGGTCAATGGATGGTCGGTTGGGTACAGGTTTCCTTACACCTTTTGAATGTAAAAAAAAAACAAAGACCCAAAATCTTTTGTGTGCTGGCGACGAGCAGTCTGGTTCGCCCTTTGCTTTTGTAGCGTCCGTCTAACATAAGAATATGGTAATACTTTCTCACAGAATGAGGTGTTTCGTGTTCAACTTAGTAATTATGGTTTGAGTATTGTTATTAACGGCACTTTGCTTCTACCCGGTTATTTTGTATTGAAAAACGTTTATTAAATAATTAATACGGAAACTATCACAAAATCCAGTCATACATTCTGCTCACCAGATGTTCTAAGTGGCAATTAATGTTTAATTGACAGTGCGTGTCATCCAATGTAATTTAGAGTCCGTCTCGTCTCGCAGTTAGTACTCATTCACACACAACTATCATTCGTACAACAAATATTTGTTATCGGAAAAACCAACTTTCGCAACAGACAATAATTAAAAAAGTAAAAATTCATGTAACTTTGCTTAAATATTCATAAATACACGAAATAAAAACAAATATTAAAAAGTTCACAGCAAGGATACAAAGTGGAAGAATTTAGCTAACTTTATTAGCCAACTCTTGACGTTTTTTTTTCGATTAATCCTTTTGCCATGAATTATGCGATTAGTTTTGCCAAAGGTATTTTAAGTGTTTTATACCTGGGTTTTATTTAAAAGTAGTAAATGAAGTCAATCTGTGATTCGGAATGGTATCTCATATCGTTTGCGCGAGTTTTGATTATTTTATGATCAAGGCATATTAGTGCATATTAAAGTTTTTAAAGTATTTGTGTCATTGAATAATGAGTAACAAAGGGCTGCAGCCCACGCAGGTCGATGGCCCACCGCTACTACGAAAGCGATATACGATAGGACGCGCAAATGAAATATACAAAACACCTTATAAAATCATATTTTCTTATCATGCTTTGATTAAAAATCGTTTAAACAATTGTTTATGAATTGTAAACAGTTTTATTGATTAATCGATTTCGATAATTGAATGTACTTTAAGTTTAATATTTGTTTTCCTACTAATACTGTTATTTTGCCTAGGTGATACTATCCGTTCAAATAACAGGGGCATCTTAAAATTTTGTAATAATTTAATATGTTCCTGTTTGTACCGAGATGGAGCCATACGGAATAGAAGCAAATTTACGTGGATTGAGTTCTTCCGGCCGGTAATAGCATCACTGTGATTGTGATACCATTTAACTAATTTAGAAACAATAAAATATCCATTATCTAATAATTTCATTCTCGTCAACAAACTTATTTTGCTTACGTTTCGACAAATTCTCAGAAATAAAGCACAGACAACTGCGTTATACTTGATTTTATGAGCTAATGGTATATAATATATTTTGAATTTATAATAAAGTACAATAAACACAAGTATCAAACATAATTTAAGAGCCGACGATTAACTAGAAATTATAACATTAAATTATAGCTCAATACGGTGGGAAGAGAATTTTTAGAAAAATTTTTGGATAGTATAAACAATTAAACAACATCTGGTAGCTCATTTTTGTTTATGTTTGTCTGTTAACAATGTACCTCTTGTTAACAGGCGAGCCAGATTTAACTTTGGAAAATCAGCATAGGAAAATTATAGGATTCGACTAGTTTACAGCATTTTACATTCATATTGAGTGAATAACGTCGGTTTATTTTAAGTTGAAGTTAAGGAATTCGGTCTTTTTCTGCTAGACTCAATAACAAGAGTACCGTTACTATCTATAAACTAGAATAGGTAACATGGGTATCTCTGATGATGTCGTAAGCTCACCAGTCCGCGTGCAATCCGGGCGTCCGTTCCGGACCGCCGTGCCGGGCAGCGGCTTCCCGCCGGGCGCCACGCACCAGCAGCCGCCGGCCGCGCTGCCCGCCGAGCACTGCACGGCCGCGTACGTGCCGTCCGCCCGGCACTTGGGCACGAACGTGGCGCGCCGCCCGCCCTGCGCGTTCAGCACGTACCGGCGCGCTATCAGACACGACGATTGAGGCTCTGCAATCACACTTATACCTTTCATTCTCTCTCTTTTTAAAGGATTGGTTGCTGCTGGTCCTGTGGCCTGTGCGGTTTCACCATGACTTTATGTGTGCCGGGCAGCTGAGGGCCGCCCAGGCGGGGCAAAGTGCAAAAATCGGATAGAGTTATCTCCAAGCGGTCATCCAAGGCTCGTGCAGCCTCAGGCTTCTTACTTTCGGCCATGGTTCTCTCTCGTTACTCAAAGAATGGCGTTTATACACAGTTATAATGAGACATTATTTCACCTTTATTCATGCGATTCGATTGCACGCTATTCAGTTATCATGAGGTCATGAAGACAAAGAACTCTTTATCATGTAGTAAGTATCTCATCACTCGTATTAAATAGAGCAGTTCGTATACAGTTTTATAGTTACCATGCAATCGAAAATGAACTTCAACGTTAAAAAATCGAGTGCAGTATAATTATTTCTGTAAAAAATGATATGTATCAAGTTTGCGTAGCTACAGATGGTATCCCTACGTCACATTTAAGTATCGATCTCCAAGGGGGGCTACATAGGTATCCATTGTATTGAAATTACGTAGCATCCTGTCTAATTTATATATGATAACTATATTGCCCATTATTGGGTATAAATTCATCCTATCACTAATAGAACGACCTACTTTTAGTATTAACCCAAGTATGTTGGTTTCATGATGACTAAATCATTCACATAACAACATTGCAAAATACAAAATAGTATCAAATCTCTGGAATCCAGAGTTAAGACAGAGTTCCAACTATTAAAAATAGTGATTAGTATAAATACTAAGTATAATTGAAGGTTCATTACATGTAGTTATAGAATAAGTTACTGCACACTTTGTCTTTTAAATTTAAATACTTACCAAGACAAGGGCCTTTGTGGACTAGAGCAATTGCTTCTCCCGAACATTGAGCCCTTAGGAGGGGACACTTGGAGGGGTAGGTCCTGCCGTCGGAGCCGCAGACGGGGCGGTGGGCTTTCCCCACGTTGGCTTCACATTGGCTCTCTTGAGCTTTGCATAACTCGATTTTCGTCTAAAATTTTAACATTTTTTAACTCTCACTACTTTATCATATCAATTTTAGTTTAATGCATTACTGAGTCTGTTAGCTGATGTTTATAAAAAAAGATTCGTGGGAAAATATAACCAAGGAAAATATACAACAAAACGCAGCTGGCTGGCATAAAAACCTATAAACAATACATATTTTATACAATGCTTCCAATAGAAGATTTACGAGGAAACGATAATAACAAAAATATCAGTGTATCTGTCGTGGCCATATCGTAAATTTGAACACATCATGAAATGATCGATCATTTCATGAAATAGTCGTATTTCATGAAATGTTCAACTGTTTATTGGCCACATCGTGATGTGGTTTGGGCAGATCAATGATAAGAAATCGTTTCTCGATATGGCCAACTAAACGCGCGGCCTCGTCATGGAATGGTTAAGATTATTTGGTCGTATCGTTAAGTAGTTACATTAATCTACCTGTAGGTAGAGGCGCTGAACACGCTTTGTTTATATATGAAGATGGCGGCCGCTGGCAAAAGTGTTGTTTCTCGCAGTAAAAAGTTAATGATTCTTTATTAAGCGAGGAAGAAAGTCATAACAAAAGAGTTTTCGACGAAAAGGTTCTCGAGTACTTTAACGAAAAAACTGAGCGATATATTAAAAAACGAGTTTGGATCGCATTTCACAGGTCACCCTATTTCTACGGCCAAGGGTGGATGACAAAATTGTAAAACGTTGACGATTTTATGATCTGGTCAAATTAAGAGTTGGCCACATCATGAAATGTGACTATTTCATGAAATAATCGGTCATTTCACGATGTGTTCAAATCTACGATATGGCCACGACATGAGATATCAAAGTTACTCTTACATCCACAGATGTAAGAGTAACTTTGATAAGTCAGGTCCAGACTAAGGTAAAGTAGTTGGTGCATTTTTAGCATTATAATAATTTACTGTTAGGAGCTGAAATTACATGTTTATATATTTCTTATATTAAAACAGTTTATAACAATCAAATCTTAGACAACAAACTGATGCATAACGCTGCAGCGCAGCTGATCTTCTTTTCGTAAACTGCATCGAACCTCTAAGCAATATAGCTTGACGTTTTTCTCCTAATGGGCAGTGTAGAGAAATACGATTTTCTGAACATCACACAACATTTTAGCAACAGGTTTAGTTCTTATACCTACCCATTATTGGTATGGTGGAAACTAGCTGAAACACTGTCATATATGTTTGCCTCTCTCTATTTACATCAACAGAATATACGTTTATTTAAAAAAAAATATCTTATATAAAAAAAAATAACCACTCACCTTAGTATCCGGAGCCACTGCCCCATAACTGTAGCAAATCACGTTGAGAAAACATAATCGAATCACTAAATCGTTAAAAAACATATTGCATCAAAATCAGGTGAGAAGGACTCGATTATAGTCATTAATTGAACATCACTTTAAATTGTCAAGTCGATGGTTTCACTCGGTCCGAAAACTTTTTTGTTTCATATTTGGTAGGATAGAGTTGAATCAAGGTGTAGCGGAGGAATGGAAGGTACGGCCGGTGCGGTGTTACAGAATAGACGAGCGGAGTGGGCCGGCGACTGCACGCGAGCGGGCGCGTCTCAGACGCAGCGCGCGAGACAGCCCGCTCGCCGCGCCTTCCCCTCCTACGCAACTTCGCTCGATTCAACACCAATGATTTCTATATTTTTTGCAATCGTACTGGGCTTTTGGTTGAAACCAGTACTTTTTAAACACCATGTTTAAAAATGAAACGGTTTTGAACTGAACTGTACTGTTTCTTTATTGAAACTGATTTCATATACAAAAACGTTTTTTCAAATCTTATCCAATTACAAAACTATTGAAAGTATTTAAATCGAATAATTTACATCGCCTATCACCACACATATTATTTAATGGTGTGTGAAAGTTCCCGCGATTGGCTGCTTGTATTGTTAGTAATGGCTGTCGCCCCGCTAGACGACCGACGGGTGACCAGGGGGTCCTACACAATGCAATGATCCCGCACGCTGGCCACTGCTTATTTTAAATACAGTCACATTCACGTGACAACTCATACTTTTAACATAGTCTGACTGACATTATTTCCATAAAACTACTTAATATTTTTGTCTATATATTGAATTTAATAAATTAAAACCTAGGAAGACTCTAATAGAGGTATAAACATAAATTCCAATTTTTCATCCATTACATATTCAAACGAGTATAAATATGTATCGTCACATTTCTACCGCAAACGTTAAAAGTTAGGAACTGCAGATGACATCATTTCAGAACGAATTTAATTTTAAATTGCATACATACAGTTGACGCATTTCTTCTCAATCTGTGCACAAAACTGTAACTCTATCAAGTCTTTTCTGAACCAGCTGAGCTTAAAAATATATCAGATACGATACTACCTACCTCTATATCAACTCCAATTTTACGACACCCGAAATTCAACTTTACACACTGCATGAGAAGTACTTACTCTACAATTCGCTTAATACTAACATTACGATCGTCTTTAAAATTCTTACTCTACGAAACAGAGAACAAAAAATTACATATTGTTGAATAAGGTAGAGTATGCTTTTATGTACGGGAGTATACAAGTTTGCAACCTTCAACTCCGAACTATTTGAACGGGTTTATTTGAATTTTGTATAGACATAGTTCACTGAGAAAGTATCTGCAAAATGTGTACGTTCAATTCAAGCATTGTATTGTATCAGGTCGGATGATCTATCTGTCTTTCCTGAAGTCATATAGTCATCGATTATAAATAAATAAGTGTGAACGATTGATACTATCCAATAATGGTAGATAAAAGAAAACTTATTTAAAGTATAAAAACCGTGATAGCTCAGTGTTGGGCACCACAGCCTCTCATGCAGCTTCCTGAGCGAAGCGTGGGTTCAAACCCTGAGTCAAGCCTACATCTATGTGTATTTTATAAAGTCATATCTGTGGTTAACTTATCATAGCTGTTAGCGGTGACAGAAAGCATTGTTAAGAAACCCACATGGTTGTACTTAGTCATGTGACAGTGTAGTAGTCCAAAATCTGAATAGGCCTGCCGTTTATCACGTTAGTACGCAGTAAAAGCAAAACTTGGGTACTCTAAGTATCAGGTGATTTTAAAGTCACGTGATGTTCAGGAGTATAAGTGCATCTACTCTACCATCAATTTGGGGACATACAGCGTTAACGTTTGAGTTTTTAAGTTAGTTACAAGTTAAGTTATGTACTATTTTCTGTGTAAAATTATTTATATAAGGGATGAGTTAAAGTGTTGTTAGCAACCGTGATAGCCCAGTGGGTAGAACACTCGGTTATCGTGCAAACGACTAGTGTTCAAATCCTGTGTCGGGCCTACACCAATTTGTCATTTCTAAAGACATATGTGTGGTTAATTTATCATGCTTGTTAACGGTGAGGGAAAACATCGTGAGGAAACCCACATGGCTGAGTTGTACTTAGTCATGTGACAGTGTATTCGTACAAAACGGCGATAGGCCTGCCCCCTATCACGTGAGTACACTGTCTATGCAAAACGTGGGTACTCTGAACACCAGGTGACAAAGTCACGTGATGTTCAGAAGTATTAGTACCTCTGCCAACCCCTTCGGGGATATTCGGCGTGAACGTTTATGTTATGTTATGTTGTTAGAAAGCCACGTAGTAGGGTAAATCCATATTTTTTATGAAACTGAGCAGATGAATGAAAGTAAGGAGGAATAAAATCTATACATGTAGAGCCAATGTGGACGATAATGTGAATGAATGACGACATACGAGACAGTTAGATAGGACGTTTTCATATGAGATTAAAAAACTTGCCGTGTAGTGTCGGCTTAGAATAACACTACCCCATTTCTACCCGTGGGTGATCGTAAGAGGCGAGTAAGGGTATAGGGGCAAGCGATTTTTGGACGATGTGGTTGGAGGCCCGTCACCAAAAACAATTATTATAATATTTTTTTCCCCAATCAACTTCCAAAAGTGGCTGAGGAATTTATCATTCCAAAGCTCTGGCTACCCCGTTAAGGGATTTATAGCCGTGAGTATATGTATGTATTAAAAAACTACATCAAAAAGTATCTAGAGTAATATATAAGCTTATCCTTAAAAGCTGCTGTGTAGGAGTCAACTGGGCGCTTTTGTACAAAAATGTGTCTTTTGTACGAACCCCTCTGAAATACTATTTTATTTATATATTAGTTTGTTTGTTTGAAGTGTCTTTCTTTTGCCAGAAATAATATCGATCTTCTTCAATTTATTTGGGACCCTATTTTAAGTGCAAATTTAAGATTGTATTTCAGTATGCTCTATTTTACACGTTATATCTTTTCGGTACTAATACTTTTGAACATACATACATACATATTCTCACTCTATTAGTTCCCATTGGGGTAGGCAGAGACTATAGATCGCCACTGGCAAACCTCTAGAGCTTCATGTACATTCATCAACATACATACATACATACATATACTCACGGCTATAAATCCCTAGAAGGGGTAGCCAGAGCTAACGAATTAGAAATTCCTCAGCCACTTTTGGAAGTTGCGTGGGAAAATGATGGTAAAATAAAGGTTGTTGGTGATGGGTCTCCAACCGCATCGCCTTATAATCCCTTGAAAAGCCCCAATACCGTTAGTCGCCTCTTACGTACACCCACCGGAAGAAAAGGGGTAGTGCTATTCTAAGCCGACACTACACAGCAACTCAAACTATACATTCATCAAATATTACTTTTATGTTCAGAGTAGCCACATATTGCTTGGACCGTGTTTGACACGTGTCACGTGATAACACGAAATTGGTAAGCCTATTGTCGTTTTGTATGAATACACTTTCACATGACTAAGTTCAATTTTACAATGTTTGTTTCTTCAAAATGTTTTGCCCTCACCGTTGTTAAAACCTTGGTAAATTAACCACACAAATGTCTTTGGAAAAGACGAATTTGTGTAGGACCGACCCGGGATTGTAACCCACACCTGTCTGCATGACAGATATGTGTTTTTATTTATTGAGCTATCATGGTTATCATATACAATATACTACTTCGTAATACCATATATTATAAATTTGATTATTAACCCAATATGTCTTCTTGTTGGTGAAGAAAATAGTTTCATCAAGTTCTCATAAACAGATAGACGCAGAGAGCGACTTCCTGCTATATTATGATAATGTGTATGTCAATTGGTCTCTACTGCGTTTTAGAGCTTCCCTTAAGTTTGCTATATATTATAATTTTATCCCCCTTAAACTTTCGAAAGTGGCTGGGGAATCGCTTTTAAAACATACCCTTTGTATACTTTAAATCAATTAAGGACATAAAACTAAACAACTTTGCCTATGGAATGCATATCTAAAATATTGTAATTTTCGAAATAATTAATAAATTAAAAAGTGTCGTACCTAGATCAAACTGAGAAAGTATAATAAGGTTCTTAGCCTCAGCTAAAATAAAAAAACTGGTCTATATTTCTTCTATGTTTTTTTCTTTTGGTGTTGTGAGTTGAGGAATTAAATACTAGATAAATGAACAAAAATGCCGGGAAGGCGAAGTGACAGGAATGAAATAGTATGTATGATAAGATTGATGAATGTGGTAAGCGAAAGAAGTCTGCCAGGATCGTTCACAGGGGCATTAACGTTTTCACAACTCAATATTTATTTTTCGTATACTCATATTTAGTTCAAAATTACGCTATCATATGTTATAGATCTTCTAGCTGTGTGTACAGCTAGTCAAAATTTTCATCACTGAGACCAGTGTATTACTTTACCCTATGACTGAGACGCAGAGAGTAACAACGAGGCCTAATTAAGCTTTGGTTTACCAAAGTGGCGATGGGGAGGGATAATGTCAAATCCGACAGAGATAACGGAAAAAATTGGATCAAATTGTGTAGTCTATACCTATACCTACCCCAATGCGAAATAACAGAGATTATATGTGTGTATGCATGTAACAGACATAGCTCAAAGAGTTGCTGAAACCTGATTGGCGGTGATCATTTCAAGCAAGATTGATGGCTGTCGGGTCGGGGATTTTCAGTCATTTCCCTTTTGTTGTTGCCAAGCAACTTCCTAATTCTGAAGCTCTAGCTACCCTTTTTTGGTATTTATAGCTATGAATGCTTGTATGTACATTCCCTTGCGCATTTTTTTGAAATCTACAAGTAGCATCTATTACCTTAGATATGACGCTTATCCGAAGTTTTCCTAACATAAGACATAGGTATTCTTACATGTGCAATTATCGTGAGGCGCGTGAAAGCAACAATTTTCATCAAGTGTAGATAATTTTTGGTGAAATAGCTATAACACCAAACGCATACGCCACCTTATTAGTCAAACTCAACCAGAATTAAATAAATTTCAATCATAAGATCTGATAGTGTATCTGTATATGCCATTTTGTATGTGCATAATATGTAAAGAATAATTAGGGCCATGAAGGAATAACCTATGAGTTTGTTCTTTTTGTGATTCTTTGCTCCTTTGTCTGATCTTTGTCGTTGGTATCACTCAATCTGGCTTCTTTCAAACTTGCACACATTATTAAGTTATTATGATTTACTGCGTTTTTTTTGTTATATCTTTAGGTACTGGTTGTAGAAATCACTTTTAAACACAGAATTGTTAGAGCATATACTTAATACCTATTATATTATATATAGTAGGTATACAAAGAGATTTATTTTTATGCATCCAATTTTATTATAATTTTATTTCCTATTTATTAGTAATGCAACGCAACGGTTAGTCGGGTTAACTACTTTGTATACAAAACTGTTGATATTAAAATGTCTTAAACATAACGCCTCCTAGTAGCAATAAAGCAACATTGCTTAATATATTAATATTGTTTAGATTTCGCCGGCGTAAAGATATCGTAATAACTTGCATAAGGTTTAAATAAGACGAAAATAACACGATTCTTAGCCCTTTGTCTCATTATTTAGACCATTATTAAATATTTTTAATATAGGCAGGAGATTATTTGGTAAACCGGTAATTTTATCAGCCATGATGTGAAGGGGACATTCCACAAACAATATCCTCGGTCTTGGGAGCAGAGCACTCCCAGGCTATAACGGTGCGCCTAAATTTTGCATACCTCTATTTTTGTAGATTGTGGAATCTTCTTATGAAATAACAAAGCGTTCAAACAAGAGTTTCTAACTTTCAAAGTTTCATTCTCATTGTGATAAATTATGATTTATGAAGCCTCGGTGTCATTTCAAAATACATATCTATAAAATACGCCACACATGAGTGTTTAATGTATTATTTTTATTCAATTTTGTTTAATCTAAGGGGAGTCCTGTATATTTTTATAGTATTAAGATACTACAGTGCAGCGTTTGACAGTTTCAACGGTACATGGTTTCGGAAACAAATTCTGTGGCATGCGGGTTTCATTAATTGTACTTTAGTTACAAAATATGTACGAAATCGTAAATTTTAAAATATGTTATCAGATGTCCACTGCTAGACAAATGCAGCAGCCAACAACGATACTGAGCTACTCTCATCCATCGGTTTCCCGCGACTTACACTATAATTATGACGTCCAGGAGTGTAAATACCTCTGCCAACCCCTTTGGGGATACACAGCGTTAACGTTTATTACCATATTTTCTTAATATTTGATCATTTCTTGACCGTATTTTCTCTTGCGTTTGATAATAAGTTAAAAATCTCTGAAATTTTACGGGAATCGTTATGTTATTGTTGCCTGTTTTTTGACTATGACATATATTATATGACAACAAAATATCATTTTGAACTTCTCGCAATAATTTTGCGCAACGGATGTAGTGTTCAACATTCATATTAAACACATCTTTAGGCTAAAATTCAAAATATTTTACCTTGTGTTTTTACCTGAATATTGGAATGAAATTTACTATACCATAAATATTGTTATCACTATATTGTAAATAATTTTTATATGTTATTTTCTGCCTTTCAAAATAAAATGGTTATTGGAAATTTCCAATTATATTGTCGAAATACTGCTTTGCAAAACATTGTATTGTATTGTGGAAAGAAAGTAAAATTTTCCTATTTATTTTAAAGAAATGGATTTTGCTAAGTTTGGAATTTATTTAATATTTTTGTTTTCAATATGTATGTCATTTCATACTGTGAACGCTGTAAGTAATTATCATATATATGTTATTTGTATCTAATACATATCTTGAAGACATTTTTTTCCAATTTATTTAGTGTCCGGAACCGTGTCGCAATCAGAAACCTCGTGCAGCCTCAAACAGAAAGGTACAATCAATCCAAAATACGTGTTTGAATTGAATAAACATTGCCTTTGCAATAATATTTGTAAGATATCAATACATTATCGACTTGGACAGTGAATGCCGTAAATTTAGTAATCAATTAACAGCAAATTTCTTAAAATGTAGTTTGATATTAATAGGAATATGCTGTAAATCCAATCAACTTTCAGTTCTTGCGTTGATTTTTATCAATTTTGGTGTTGAAAGAACTGTATTTATGCAAATCAGTAAGGGTAGAAGTGTCGTTGATAAAAGTTTTTAACCATGGAATTTTGAGCTATAGTTATAAGCTTGATTAAAGCTTTAAGCCCTGGTCTTTAAAAACCAAGTAAAATTGGATGTGGTGTGTTACTTATCAGCTCATCATTTATTACGTGGGTATAATGCCCTGACAATAAGCAGATACCCACAAAAGTATGAATACCGTTATAAAATATAACGTAATGTTAAAAAATCAGTTGCTTTACCATCCACTATAACTTCATTGGGCACATATGTTCTAAGAAAGGCAATAATAGGTTGCAGTGGTCACGTACTGAATGATACAGTCCGTAACACTACCATCCAGGAACCCCCAAATTGATACAAAACTTGGAATAGGAGATCTGCTGTTTTACACGCCGATAATGTCGTACTTATCTCTATATCAAAAGGTACGGAGGAAAATATCGTTAGCCTTTGGAAGAGTAGACCGCCTGGATAGCTAGTATGAGGGTCCTTTTCACTAAATATCCCGTGGTCATAGAAAGTGGTATAAAACAGCCATCTCTAACGCACTTACTTAGTATCGTTTAATGTCATCTCATCCAAACCGATATCGTGTCGATAAATTAACGTCCGTACTAGGCCTCCAGAAGGGCAAGCACGAGCGCTATTGAGATGCGTAAGAGATGGCTGCTTTATCTCACGCGATAACTAGTTTAAACACGGCTCGTACTAGCCGGGCTGAAGGGCAGGCACGAGCCGTGATTAAACTAGTTATCGCGTGAGATAAAGCAGCCATCTCTTACGCACTTACTTAGTATCGTATACTGCCATCTCATTCTAACCGTTATCGTGTCGATAAAATAGCGCTCGTGCTTGCTATACAGTCCATGGATGTTGGCAGTTTAATAAAAGGTATCGTGGGTTGATATGAGTAAGAGAAACTATAATAAGTTTTAAAAGTATCAACTCATTTAGATTAGATGTAGTCTATTGACGTGATACTTGTAATTTTAATAATTAAATACAATATAGTAACTTTTACTAACCAACAACACATTGTTAACTCTAAGGTAAGGATTAGATTCCCAGATATGATTTTCTATTTTCAGTGTCCCCATTGCAAGGGGAAGAGGCCACCAAAGATATCCAGGATTGTAGTACCGAAAGGGAGATTTGTATACCGAATTATGGATCACAAGTCTCCCTACTAATACTGAGCATAAATTATAAAAAGCACAACATCACAAAATATTATTTCGTCAAAATATAACCGGATACTTGGTATTGACAGCAAATGCAGGGAGGCAGTAACATCGGGATCAATACAAATTCTATGAAGACCGGCCCCACCACTTTGGCGAAACCTATTCAAAAAATCTTAGCTGTCATACAAAATGAAAAGATACTTAAAAATAAAAATACTTACGCCTTGTTGATGAAAAAATTGAAGCAAAAGTTCCATACAAAGAAGACTACAGTTTGTGCTAGATGCTTACAACAATAGATTTGAATTAATTTGCAGTTGTTTTATTTGATTTCGGTCATATTATTTCAGCATACATTATTATACTTTTGTGAACAATAGGTCATAGGATTGCTTCTTTGGTGTCGTAAGGGGTGATTAAGGGTTTGGGGTCAAATTAAGTGATACTATACTTCATTAGCTGAGTAGCACAAACAAAAACGATAGAGACTAGGTTAAGTTTCTACCTAGCAAATATAGTCGCTCTGTCAAACATATCCTATTGTGGCTGTCGTATATCTGTTGTTAAGGGTGAAGACTGAGAAGATGATATTATTAAGTCTCTGCCTATCCCAATGGGAACAATGGGTGTTAGTATAAGTAAGTAAGTAAGAAAGGTAAGTCACGGAAACATGTGAAGGAATAATTAAAGAAAAAAAATATTACCCCTCTTAACTTTCATAGGTGAATGTCATTTTGTTATATTCCAAAGTTCTGGCTACTTGCTTTTACATACATACATACATATTCTCACGCCGTTAGTTCCCATTGGGGTAGGCAGAGACTATCGATCGCCACTTTGTACGATCCTGGCAAACCTCTCTAGCTTCATTCACATCCATCAATCTTTTCATACATGCTCTTTTATTCTTTCTACTTGCTTTTAACCGTGCATATAGTCAGATAGTTTGTTGTATAGTTGTATATAGGAAAAAAACTCTCTCAGTGATATTAATTCACAGCTTATGGTAAAAAAGTAAGGGTTCACTCAATTTTCTGTAAAACGATCTATTAAAAATGCTTTCGATGTATTATTGATACATAACATACATAACATACATAAACGTTCACGCCGTTTTATCCCCGAAGGGGTTGGCAGAGGTACCAATACTCCTGAACTCACATGGCAAGCGCCATCTAGTTTCCAGAGAAGGTACCCACGTTTTGCTTAGACAGTGTACTCACGTGATAGGGGGCAGGCCTATCGCCGTTTTGTACGAATACACTGTCACATGACTAAGTACAACTCAGCCATGTGGGTTTCCTCACGATGTTGTATTATTGATCTATATGAAATACCTCCTTTTTAGTTGAATTCTATGAAATAATTTGATATGTTTGAAGTGATAGAATCTCTGGTAAACCTCGTGTCAGCGATGATTCCAAGATGACGTCTTGGTGACAGAGTGACACAAAATTATTAAGATTCATATGATTTTTTCTGGTCTCTAAATAAAGCAATGCTTTAAAGTTTTCGAAATAATCTAAAAAAAACAGTAAAATGTCGTACGCGAACGATATCAGACCTTTTTATGTTATATTGAAAAAGGAAGAAGAGAAAGGCGATCGATATGCCAAAATGAATATGGAAATCACACATACTCCGCAAGCGAAAGATCTGAATCCTTTTGTGAGAAAAGTGCAGCATACTCAAACGTATCCTACCACTATTGTTCCGGCTGCTCCTAGAAGAGGCTGCTGTTATTATTGCAACCGATAGAACATCTAAACATTACCTTATTACCTATGTTGATTCCGGCATAAACGAAAACGTAAGTATCACAATAGTCCTTCATTGATACAGGTATGTCTAGCTAGAGTCTATCTCTGTCTCATTATTTGAGATAGTCTGTCTCATTATTATATTAAGTAGGATTAATGCTATCCACTTCGATCCAACACCCCAAATATAATTATATAAAAACCAGTCATGATTTTAAGATTTTTCTTTATCAGTTCGGCTCAAACTTACATTTTTTCAACTACAGCTAGAACTCACTACAATAAATCAACGTGGATTTCAGTGCTCATTCAAGACTTTAGGACCTTTTTCAATTTATAACATTCGCCTTTGTATAAAACACAAAGCTCCAATTATTCGTTATTCAGTTTTATGAGGAGATGGAAAATTTGATTTATTCTTACAATTTATGTTTTATCTTCAAGTTATGTTTTAAAGAGTTTTTTTGTTGTGCAGATGTATAAACTAGGGATTAAATATTTCCCTGAAGTGAAACTAAAGAGTCTTCGGTTACGTCAATTGGCATGCATATTTTGGTTGAAGCACGCCGGCGGCTCTACACTCGGCCCCACCGTGAGACTCGTCACTACGCTCAAGAAATCTGCCAATGTATATATTATGTGCCTACAATCAATTTGGCTACTAAGCATATTTTTGACATTTGAAATAATCGCTTAAAAATCTATAAGAACAGTGTTTACAAGTAACAACCAAAGTTTAAAATATTTTTTATATTTATTAATTTACAATAAATGTGTGGGTTTGTCATGATATGATGGTTTACTTGTTCAATAATAAATCTCATGTTTCTTAATTTATTTGGGTGGTGGCTAAACTAGAGGACATGACAGCTGACCATACCACATCATCTCGTGTATGGAGTTGGGCTTGTGTTATATAAATAAATTTGGTGAAAGTAAAATTTTAATATTTTCAACGTAGAATAAAATTGAGTGTGGAGTCACTCAAGATAATAGATTGGGTACACCGTACGTCCGCTGTTACACCACGCTGTTTACCCAGTGTAACTGCGGAGCTTTTTTTTCTTCGCAGTTACATCAACGTGTTTTTGACATGAATTTACAGCTCTGCAGACATATTTATGATAGACAAAACATATCGTGGACTCGATACTGTATTTGGAGTTGATCCCAAACATAGCCGTTTTCTTCCAATCTTCCAAGATTAGAGGGGGAAAGTAAAAATGCAATGTCAGGTCACTGTAAAAACCGGGGCATGTCCAGGAAACAGTATGGGTGGGTCGGCTTATTCCGTTTATCCACCCTAAAAAATCCTCCCTAAGTCGGATATTCGGAAACGCATGTCCGATTATCCACCCTGAACGGGGTGGATAATCGGAATTCATAAAAAATGTTTCTTCCGATTTTTTACCCCAAGTACAGTCATTCACAGAAACATACTCACAACCTGGTCCAAGAAACTTCAACAAAGATATACATACCTACTTTCCTA
Source organism: Bedellia somnulentella (assembly GCA_963576735.1). Classification (NCBI taxonomy): domain Eukaryota; kingdom Metazoa; phylum Arthropoda; class Insecta; order Lepidoptera; family Bedelliidae; genus Bedellia; species Bedellia somnulentella. The sequence goes on from OY755170.1 coordinate 12,575,064, forward strand.
CTCACAGTCTGAATAAAATTATCCTGGTGGAAAGTTTTAATTTAATATTTATTGTTAAACGAATAACGTAAGTAATCTTAAAATCTAAATTGCAGGTAAGCACCTGTAGATTTGGGTGAAAACCATTTAAATTGACTGTTGTGACAAATGAAACCATAACAAGAAAGAAACTCGTAACAATATAGATATATATATATATATATATATATATATATATATATATATATATAATATTTATAATATCTAATAATCTTAGTATTTTAATGTTCACGATGTTTCTTGGAACGGGTTTGTTTTGTGAATGTTTCTGTAAATGACTGTACGTAGGCAGGGTAGAAAATCGGAAGAAACATTTTATTATGAATTCCGATTATCCACCCCGTTCAGGGGGATAATCGGACATGCGTTTCCGAATATCCGACTTAGGGAGGATTTTTTAGGGTGGATAAACGGAATAAGCCGGTGGGTCAACCCAGAAGTTGAGGAACACAGTTTGGAATTTAAGTTTATGTGACAATATTTGTTATTGCGTTCCTTTTTAGTATGATAAGCAATCGGAGCGCTCCAATTTTATAGAGAAATACTATAATAAAAAATAAAGTCTACAATATAATATACATACATACATATACATATACTCACAGTGTGAATTCGCATTAGGGTAGGCAGAGACTATCGATCGGCACTTCGTACGATCCTGGCAAACCTCTCTTGCTTCGTCTACATCCAGCAATCTTTTCATACATGCTCTTTTATTCTTCATACTTCGGACGCCTGTGACATTAATATCATTTAATTAAATGCATAGATGCTGCAAATGATAAGATACATAATGACAGTGAATGGACTGCAGAAGTATTCCATTGAATAGAATGAAGATCAAAGTTTCAAACTTAAGCTTCAGATCCCCTTGGAATACCTTGGGCAAAATGAATTTATTTATTTACATTTTACGGATACTATACGGATCTTGAGTTTTTGAAAGTGGCAAATAAATCAAACATTCTCTGACATATTACTATTCAACTGATAGAAAAAGGGGGAGAACCATTTCTTATAGTAGGGTGTCTTATTTTTAAAATCTCAGAAAGCAAGTGTCATATTGCTTTCGTACGACAACTAAAAAAATTCTATCCATCTCCAAACTGTGTTCCTCAACTTCTGGGTTGACCCACCCATACTGTTTCCTGGACATGCCCCGGTTTTTACAGTGACCTGACCTTGCATTTTTACTTTCCCCCTCTAATCTTGGAAGATTGGAAGAAAATAGCTATGCTTGGGATCAATTCATTTAAGGTCGTATTTTTAACAGAGAAGTGGTAGGTATATACTTTTGCGACTAAGATATTTTATCTCCATGTCTTAAATTTGACCGTTTAAAAGTGAATGTGCCCAAAAAAGACATACAAGGTCATTAGATTGAGCAATTCTCTTTCTACCTCAATGAAAATTTATTGCATGACTTTTATCATTGAACATAATGAGATGTCCGTAAGAATCTGTTATTTTAAACTCGAGTTGTCGCAAATTCATGGCAGTTTCTTATCGTTTTACCTAGATAGCCTGTGTAAACACTGTACCTGCAGTGTCGTTGGAGTTTCGTTTATCTTATTTAATGATTCTACTGATTTTATCTGCATGTTTTAGTTGAAATTTTGATACCGGGTCGAAGTTTGTGTGTTTATTGCGCTTATTAATATGCAGCGAGTTGTGGTTTATGTTTTTAATCAAGGAGCTAATGCCGAATCCGTAGAGGTACGTTATTATAATATTTACTAAAATTCAGTTTCATATTATCGATGCCCGGACATATATAGTATAAAAAACTTACAGAGAGTCAAGCATTACAGAAACAGTTAAACTGCACACAAAAGCATATACATTTTTACAATAAAGAAAATACTTTTCATGGTTTACGAACAACGTTTTTCATCATTATCATTATCATCATCAGCCTATAGGCGTCCACTGCTGCAGATAGGCCTCCCCGAAAGACTCCATAACGACCGGTCCTCCGCTGCCCTCATCCATCGGCTTCCCGTAAATTTTACTAAGTCGTCGGTCCAACTTGTGGGAGGTCTACTCACATTGCGTCGTCCGGTACATGGCAACCACTCCAGGACCTTCGAGCCCCAACGGCCGTCGGCTTTGCGTGCAATGTGCCCTGCCCACTGCCACTTAAGTTTAGCAACTCTTCGGGCTATGTCAGTAACCCTGGTTTTTCTACAGATCTCCTCGTTTCGGATTCGATATTGTAGTGAAACTCCTAACATCTTCATAGCTTCTTGGTCCGGATTTTGCGGGTTATATCTCCGCTGAGAGCAACATTTATGTGACGAGCATAAAACATTGTTTCTTAGTCTTGGATGTTATTTATATTATATGAATATGTCGTTGAGTTAGTATCCTAGTAAATTGATCTGTGTATATAATATGTCCGTACATTTATAAAAAAATGCTGTGATCAGAATAGCCATCGCATATTTCAATATCACGTTATTTGCAGTAAGCAATTTGTCAGGCGCTGAGCACAAATTACGTCTTAATAAATCTTCTAAGAGTCTGGAAAACAGAACAAAGGCAATACTACTGGGTTAAAAAGTACCGTTTTTTTGTAATAATTACAGTAAAAAATATAACGCCGGCACTCCTTTCGGCTTTTTGCTTAAAGGCAGGTTTCCGGACTGTGAAGAATGAAAGAAAATGATTGCAAATATTGACGAATGTAAATGAAGCTTGAGAAGTGCCATAATCGTGCAAAGTGGCGATAGGAACTAATGCTCGAGGCATATGTATCTAAAATTGTTGTCTCACAAATTAATTTAAGAGAATTTTAAGATTTAGGTTGGTTGAACTGACGCGTGTGGAATAAAGAAATTGCTAAGGTATTAATCACAGTACTCATATTCAATTTCAATTTCATATTATTTTCGGTTGTTTTTCCAACTATGAAGTCGGTTTTCTTTTTGTTATTTATGTTAGTTTTAAAGATTCATAGAAGGTAATTTTATTTTAAGATTAACAATGAACCACAAATTAAAAAGTCTTGGAGCTGCGTGAAGCCATCCCCAAAGCACCTTCCATCACTGATTTAAAGATGTCATAGTTACCTTTCGATGGGCGTTGTTAATATTATATGATATTAATGATCCACTCAATGCCAGGTGTTTTAACATGTTGTTCAAGAAATATAGAATAGAATAGAATAGAAAACTCTTTATGGTACATCAAATATGGAAAAAACAATTACAAATACACAGAATGAATTAACAAAAGTACAATTGGCGGTCTTATCACTAAAAGCGATCTCTTCCAGACAACCTTTGAATGGAGAGGTCAATAAATTAGAGTCATGTGAGATAGATGTACAACAACATGGTGAAACTGAAAGCTATGCGTACATAAGAATACATTCTTTAAAATTCCCATTTACATACGATAGTACTCGTATTATACTACCCCACCACGTTTTAATGATTCTGTGGCTACAACTGCCCACTGTATAATTGTCTAATATAACGTTAATTTGGTCTGATCTTACCCAGTGTTCTTAAACAAAGAAACAAAGAGAAAAAAAAAACTTAAACAAAGCACCTAATTTGATATTGTGTTAATTCTGTAAATTTTATAAATGTGGAATTTTAGATGTTTGGATGTTTTTGTGTTTGACGCAAAAAGGCTCCTTAAGTACATAATGTATAAGAATGGAATTTGGCAGAATACTAGATAATGACCCAAATTATAACATAGGATCCTTTTTATCCCGAAAAAATTTGACCAATAAAATATTCACGCCTGATTGAAGTAAAAGTACTGGAAAAAAAGCCTTGAGCTTTGTCATAAGCAAATTTTACAGTACGAAGTCTGGCAGGTCTGCTAGTTAACAAATAACTCTGATACTTTTATTGACTAGAAAGGTTTAATATATTCTAATAAACAAGTGAAATGTGTGTTTTGTCCTTTGTCTTAGAACTTAGCTAAAATTAATATTGGCAGAGACATTAATACAGTACTACTCGTAATAACTGATTCTTTGTAGTCTTTTGAAATCACTTTGTTATTCAAATTAATAACTTGGTTTAAACAATACTAGTAGGTAACATAGCTAGACGTTTGTTTAAAGTAGATTTTTTACATACAAGGTACTTTAAGTCGATAAAGTGTTCTGTATAAATAAATAATCTAACCTTTACTCACGGCTAATTATCCTAAAATGGGGTAACCAGAGCCTCGGATTCAACACTTTCTTATCCATATTAAGGAGTTAGTCGGGAGAAGTAGTAGGAATGAAGAGTCTTTGGGTAGGGGTCACCCTCCATTCACATCGCCTGACAACTTATTTGAAAGAGCCCCATACCCTTAGTCACCTCGTACGCTAGCCGCGCGAAGAATTGTGATAGTGCGTGCTATTCCAAGGCGACAACTATTAATATTCCACTTTCAAATTATACAATCATGTATTGAAATTTATTTATTTCAATTATTTTAATGGGATTATCCCATTTTTTCCTACGAGTGTCGTAAGAGGCAGCTTATGTTAATTGGGGAGTTTTAAGTGATTGTTGGGTGGCGTGGCTGGAGACTCATTACCAAAAATGATTTTTTCCACTTCTCCCCAATAACTTCCAAAATTCGAACCGAAAAGTTTTGATTCCGTGAGTAAAGGCTACAAAAAATAGTATGACAATTTACAATACTTACCAATTCATAAAAAACGCAACGCGCGTACATAAATGAATAAAACATTAAAGGCTGTTGAAGTTCTGTTATGTTATCACCGGCCTGAATTAACCTCATCGGCCTATCGGTTCCTCTCCTTCGCATAACGTAATATTGTGACTGCATGTACGAATGCAGTCGCCGCTCATAGTTCAGAAATTAGTGAACATTATTGCCGGTTACCATCTTACGATCAAATATTTACTACACATTAATTATTTTACGTTTGTAATACCACCTACACGGTTGTCTATTAATTGCACCAAGAACACATAATGTTTTCGTTACATTCTCTCAAAACTGTGTCATCATTCACAAAATCTTAACCTAACGCGAGAGATACGACGTTACTATTTAGTTTGTTTGCACTAAAATAAACTACCGACTTATTTTGGTACCAGCCGCTATTTCACGTAAAACGTGTGGTTAGTCAAGCCGTAGTTTGCACCGCGAAAGAGCGATTAGTGTTAAAAAGGTATCATCAAGAGTTGGGTGATTACAAGTTTGTCATCGTCATTGAGCTACGATAGTAGGTAGGGTATTTAGTGTTCGTCGCGCGCGTGGAGTGTCTCCTCATCAGTTGAGCGCGCCGCGCCGCATTCGCTCGTGCCTGCGCCACCACGCTCCGCCGCCACCACTCCGCGTGCTCATACGGGCCGAAAACTATGCGAATCGTGAACACAAACCAATTTCGAAAATCAAAGTGAAACACAATTAGCGGAGTAGGAGATAGTCACGCTTAGCACGATGGAAGCCAAAACAACGGTCAGTACTTGATTTGAAGTTGTAGCACTCATTCATATTTTTGTATTAGACTACACTTCTAACTAGAAATCCTAAACATTTTACGCTTTAAATATCAGTCTTTAGATATTCTGACACTATTTTGTTGTATGCAGACCTGAATCCTTATCCTTTCAAAACTTACTGCCCAGCGAATTGATTATTTTCTAATTGTAACTTATTAACAACATTAGAACAAAACAGAAATTGAATTGTAAATAGAGATGTAGATGGTAAAAGAGTAAACTAAACAAATATTTAGTTTATTTACTTTTTGCAATGCATGAAGCTAGTACGAAGGTTTTAAGCATTCAATTCAATACTTTCGTGTATCAAACTCAAGTTGCGATTGCGAATGAACTTTGTGCAAATAAAACAGACGTGAATATCATATAAATTGAAAGATAAGCGACAGTGCAGGTACCGTACACCCTTCACGTATAATAGATCACTCATCGTGTAATTTTTTCGATCGAGGAAGATAAATTTTATATATAAATATGGTTTAAAACACACTGTATTTGTACTTCTTGTGTAGTGATACACGAATTCCTAACGAATGGTAAAACGTAGTAAGATTGACTTAGGGATTGTCCAAGATAATACATTAGCCGCTTGCCTTAACTAAGGCTTGGTAAATATAGTGCAATTCACTTTTACCCAAGGTTCGAAAATTCATTTTAAAAGTTTCCTCATTTGTTTGCGAAGGATTGTATCGTTCAGAATTAATATATATTTTTGTATGGCAGTGCATGATGTTGTTTTAGTTCCTACGCAGGTGAATGCTGGGTGTGTGAGAAGAAGTAAAAGAGCAGATTTAACAAATTAGAGCTCAGAAATTAGAAATTATATTATGTGAAGGAGAGAGAAATATCGTGATTCGTCAATGACTTGGTCTGAAAGATGATATTGTATGAAAGATAGAAATAGTTGAAATAATATTGATAGTTGAAAGAAAATTGGTAGAAGAGGTATATAGAGGCATTATTGGGGCGGTAATGTCAGTAGAGGACGACCACGGGGCATGCATGTGGATCAAACAGAGAATGAATTCAAAAAGGCAGGGTGTCTGACGCGTGAAGAATATAGAGGCACGTATGAAAATATTGATGAATGGAAATGAAGCCCCAGAGGTTTGTCGGGATCGCACAAAACGGCGAGCGATGGTCTCTGCCAACCCTGTATTCTTTTCTGCAGTCCCTTGCCTACTGATAAGCGAAGATCAAAAATTATTTAATTTGCTTAACTAAAAATAGAAAAAATATTTAATTCCTAACGTGGTGTTCATTATAAAATCGCAGTTAAACTGGGAGCTGCTGAGTGCATATTCGGCCGAAAAGTCAGGGTAAGGGTAGGTAGGTTTTATTTAAATCCGAAGTTTGGTTCCTACCCCTTTACTGAATGATTACGGTGAATAATACATATAAAATTGATGTGTATAAGAGAAAACGAATATGGTGTGGTTGGTTATAGTATCTACCATTTTTGTAAGTACACTAGGTCTTTTTGTGAATAAACAAAAATAACGTTCTTTTTTGCATCCAATATACATATACTCACGGCTATATTTCCCTAGAAGGGGTAGCCAGAGCTAAGGAGTTATAAATTCCTCAGCCACTTTTGGAAGTTGAGTTGAAGTTGAGAGGGGAAAAATGTTAAAAACAAAGGTTTTTGGTAATGGGTCTCCAACCGCATCGCCCAAAAATCCAATAAAAATCCCCAATACCCTTAGTCGCCTCTTACGACACCCGTGGGTAGAAAGGGGTAGCGACACGGCAAGCATCCAATAATATCCGAAATTTCGCAATTTAGTGTCATTGTTTACCCTGATTGGAACTTCAGCTTGAGTGGATATTATGTGTGTATTTACAGGAAAACGGTGAACCTTTGTTAACGGTGAGGGAAAACATCGTGAGGAAACCCACATGGCTGAGTTGTACTTACTTACATGTGACAGTGTATTCGTACAAAACGGCGATAGGCCTGCCCCCTATCACGTGAGTACACTGTCCATGCAAAACGTGGGTACTCTGAACACCAGGTGACAAAGTCTCGTGATGTTCAGAAGTATTAGTACCTCTGCCAACCCCTTCGAGGATATTCGGCGTGAACGTTTATGTTTATGTTATGTTTATGTTTACAGGAAAAAGTTGAGTATTCATTATTAAAAGGCAAATATTTAAAAATTCTGCATATCAAATAAAAATAAAAAAGATAATAAACAATAGGTCGTTTACATAAAAAAGTTAAATATCTAATTATGTAGTGAATAAATAAATGATAATTGTTTTAGGAAACCACGGACGATAACATTATATTAAGTAATAACAGCGTAATGTCATTATTCGTACTAAACTAATCAGTAAATGTATGTTGTATCAGAACAGAATATCGCTTTGTGAAGCAGAGTTTTATTTGTATATTATATATTTATAAATTATGCGCCTTTGCTTAAATATGACAATATGCAGAAACGAAGTAGGAACATCTTACAAACTGAATTTGTGAGGTAACACCTGGTAATCAAACCCAAGACCGCCTCTGCCACTAGACCACGAGCGTAGTTAGGTAGGGTTTCCATCTTTGAAACACTCGCGTATTCAAAGCTAGACATGATTCCGTGGTTCGCTGCTGATTGTAAAGCTGTCATCTACTACCATGGTAGTAGTCATTAGTCTGCTACCCGAACTAGGCCAGCCTGGTGGGATTTGGCCAAATCACCATATACAGGGTAAACTCGTTGGGGACATGACTTATGAATGATATGAATACATTTTATAAGTTGGTATGTATTTCGATGCCATTGCATTAGGCTGCGCCTATAACGATGGTTATCATGTATGAATAAATAAATAAGTATATGGGCTGTGATTATGAGCATAGCCAATATAGGAAACGCCTTTTTGTAAACTAGATGTAAAGTTTAGGCAATCGTTCAATATAATAAGTTACAAGCGGGTGTTGGAACAGTTCATTTCTCTCATTGACACTAAACATAGAACAATAATCATATGATGACTTGATTAGTACTAAACATCTACTCAAATTGAATTAAGCCTATGAAGATTTTTATGATATGTACTTGTAAATCGCTTGGTGCCAAGCCAATATGTCAATATGAAATACCTCGAATATGTAATCAAATTGTACGGAGTAAGTATTATAAATGGTTTATAATGATTTCGACTTACGAATCAAATAAGGTTAGGCGTATCTTTAATTAGCTATATTAGTAGTAGTATTAATTGTTTTTCTGTATAATAGAAGATTATTTATTATGTCATAATATTATATATTGTGTCACGGTGATAAGTGTAGACTCGTTGTTACAAAATAATGCATAGGTCACTCGTACGTAACGAATGGAACAGAGTTATAAAACTGTTTACGTAATGTTAGTGGATTCCTCACAAGATCTTATTGACGTGACGTTTTAATAGGTTTTTAGACTCAGTAAATGGTGATAATTTAAAAACAATTTTTATTTGCATTATTTTTTATTACTTTCTTTCTTTCTAAATTTTACTTTATCAATAAAAGCTTTGTTTTGAATGGCTAATGAAAATTGATGGTTTCAAAATATTGCATGAGTCTCATAATAATGAACATAAGAAGCAGCATTTCTTACATCTCAGATTAAAAAATATACGTCTTAAATGATGTACATTTCAAAAGGAAACGCAGATGTACTTATAATACATTTTATGTTTATATAGAGAGAATTTTATCTACTGGTGTTAGACTATCTCTGTTATTTTTAACTGGCAGTGCACCCTCGTTATATGGCTAAAAATTAATGCACAAAAACTAAATGTTGCCATTAAAGTGAATAAATCAGTTAGAGGAAATACTTACTAGTTAATGTGCAGATTATCCATTAAAGATGAAAACCAAATTTATTCTAATCCTTAATCAGGCAATCTGTAATATCTCGGTTGAATTTCGATTTCAAAGATATTTCATATGGTCTCCACGAGTTCTTATTGAAGAAAAGCAAACCTTGATTAAAAAACCTACTCTCCGGTTATCATTAGTTTCAATAATATGCAGATATTTCAATTCTTCAAATGGTCTTATGTATCTTGGTAGGAATCAAACCGTGGTGTATGACTGTCATCACGTGACTACAGTGGCCGGACAAAAGTGGGTACTACTAGTATGACCGACAAAATGAGTTACAAAATATGTTTATATTCTATGTATCTTTAGTTCTATCAGCTTTTCGCGGATAGAGATATGGAGTAAGCGATAATATCTGTTTTTTTTCTATTTATAATTATTATTAAAGAGAAGAATACGTCAAGGTTTGCAATTGTCACATTTCATAAAGTAAATTCATGGGCAGCACTATGTACAAACACTAAAAATAGTGCATAGTGTTTTCCCATGTCCATATCCCCAAATTAAGTAAAACAAGTATTATGGGATACTAACTCAACAATCATACCCGTACTAATACCACCCAAGACTAAGAAACGTAAGAAACAGACACTTATGTTCAGCACATTAATGTTGCTCTCTGCGGGGATCGAACCTATCCACCCGACGACGGTGGACGTCTTTAAATTTGATGACAATGAAATGAAGTCATAAGAATTTATAGCATTATCTTAAGGGCCTCCCCGCATTTTGCAGCTATTGCGCTCACTCTTACGTCAAATTTACTGAGAGTGACAGGGACGGAAAAAACGCGCGCGCAGGATAAATGTAGTTTATTTAGTTTTATTTAATAACTATAATGTTTAAATGAAAAATTAAACATTAAAGTTACAGATCTTAAAGCTACGCGTATATAGACACATAATGAGTTCACATGTATGTTATGCCAGTGGAGCCTATACGGTTTTTATGAAAACAAAGCATGTTCCAATTCAATTTTTTTCATCATATTTTTCAACAAATTATTAAAATTTTAAACATCAAATTTTAACACCATGAACTAATCACTAACATATATTTTATTCATGTCATATCAATATCATCAAATCAGACTTTATAGAATTTCAAAACAATCAATATCAACATATTTTTCCGGGGACGCCCTTAAACTCGAAAGCGCATGAAAATAATAGTTCATTTAAGTTTTCCAATGGAATAATTGTGAATAAATTGACTACAATTTTATATTAAGCTATATAATTATCAATTGCATTTTGTATACATTTTACTAAGTGGTCAGCATCTCAAGATGTATTAAGGTCAAGATTGAATCGACTAAACTGCAATATTAAATATCCAATACGTATTTCATTACAAGGTAATCAATGCAGTTTAACTGTCTGCATAACGATTTCAAATAAACAACTATAAAAAGTAATTGTAGTGTCAATTTAAACCAGATAAATAATAAAAGTTAACCCAATTCTACAAATTCTTCATTGTTTTCCGAGCAGCTAGCTTGAAATTCAAAAATATGAGTAAACGAAAATATTCATTGCAAAAGAAACAATCGTGTTCGTGTATGTTTGTCATTATTGGAAATTAAACAGCTTCGTACTAAAAGAGTAACTGGTCATTAAATCTAATAAAAGTAGTGGTTGTGTCCCGACAGCTGTAAGGATAATAAGCATAAGTATATTCAACATGGACCAAAAATTCAACAGTCAATTATAAGTTGTCTTGCGCTCGCAGGGTTCATTAGGTCATTTTTCATTGTAAAAATTGGCAGGAGTTAAGTGCAGGAGCCCTTATCAATGGCACTTTCCTCATTATTTATTTATTTAATTCAAATTCTGGTATTGCCTTTAGGTCAGGTACAAAATACTAATTATTTATTTATTTATTTATTTATTTGGCACACAAACAGTATTATGACATAGCATTGGTATACAAAATTTAAAAAATAATACAAATTCGGACATAATACCAAAAAACTGTGTACACAGCATGATATTAAATAATCAGTTGAGATGACAACTTAAAAAATATATTAGTATAGTTTTTTTATTTTATTATTATTATTCATTAATTTACTAACATTAATTTAACTTACAAATAAAATGAAGACTATTTACAAGGGAAAGGGAAAGGGGCTAGATTTAATGCGGACCAATAGACAATAATATGTTCTTTAATAAATGGGACCGACAACACATTCATTGAATGGAAAGCCATTTTTATAGTTTGTAATACTTTTATAATCACACTATCAAATCTCATTAAAAAAATAGGATCACTCTGGAAGTATATCAAACAGAATAAAAAAACAACACGCAATTGAATTTAGCCTCCTTTTTTTGAATTCAGTCTAATATAATGCTGGATTATAAAGTTACTCGATAACAGTTATGTTGTTTTATCTTGTGGTATCTCATATTTAGTATCACAGGATTATCTTGAGTTGTCAAAATCATACTTGTGTCAATCAGCATAATTTAACTCTTATGGATTGCATGACAGGTTTGTTCTTCTATCTGAACACGAACAACAAGAATCATCCAAAACTGACAGAGAAGTTTTACTTTCGTTACTTATACGACCTTTATATGGCTGTAGATTTCCTTCGAGTATTGAAACCGTTTACCGAAAACGAGCCTATTTGTATTCTTTGTATTATACAGCACGCTCAGCCACTTATACTATTGACATACTTTTTCTATGTTGTTTGAACAGAACACATAGTATTATGAAGTAAGTAATTATGCATACATACGACAAAGAATTACACCTACACCAATTTGTCTTTTCTAAAGTCATATGTGTGGTTAATTTATCATGATTGTTAACGGTGAGGGAAAACATCGTGAGGAAACCCACATGGCTGAGTTGTACTTAGTCATGTGACAGTGTATTCGCACAAAACGGCGATAGGCCTGCCCCCTATCACGTGAGTACACTGTCTAAGCAAAACGTGGGTACATTCTCTGGACACTAGATGGCGCTACCATGAGAGTTAAGAAGTATTGGTACCTCTGCCAACCCCTTCGGGGATAATCGGCGTGAACGTTTTATTACGACAAAGAATTAACCATGATAACAATTAGTAATATCTCTTTGAGTATGTTCTTGTATACAAAAATGTGTTTGCAACAATGCACTGATGCATTGTTGCAAACACGTGTGTCAGAGTAGTTAACTATGTAAGCTGAAAATAATTCAATCTAAAATGCACTATTCTTATACTGACATCCGAAGTATTGAAAATAGTAGGGCATGTAATTGATAAATGTAAATAGCGATCTTTAGTCTCTGCCCACCGCATAGGGATCTTATAGCGTGAGTATATATGTATATTTATCTTTTACGATCATGTGTAAAATTACTAATTTGTTGTGAGTTATGCATTCATGATACCATGAAATCATTGCTAATATTTATTTCATTTTATGGATCTGATTACATTAGTTAAAACTATATCGTATGTAAAACGCGGGCCTATCTTACTTCGAGTTTCTTTTGCATTTGGTTATTAAAAGTAGCTTATAACAAAAATGGTGCTTAATTTCTATTCTACATACATACATACATAAGCTCACGGCTATAAATCCCTAGATGGGGTAGCCAGAGCTAAGGATCGAGAAATTCCTCAGCCACCTTTGGAAAGTTGAGTGGGGAAAAGATGGTAAAATAAAGGTTGTTGGTGATGGGTCTCCAACCGCATCGCCCAATAATCCCTTTAAAGCCCCAATACCGTTAGTCGCCTCTTACGTACACCCACCGGAAGAAATGGGGTAGTGCTATTCTAAGCCGACACTACACAGCTTCTATTCTACAATTTATCGATATTGCATGAATTCATAAATCATAAATCTTTACTTTACTTAGCTTTTATAAAACCATAATTAATGCCATAGTAGTTCTTGCTCTTTTTGCAAAACTGACATAATATAAAAAAACAACGCTGCTAGGTGTCACAACCAAATAGCATGAGCAGAACTCGTCCTCGTGCCTTAGAAGAAAGTTTATTAAAAAAACATTTACTGGTAATAATAATATATATTTTTATTAGGTCATTTTAAAATAGAACCAAAGTAAATTTAAACAATTTTAATATGCCGATTTCGTTTTCAGTGGAAATTCTATTTCACACTTTGCTTTTTAATTTATCATTCTTTCACTTTTTTCACATCGTAATCAGGTCCCTGGGGTTTTTTTGTATACAATAAAAATTATAAAAGAACCTAAGGCGATACTGCGATCGTAATAACGTTCATGATTACGTCATAGTTATATGTCCCAAAAACATAATATTATTCATAGCATGTGACTATATCGATCGCGTGGTTTTGGCAATCTTTTTATTTAGCTTTACTTAAGCAAAAAGCTTTGCTGTGTAGTGTCGGCTTAGAATAGCACTACCCCATTTCTTCCGGTGGGTACGTACACGTAAGAGGCGACTAACGGTATTGGGGCTTTTAAGGGATATTTGGGCGATGCGGTTGGAGACCCATCACCAACAACCTTTATTTTACCATCTTTTCCCCACACAACTTTCCAAAAGTGGCTGAGGAATTTCTAATTCCTTAGCTCTGGCTACCCCTTCTAGGGATTTACAGCCGTGAGTATATGTATGTATGTATGTATGTTAAGCAAAAAATTTGCAAAGTAACTTCAATGTTTTATAATTAAAACGCATTTATTAGTTAAATTTTGGGGCCACCAAGTGAGGAGTTAGGACATCCTGCATTATCTTGTTCGTGGCTGCCACTCTGCAAATTTTCCAATAAAAGTGATGGTACGATAGCCAATCACCTCCCAATTATAAGTATTTGCATAAAATATAGTTTTAACTTTAAAAATGAGTTAAGAAATGGGAAGAATTTTAAGTGCGACTAAATTGTTAATACAAATCTTAAGTGCCACACACACGGCACCACACGCCGGCTTAGAATGTTACTACTTACTTTCACGGGAGTCGTAAGAGGCAACTAAGGGTATGGGGCTTTTTAAGTGATTTTTTGACGATGCTGTTGGAGACCTATCACCAAGGATACTTTATTTCTACTACATTGTCCCCTACTAACTTCCAAATGTGGCTGAGGAGTTTCCAGCTCTGAATCTCTGACTACCCCTTTTTGGGATTTACGACCATGAGTCTAGGTATGTATGTATGTGGAAATCTTAAATGTATACCACATTTTTTTTTTATTTAGTATGAAAATATACATTCGCTGGATTGTTATCTCACCAGACAGGTTTACAGCTAACAAGTGTTAAAGTCGTGTCAATTGCGCCACAGCCGTATCGCGCTTGCTAAAATATGTCATACCACTCGAGCCGAGTGCGCAATCCTTATCACTTTAATACTACTTACTCAAATCCACTCACAACAATAAACATTGTCTTAGCGAAACTTCAACACATGTATAGATTAGCCTCCAAAATGTGTAGTGGTTTTTCTGAATAGGATAGCATTACACTACACACATAAATATACTCACGACTATAAATCCCAAATAGGGATAGCCAGATATTCTAAATTATAATTTATCAAGCGACTTTTTAATGTTGAGTAGGCACAAATAGTAAGTAGAGTTAGTGATGCGTGAACAGCCGAATAGCCCAATAATCACTCAAAAAGCCATAATACCTTTACTCACCTAATACGACATACAAACAAGAAACCGGCTATTCCCAGTAGTCTTACTGGATAGTCTTACCAGTAGGACTAATGGGATTTTTATTCCCAATAGTTTTACCGAAAGTAGGACATTGTCTATGGCGTATTTTTCCCATTAGTCTTACTTGACATTTGTTTAAGAAACATAGACCTCATAACTATTAGACATAGACAGTACCTTATTAGTATATTTAATACATACAACGCATACAACACCTGTTTATAATTTTCAGTTTTACTGATTTATTACTAAGGAATGTACATTTTAGACACGATGTTTTTCTTATTTTTTGATAAATGAGAAGTTATTATAACGTTTATAAAGTTTTTTGGAAATTATAAATTAAGCAGCTATCAAAATGTACGTAAATTAAACTTTCAATTGAAGTACCAGGAACGCATAAACTAAAAGTTGTTATAACTAAATAACCTTGAAAATCTGTACAAATATTTTTCCGATGCCTAATTTATCTCACCAATTTTTGTGTCTGCTGTCTTTATGTCCAGCTGTCGACGTGATATTTTTCATGAATCAGGTTATTAATAGGGTTGTTGTGGTCGGTTTGTTCGTTTGCGTAGGTCTCCCATAAGGTTAACCGACGACTTCATCGTGATAAAATTTTGGGCAGCACAGAACCGGTTTTTATGGAGATCTTTCGGAAAAGCCTTTCTCCACATGTGGACCTCTTGTGGTTCATTCTTCTGTCTGATTATTCTATAATTCTGATTTCGATAAACTCCACCTGATAATTTTGTATAAAACCAATAAGCTTTTTTTATTCATGCTGCTTTTATGTTTATGCTACCCTGGTACTTAAAATACAAAAAATTACAAAAAATATACTATAAATACATAATATAAGTTTAACTTTTGAGGACTGAACTTTGGCGGAAAATATATTAAAACCACAAACCCATTCCCATGTATATTGTAAATTATTTAGTTCATGGCAAATGCACCTCAATAAAATATAATGCGACAGGAAATCAGCCCAAAAATAATATTCGATTTTAAATTATACATTCAATTTCACTAAGGAGGTATGTCTAATAATCTTATTTGGTCTACATACAAGTTGGAACATTTAGAGGTACCAAAAAGTTTTGATTGGTTAGTAAGACTACTGGGAATTATTTTCCCAATAGTCTTACTAGTAAGTCTATTGGGACCAAAAATCCCAATAGTCCTACTGGTAAGACTATCGAGTAAGACTACTGGGAATAGCCGCAAGAAACAGGTAACTATTCCTGGACGGCACTGCACATATACAACTATTGCATCTCTTTGTGTATAGAGATCGATGTCGCTCGAAACCTATTATTATCAATATTTTTTATTGCCATATATTTCCATCTAAGCTTCCCAATGATGGTAAGGGCAAAAAATCGGTTTATTAAGATTTTGATATTTCTTTGCTATTTTAACATATAAAATACTACCTACGGTGAAAAAAACTAAAACAGTATGTTTTTTAATCATTGATTACATAAAATAAATATTAATTGAAAAAATACATACATACTCACGACTAAATAAATCCCTAGAAGGAGTAACCAGAGCTTCAGGATTAGAAATAATAATACTGAGCCACCTTTGGAAGTCGAATGAAAAAAGATATTAAAATAAAGGTTGTTGGTGACGCATCACCCAAAAATCACTTAAAACACGCAAAGTCCCATTTTACGAACACCCACGGGTAGAAATGGCGCAGTACTATTATAACATTTATAACCCAACACTATTATTATTTTATTTTATTTTCTTTGAAAGATTAACAGACCAATACAAACAATATAATACTAATTATGAATACACAGTGCCATTTACAAATCGTGTAGAAATTATTGGCCGAAATGTAAATTAGTTAATAATTTTCTTACTCTTGTAGTGCTTGTATCGAAAATATCTAAATCTACTATTGATTCATTAAATTTAGTACATGCACGTAATAGAAATGAGTTACGCCTATAATTTGTATTAGCTTTTGGGACACTTAAGACGGGCAGCAGTTACACAGCAGTTTTTGGGTTGATTGTTTGCAGTGGCGAATATTTGTTTTTTACTTTGTTTTTAAAAGTAGTAATAAGCCAACGATTCCTTGACTAAGGGTTTTAAGGCTTTTTAAATGTTTGGAACCATTGGACTTCAATGTTGTGTTTATATGTATGTATGTTAAGTAGTTGTTCTTAAATGTATCCTTCTTCATTGATCTATTCTGATATTACCGCAGGATCAAACAATAAGGGTAAATAGATATATTAACAATATTATTTTTTCCGTCTTAGACTTGGTTCTTTTGCCTCCACAATGCTAAATACATAACTATTCTTATGATATTTGTTCCAATTGGTGTAGGCAGAGACTATCGATATACTTTGTACGATGATACGTTCCAGGCAAATTTTACAAACAATGTTGTACATTCAGGTCAGGAATAATAGTATGAATTTTCTTTTATCCTTCATACTGCGGACGAATGGCTTTTTTAATCACACCTTTGATCTTAATGTATACTACATGATCGACCTCGAAATACATGGGTATGAAATTAATTAAACTGATAACATTCTAAATGCACTTGCACAAATTACAGTCTTTTCATTTACACATTTCCTCATAATGTAATCATATTTATATGACTTACAATATTTAACATTGTATTACTTATACAATTCTTTTTATTGCGATAAGCCAGTTAACTACGAATACCTCATTCAATCAATCGGTCTTGTTACTCATTAGTGTTATGATTTATTTAGCTTATTTTATGTAAATATTTTTTTTGCATACGCCATTACAAACAATTCCTAAATCAGTTTTTTTTAATGTTAATTTTTCTAGCTGTTACGTAACATAGACAACAACAATTAGTCAAATCGGGAGAAAAAAAATATACCAAAAGTAGCATAACGGACATGAGTCATTACTTCTGACCGTGTCGCTTCAAGAGGAAAACCTTATGTCTAAATTAAATACATGGGCAGGCAGAGGTCATTAAATAACCTTTTGTTTTGTTCGCGGATCTGTCTTCTTTTAATTAAATCAAATGACAACACAGTTTAGTCTGATGTGTTCAGTTTATATATGCATTTTGCACATAGATGGCGCTGGGAACCAAATATACATTAAAATACAAATTATACAGCTGAAACTAATAAATATATATAATAATAAATATACACATAGAGAGGATGGATGATAGTAAATTGGTGAAAGAGATATATAGAGCCAATGTGGAAGGTAATGTTAGTAGAGGACGACCTCGGAGGACACATTTAGATCAAATAGAAAATGTGCTCAAAAAGGCAGGTGTCCGCAGTATGAAGAATAAAAGAGCATGTATGAAAAGATTGATGGATGTAAACGAAGCCAGAGAGGTTTGCCAGGATCGTACAAAGTGGCGATCGATATTCTCTGCCTACCCCAATGGGAACTAACGGCGTGAGAATGTGTATGTATGTATGTAAATAATTAGGAATACGTTTTTCTAATATTTCATTATTTCATACTTACATTTTACACTAAATATCGATATATAAAATTTATATGAATGTAGATAGTCATTAATTATTACAGTTGCGATTTGTGGATGTGCATAGGAATAAAATGTTTTTTTTTTTTTATTTTTCCTGTTCTTATACTTTACTGTCTATTAAATAAATTTTACATTATGTAAAATCAGCCATAATATACTGGCCATTAAATGAGAGAAACAAAAAGTGTTCTTGTTTTTCCATGATAATGAGTCAAAGAAGTGATTGGCAGTCTCTGCCTTCCCAAAGAGAACTAATAACATGAGTATGCGAGGCTAGTCACTTAGTTACTACACCACCCTACCTTGCGCGTGGCCCGACACGCTATTGGGAGATTATTAAAGATACGAAGAAAAATAAATATTCAACATGGAAACAAATAAACTGTCGAATTCCATCTCAAGTTGAAATGTATTTACTGATATCCTTTGTTGTCGATCTTGTCTTGATAAAAATTGACAAGATAAGTAACCAACTTTTCATCTATGTTAACATTTAAAGTTTAACACGAATAAAATGAATAAAAAAGTTATGTTTTTACATAAACCTGCCATGTTATGATCTTGACGCTAGCAAACACTTTTAGAGACACGTTCAATTGTAACATTCATATTTACTAGCGAAGCCACCATTGGAATTACTTATTCGGATATATATTGCTCAAAATCATATAATATAGTGAAAATAGAATCAGTGTAAGATAGCCCAATTATTGAGGAAGACTATATGTTCGTATAAATAATATTAAATTAAATCGACCCTAATAATATGACTTGTATAACCATCGCCGAGTTGGCCCTTAAGTGGGTCTAATGATATTTCTTGTGTTGATTTAATTATCTAAATGTGTCAGGTTCAAATACGAACGATTGATAAATTGATAAAAGTGGTACATTCTTCATAGATTGATGATCTGGAAAATACACTTACAGCGATAAGATTGGCAATAGTACTCTCTTTGAGATTAGAACACTATATGCTCTTCATGTACTGAACTGTTTTTATTTTAACACTAGAGGATCGGCCCAGCTTCGCGCGGGTAGCGTAGTTTTAAAAATATCTGACGTTTCTTAAATCACTGCTCGCCCTATGTGAAATTTAGCCCAATGATCGGAATTTATAGCACTCCTGAACATAGTAGCTTTGTGATTTTGAATGCGCTTTGATGAACGATTTAATATCTCCGTTATTTGCAAATTTTCAGGTTAAGTTGAAGTTAAGTAAAACGCTATGAAGTATTCATAACAATCTTAAAAGTCTTGCAACTACTGGCGCCATCTAGTAAGTAATATGTAAATTAGTAAGGCTTTGGTTTTGGTTACGGGCGCGACGGCTCATTTCATGTATAATTTCGGTGTTTCTGTACCGATTTCTATGATGTTTTTTTTATTGAATCCATACTAATATTATAAATCAGAAAGTGAGTTTGTTTGTTTGTTTATTTGTGCCGCTTTCACGCCGTAACTACTAAACCGATTGCTTTGAAATTTTGCAGACGTATAGTTAGAAGTCCAGATTAAATAATAGAGTACTTTTTATCCCGGAAAAAATGATATTCCCGAGGGAAAACTAAAATATTGTTTAAATATTGCTGGATGGATTGGAGATGGCGCTGTGTGTCGCATAAAACAAGGTCATATATTGCAAACGAATATAGACATGTAAATTTAGAAGCTAAATGATACGATAATGTATCCTTGAAAATGAGTAATTCCTGAGGGATGACGGAAAATTTGTTTTATCTTCTAAACTGTTTTTCACATCTACTTATCCTGAAATAGCTATAAATAAACGAATTACTAATTGGTATAAGTATTGACGTAGTTCTTGAGGTATGCAATAGATGGCGCTGGGTGTTTTTTAAACCGTCGTGGTATCGGTTTTTTTTAAGATTCGTTAGAAGTGGAATGACATCTTGCGTCACCTGTAGCTCATTCAATTATTCGGTGCACTTTTCGACCCATTTATTTACTTGCTGTTTTATCTTTATTCACTATTTTTCGTTTTTATTTGTACGTACCATTTTATTGAATTGGCCTAGACCTCGCTTTTATAACATACCCTTTTTCTATTATAAATCGATAAAGGACATCAAACTGAACAACTTTGCCCATGGAATGCCTATCTAAAATATTGTAATTTTCAAAATATAATAATAATTAAAAATTGTCGTACCTAGTTCAAACTGAGAATGTATACAATGAGATTCCTTGCTTCAGTGAAAATAAAAAATAAAAAAAAAACATTTGATATATGCTTTTCGCTCTGTAAACAAAAATATAACTTCTTTCTGTATTTTCCAGTTGTATTGATCATCGTTGAAAAATAATATCATGAAAATAAACCGGTAAGCGAGCGATTGAACTGGAAAATACCGAAAGAGGTTATGTTTTTGTTTACACCATAGATCAAATGTTTTTTTTTATTTTTTATTTTCACTGAAGCAAGGAATCTCATTGTATACATTCTCAGTTTGAACTAGGTACGACAATTTTTAATAATTATTATATTTTGAAAATTACAATATTTTAGATAGGCATTCCATAGGCAAAGTTGTTAAGTTTGATGTCCTTTATCTATTTATAATATAAAAAGGGTATGTTAAAAAAGCGAGGTCTAGGCCAATTGTGGATTTTGGCACTCGACATCGGTAGGGTATAAAAATGCGGGATTATACAGCGGGAGCCGGAGTAAATTTAATTGTTTGTCAATAGTAAGACTATTAGAAAATAAAGGATATTCAAAATTTTCCATCAAAGTTAGTGTCTCTGTGGCGTAGCGATAAATCTAACCTCTATGAACATTCGAGAGACCCGCGATCAAAACTCAAGGGACACAAGCTTTTTGTAAAAATAAGGTTGTTGTGTTAGCTTAGAATAATAGCAAGAACTATCGCAACATGTATAAATCAATAATCTCGGACAATCCCCATATTCCCGAGCAATCTATGCTACAAACTCACCCACCATCACCAACGGTCAGTGTAGGGGGCAGCACCCACCGGGCTTCCGTCCCGCAGTGCCAAACTACTATCCGTACTTAGTATTTTCTAAGACTTTCGCACAAAAACATTACAATTGAAACAACTATAATAAAACTAAACCCATGTTACAACCCGCGATTAAAGATCCGAAAATCAATAGTTACTATCCGTACTTATACGAACATAATAACTCGAACATAGAAACTAGGTACAAAATGGTTAGTTTCATGATTCTTATCATATTTTATGGAACTAAGGGGTTGAAATAGCAAATGAAAGTTAGTATAGAGATTTTTGACATTTCTGTATTTAGAAACTCGAAACTTGGTGCGAATGACTGTTATAACCACTACAAAAAGGAATTTATGAAACTCATCCATCAATCATTCACGAGTATATATATAGTATGTAGTGTAGTATAGTGTAGCCATAGCTTCGGAGATAGTAATTCTTTATCCACTTTTGGAAGTTGACTGGAGAAAAGATAGTCAAATAAAGGATTTTAGTGATGGGTTTCCAACTGCATCGCCCAACAATCACTTAAAAAGCCTCAATGTTCTTTTATATCCTTTGCATCGCCCGCGAGTATATAAATATAAAAAACAAGAAGTTGAGATAGTGTTTTGGTAGTTTGGATGTAAACTGGATGCAAAAAATGTATTCCACGCGGACGTAGTCGCGGGCAAAAAGCTAGTAGGTAATAATGTTAATATTTTTAAATAAGGAATGAATGAGATTATTATAAACATATGAGTATACAAATATAAACAGAATGCTCCGAACTGCTAAGCTATCGGGAGTTACCCGTGTTATTGTGAGTCAACCATAAAAGATAGACATATGCTCTTGAGTGATATTGTTTAGACGGTAACATTTCAAAAATTTGAATATCTCAAATCCGAAATTCACTATTCAGAAAACTGTTCACATAATTTACGTATCACAGATGCTTTATTTTCCACAACTTCATTAGAACATAAATACATTTTCTAGAAGTATCACTTCCCAGAAAAACTAAAACCAGATTATTTAAATGAATTTTTTGCTTTTACCAACTACATCTTTTACTATAATCTCATTATTCCAAAGGTTTAAAAGACCGAAGTAACTTTATCTATAGTCTTACATATCGTAAATCTCTTTAACCAGATATTTTTTATGTTAGAAAAATTGTATAAATAGAACGCGGGTGCATGCCTGTTTGTATGTATACTTGCTTGCTTGTTTGCATGCTTGGTTGCATGTAGGGGGGGTCGGGGGGCGAAAGCCCCCTGCAGACAAAGAAAAGTTAGGTTACATTCAGTTAGGTTAGGTTAGATTATGTATAAAACGAGCGAGCGTAGCGCAGCGGAGCGAGCACCTAAATGTCTGATGCATGGTATACTACTAAGCGGGGTAATCGGGGTATACTATTACTTAAAATATGCCTGCAAAATTATTCATAGCAGTAGGTATCATTCAGTACATCTGTGTTTCAAATATATGGAAAATGATTTTTTGGAATAGTGATTATTCGGAAAAGCAATATTGCGGAATTAAGGAATATCTGGTTTTCGATTCTTCGGAAATCCGTTCTAGTGGTTAATCAAAATGATAGTAAACAAAAACAAAAACCAAACGATAATCTGGAATGTAAGAATATGGTATATGAAATTTCGATGAAACAATATTATGGCAATTAAAAAAAAGGCGATTAGTTTTCGGTAAAATAATATTCGGGTTTAAAAGTTTCGGATATATACAGTATGTAACCTGTTTAGACAATTTTATGAAGAATATTTCCGTGATACATGATTTCTATGTAACTTTAACCATTAAGGCTGCAAACGCGACGGAAGCTTAAAAAATGGAGTAACTTTTCCTTTTTCCCAAAATTTAAAATTCCCCTTTCCTACCGTGCTGAAAAGTATTTTATAACCTGTGCCAAGTTCCGTTAAAATCCGTCGAGTAGTTTTTGTTTCCATAAGGAACATACAAACAGACAGACAGACAGACAAAAATTTTACTGATTGCATTTTTGGCATTAGCATCGATCGCTAATCACCCCCTGATAGTTATTTTGAAAATATATTTCATGTACAGAATTGACCTCTCTACAGATTTATTATAAGTATAGATTATTTCACGACTCCGGCGGTGGTCCAATGGTATTGGTCAGGTAGTTAGGTAGTGTGCCGTAGAGATCGAGGAAACTGGCTCATTGAGTCTGAATGTACATATGACGCGTTTCCAGCGTATTATCGTTTTTAGTTTGAAAAATTGAAAATAATCTAATCTTTGTGGTCTTATGACTTTGTTATTTTTGTAACCTGCATAGACGCATAGCTGTAAAGATCAAAAAGGGGCAGCCGGAGTTTTAGAATTAGATTTTTCCACACATTTTTGGGGTGGGGAAAAGATTGTGAAATAAAAGATGGTTTTGCACCCGCGGGATGAAATAGGTTAGTGCTATTCAAAGCCAAAACTACTCAGAAAAGTACTAATTTTATAATTTGTGCGTAACAATAAGTATATTTTACGCGACTTATATCAATGAGATAACAAATCTGGAATGTTACGCTAACTGCTCTAGCTGTAAAGAAGAAAGACTGAAGAGTGAGTACGGATTTAGATAGGAATACAATACTACTCTGTGTATTCTGTGTGCTCTGTAATACTACACATTAATTTGTTAATGAACGACTATTCATTAAACGACGTGGGTGGTCTCTGTACATAAAGAATGTGTCTCATCATTGATTTATTAAATAAGTTTTTTTTCGTTTAGTTTAGAAACAACGATCTCATCGATGGCATGAATTTGGTAGTAATCTATATATTGAAAATGGATCACTAAATGTGTTGTTACTCTACTAACCTCTCTAGCTTTGATCAACCTTCTCCTACATGCTCTTTTATTCGTCATACTTCGGACACCTGCCTTGCCTACAACGAACGCGAGAATAAATAGGTTAATGCTAGCCGAAGCTGACACTACATACTACAGCCGAAATAACCAAGTCTGAATATAAAGATATTTAATTTAGCAGGTGAGTTGGTACCTTTTATTCCAACAATGAAAATTAAGCGTTAAATGGTAATCATCCGTGAGAACAAATGTCTATTATAAAAATAATTGTAAATGACTAGTTCTTAGCTGGAAGGTTGCTTCAATAAAATTATTAGTAACATAGTTTTTGTCTGCGCATTTTAAAATATCATGTATATTCATTGTGCAGTGTCGGCTTAGAATAGCACTACCTAATTTCTTCTAGTGGGTGATCGTAAGGGCAGAAAGAGAATTGAGAATTTTACGTTATTGTTGTGTGATGCGGTAGGAGACCCATCACTGCAGCATATCACAATATCTTCCCAACTCAACTTCAAAAAGTACCAAAAAGAAAAGAAGGGTAAATGGAAATCCACTGCTTATTCAGACGGGGTGTTTCATACCCTCTTTTATCCGTTACTATTAACATTACAAGCAGAAATAATAGGGCCAGACTTACAGGGTACTTACGTGTATTATTATTTAAAAATAAAATTGCCATTATACTGCACTGCAAGATTCTATAAAAATAGCGTATATATAATGGTGGAACTCCTCTCTCTGATGGCCCATTTCGGAAGGTAATTATTAATGTCTGCTTAAATGAATTTGACCCCACAAATGAACCCAAGTCACCATGGCAAATTCCTTGTGATCTGCGTAACTAAGAAGATACACGATCAATTCGACGAATCAGTTTGCACACATATTTATTGTTGTAGGTCATTCGCCTCCATATTTGGTCTACCTACCTTTGTAACATAACATCTGGACTAAATTAATGTACGAATTGTTGTTTATTAAAAAACGAGGAATAGTATTTTTTGATTTATAAATCTTTATCTTTAATTTACTAAAAACTATCGTAGAAACAGTTTGGAATTAAATCTGGTGATATCATTCAAAACATTGTCAATTAAAGTGTTCGGGGAAATCATTGTACAATGTTAAAATCGAAGTATCGTGTGTTGATCGATCGTGAGTATCGAAGTAATTTGTGATTGACTCTTAAAGTGATTTTTGTGGCCTCGATAGGTCTTCATATAGTGTCTCGTCTTTTCCCAAAGGACTAGGCAGAGATTAGAAATTCTGATAAGAATCAGAGCGGAGAATAACAACATTTTCTCATATAAGCGAGCTATAAACGTATAACATAATACTAAAATAGCTACCGCTGCCGCTGTGTTCTGAACAGTAAAATAGCTTTAATTGTTCCAGCAAGATATGGAGAACCAAATTAGACACTGTTTGAAATGACCGCTTCTCATAACTCTTTATTGATCTGAATTGATGTAATGACAAGATTTCCCAATTTGCAAAGTAACAGACGCACCTTATCCTTCATACATACTAAAAGGGGTAGTGAGAGCCTCAGATTAAGAAATTCGTCAGCCACTTTGGAATTGAGTAAAGAATTGTAAATTAAATGGCTTTTGGTGACGGGCTTCCAACCACATTGCCCGAAAATCACTTAAAAAGCCCTTACTACCCTTACTTGAAAGAGTGGGGCATCTATCACAAGTATGGTTTGTCCCATATCCAGTCCAATCCCATGCACATTTTTGTTACTTTGGCATAGAAATAAAGAAGTTTTTGTTTTCTTATTTGATATAAAAGACAAAACAGACTAAATGACTTCGAATGAACTCCCAGACGAATTTACTATACCTAGAAACTAGAAATTTTATCCAGAGCTGAGAAGGGAATTTAATAAATTCCCACCTTAAGGGAATGAAATCAGGGTGTGAAGTATTTTTGTATCTTTTTTAGTTGTAGACTTAGAATTGAAACAACCATTTGACTTTCGGATATTCAATCGCGTGTAATTACATACATTTTTAAAGCCTGACGTTTCAAACACTTTTCAGTTGTCATGGTCAGGGGAAGTATGTAAATATCCGAAAGTCAATAGTTGTTCTAATTGTAATGTGCAATCGTGAAAGTCTTAGAAAATAGTATGTAGCCTTAGAAGATTAAAAAAAAATGATCGCAGATCAACTAGTACTACATAGGGTAATTTGACTAGGTGGGCATAAATGCTTCGGACAATAACAAACATGTGTTGATTCAAATTGTTTTATTGCAATTTTCGAAACTTTTTGTTTTCTGCTGAGTCTGGCAAACCAAATGGTTGAAAAATTCAAAAATCAACATTATCGCCTGAGCAAATTAATAAAATCAGATAAAATAAATAATATTTACTTAATTAAAGTCTTGGCTTGGTTGAATACATCTCATGAAACCTTTCCGTTCTGGTACATCAGGCATCTCGCGAGCCATTTGCCCTCTATCGCGAGCCATTTATACATCAAAAATGTGAACGTATAATTTGTAGAGAGTTTAGTCTAGATAATTATTGTAGAAGTCACTTAAATAATATTATATATTTTTGGATTAAAGAGCAAAAAACTTAAAAAAAATATCTTTTCTCTCCTCCCCCACCACCGATTCAAGTCCCTCCCTTGGGGACTATAAGTATATTAATCTGGGTACCTAATGGAACATTTGTACCAACATTTTTAGAGCAAATTTTTAATAATGCAATAACCTACTGCGTTTTACTGGCTGCCTCCGTGGTCTCATGGTTAAGCGCTTGGTTTCAAGTACGGAGGTCTCGGGTTGGTAACCTTAGAAATTTAATTTGTAAGATTCAACCCAGTTTGGAAGGATATTGCAGGCTTGAATCACCTGATTTTCCAAAAATTAAGATGATTCCGTGCTTCGGAGGGCACGTTAAGTCGTCGGTCTCGGCGACTATTACGATAGTAGTCGTTAGTCTGCCAACCCGCAATTGGCCAGCGTGGTGGACTATGGCCAAAACGCCCTATATATGCCGCCAGCTATGAGAAAAAAACTGCGTATTAACACCAATAAAATATACAATATATTCGCTGGTTGCGAATTGACGTGCAACATGTTATCTTTTGCTGTGTAGTGTCGGCTTAGAATAGCACTACCCCATTTCTTCCGATGGGTGTACGTAAGAGGCGACTAACGGTATTGGGGCTTTTAAGGGATTATTGGGCGATGCGGTTGGAGACCCATCACCAACAACCTTTATTCCACCACCACCATCTTTTCCCCACGCAACTTCCAAAGGTGGCTGAGGAATGTCTCATTCCCTAGCTCTGGCTACCCCTTCAAGGGATTTATAGCCGTGAGTATATGTATGTATGTATGTTATCTTTTCTGATAGCGAAGATAAAATCAATAGAGCGGCTTTATAATCCGTAATCCAAATTAATTGTTTCAATCTCATTTGATGTCTTTATCATCTACTTGTTGGCCCCCCGAAGACATGTTATCGAAATTGCATTATAATGTACTAGCTTGTACCCGCGACTTCGTCTGCGTCCTTTTAATTGGAATATTAAGAATAGCTGGTACCAGTGGCTTCGTCAGCGTCCTTTTTATTGGAATATTAAGAATAGCTGGTATTCTTAATATTCCAATTAAAATAGCACTAGCCCATTTCTGCCGGTGGGTGTACGTAAGAGGCGACTAACGGTATTGGGGCTTTTAAAGGATTTTTGGGCAAAGCGGTTGGAGACCAATCATAAACAACCTTTATTTCACCATATTTTCCCCACTCAAATTTCCAATTGAGGCTGAGGAATTTCTAATTCTTTAGCTCTGGCTACCACTTCTAGGGATTTATAGCCGTGATGCCGTGATGTATGTGTGTACATTAATTAATACAAATGTTAATATGATTAACGCACGAACATAAAGAAAATAACATTTCTACTACTTACAATAATAGTTGCAGTAAGTAAAATTACGAACACCAATACAATTTTTCCACCCCTCTTTCACCCCCACACTGGTAAAAACTTCAAAATGCTAGAACAAACCATTTTTCGGTTCTTAGTTAGTGCCTAATTACAAAAAAATTACGAACGACATACAAATTTTCAACCCCTATTTCTTCCCCTCACAGAGCAAAATTTTAAAAACGCTAGAACAATTTGATTGATACCAATAGTATCTTTTTGATATTATCAAAACCGGACAAAATGTCGGCAAGTACAGGCAAAGGACAATAAGGCGATATCGGAAGATGGAAAGTCATGTTTGATGTGATTTTTAACCGACTTCAAAAAAAGGAGTGTTCTCAATTTGACCGGTATATTTTTTTTATTTTTTTTATGTTTGTTCGCCGATTACTTTGCCATTTATGAACCGATTTTGATTATTATTTTTTTATTCGAAAGAAGATACTCCCGGATTGGTACCATGATGAGGATATCAGGGTCTGATGATGGGATCCTGGAGAAATCGAGGGGAACCCTCAAATTTTATAGGCAAATGTACCGCGTTTTACATATTTTCTGAACATATTGGTATTTGCTTCTGAAAATCATATTGTTATGCTGCTGAGCTGATAATAGAAGGTGTGGATCCTCAATCACTAGGTATTAGGAAACAGTTCTTTCCACATTCTATATAGATTTATACTCCTCTTCGTAACTTTTATGAAGAGAAGTACAGGTTCACTAAACATTTCTTTTGTTATGCTATTGTTACCGAGAAAGTACCATGAGACCAGGATCTGATGATGGCATCCCAGGAAATCGAGGGGACTGTCGAAACTCACAATTATGTGACAGTGTATTTGTTCAAAACGCCGATAGGCCTGCCCTGTATAACGTGAGAACACTGCCTAATAAATCGTGGGTACTCTGAACAACAGGTGACAATGTCACGTGATATTCAGAAGTATTACTACCTCTGCTAACCCCTTTAGGGATATTCGGCGTGAGCGTTTGAGTCTTTCTTGAGATGTAGAATTGAAGACCATCGCCTTTCGAAGGATTTTAAGAACAATGTAAGGTTACATATGGTTGAGCCTATTTAATATCGTACTATAATAGAAATACCGGAAATACGAAGAATAATACAGTAACTGTCGCTTCCTCATCCGAGAGGCATCTTTGCCAGGTCTACCCATCTCTAAAACTCGTAAAATAAAATATTTTTTAACAAAAAGAAAACCGACTTCATAGAAAAACAACCGAAAATAAACAATCTAGTACTAAAAAGTACGAAATAAGTTTTTTTAATTGAATATGAGTACTGTGATTGCTACCTTAGCAATTTATTTATTCCACACGCGTCAGTTCAACCTACCTAAATATTACAATTCTCTTAAATTAATTTTTGAGTCGGTGCCAGACAAACAAAAGTAAATTCACCCTGCTATCTATCTCTGATTATTACAATCTAAAATCAATTTACCCTACAACTACAAGGTACCCTACATTTTACATGTATATGAAGTGCGAAATACACACTTCTTATTATCAATTATCATCGAGGCTGGCACCGGCTCACAAATTAATTTAAGAGAATTTTAAGATTTAGGTAGGTTGAACTGACGCGTGTGGAATAAATAAATTGCTAAGGTAGCAATCACAGTACTCATATTCAATTAAAAAAACTTATTTCGTACTTTTTAGTACTAGATTGTTTATTTTCGGTTGTTTTTCTATGAAGTCGGTTTTCTTTTTGTTAAAAATTATTTTATAATTTGTAATATTATGATCTTAAAGTCAAGTGCTGATTATTTATTACCTTTGTTGTGCTGTGACGCAATGTTAAATAATCGATCAGTTGATAATGAGGGAATTGATATTCAGTTTTTGATCTTATAATGAAAAGTAAGATTGATTTAATATTGGTAATTATTATCGGCACCACAGTGATTGAATTAAAGAAACCTAATGCCTAAAAAACTATATCTAGCTATTTGGTTAATTATTTCGGAATACTTTGATATGGGACCTTATGGAAAAGTTTCTTTAAAAAGTGGTTGTATTTTCACAGCACACTATTACTTTTACTAATAATGATAATTGTTCGTCACCAGTAGGCAAGAATTAGCGCCCAATATTGTAGGCGACACGACAAAAATCGCGCATTGTTGGGAGAAAGTTATTGTCGGTAGAGCGCTGCTCACGCTTCGGATTATGAAAGTAGATCATGATGCAACTTCATCTTCACTACTTATTACTCATTTTAATTGCCGGCATTTCAGGCAACATTTGTTGTGTATATATTTGTTGACCTGTCTTTCTACAGTTTTTCAATTACGTGTTAGGTCTTATGCTATGTGAAACCATTAGAGAGTCATAATCAATGATATTTTATATCCTTATTATAGAGAGAAGCAATATACCCATCTAAAATAAAGCGTGATGATTGCATCCCACGATACAATGTATCTAATTATATATATAATATTACGTAATATGATAAAATCTCTAAGCAAAAATATAATAGTGTAAAATGTTACCTTATATTACCACCGTGCAAACCTAAATATAACCACAGGTATGTTAGTAAATCTTTCGTGTTTTTATTCCCAAAAGATGTAGCAACAACTACAAAATCAATAATTCTTCAAAGAAAAGCCTACTCAACTAGAGTAGGCAAATATTTGCGGGATAAGGGATTGCCTATACGGATACGAAATTCAACGAGGTAGAGCTATTTAAACCCGAAAGAACATCAAAAATACACCACTGCACACGGATATAAAAATAGTAACAAATTATAATGCTTGAATTTATCTGTGTGGTCTAACTTAAATGAAGTCGTTAAAGTGTTATATCTTACTTTGCCTTAACATTCGCAGCTTAACATGCTATTTACTTCATACAATACTCCATTCATGATGATTTTTATTAGGCATTGACCTCGTTACGCTTCAATAGTGGACTTAATAAAACGATTATCGTATTCTAATCATAACAACAGATATCAGGCATTGTTTCGAATACTCCAAGGATGATGGAAGGCAAGTTTTAATGGCAACTTAGGGCAAGCAAATCCAAACACCATGGTTTATTTTAGTAGACTAGGTACGCCTAGGAAGATTGATGACGTGTAGAATGTCACCTACCCCTTTCTACCCACGGGTGTCGTAAGAAGCAACTAAGGGATGGGGCTGTATAAGTGTTTTTGGGCGACGCGGTTGGAAACCCATAACCAACGATATTTTTTTTTCTACCATCTTCTTCCCTATTTTATTTTCTATTTCCTAAATTATATTTTATTTCCTATATTTCCTAAATTTGGCTGAGGAGTTTCTAGCTCTGAAGCTCTGGCTACCCCTTTTTGGGATTTATGGCCATGAGTATACTGTAAGTATGTACTAGGTACGATCAGGGACTATTATATGAAATTACTAAAATTCTTCGGGATTTTATTGGTATCGAAATCTAGTTTTTTATATATACCTATTACACCTAGTTCATATTAATATAACAGCTTTGGATTCCACATTAAGTTAGATTGTAAAGTAGACATAATTACGTCAAAGATTCGAAGAATAAGCTTTTACTAATACTTACGTCCGATTTCTGAATTGAGTATTCAAGCTGAGAACGACATAAGTATAGTTTTGTCTCATTCAGTTGTTAAGATTTCAATGCGATAGAACGATACTTAAGTTGTTCTCAGCTGAAATACTCAATTGCAGAAATCGGGCGTTAGTCGTTTAAGTTATTAACAACCTTATGCTAAAGTTTAATCATACGACGCCCAAAAACAAAATTTTTTAATCATTTTTCTTTCTGTTTCAGAAATTGCCGTACCCTAAATCCGTGGCATTCATTGTTACCAATGAGTTTTGCGAAAGATTTTCCTTCTATGGAATGCGAAGTAAGTGTGTACCAATTTACAATCACAAATTCATATTTTATTATTTATGTATATTTTTTCTGCTGTGTCGTATCGGCTTAGAATAGCACCACCCCATTTATACCCGTGGGTGTTCATAGGAGGCGAATAAGGGTATTGATGCCTTTAAGTGATTTTTTTACCATCTTTACCCCACTCAAATTCCAAACGTTTTACTATTCTGAAGGTCTGGCTGCCCCTTTTAGCGATTTACTATAATCGTGAGAACATGTATGAATATTTTTTTTTTCTGAAGATGCTGTCCTGTGGGGTTTCTGCTTAAGTTCCGGTATTACATTACGCAACACGGTGCGAAGTGCGTGGTAGTATTTGAACGTCTAATGTGAAAAGCTAACTTAGTTTCGCATTAAAGAATGGTATTTATTTACATTTGGCAATCATGTCAGTCAAATTAATATAACTAAACAAACATACATAAGCTTTTCACATTATCGATAGCTAAATCGTAAAGATATTTGATAGTTCCCTACCTACTGTGGCAAATGAAAATGAGCTGAGTATACTTATTAGATTTATTTCGTTACATACATACATATACTCACGGCTATAAATCCCTAGATGGGGTAGCCAGAGCTAAGGAATGAGAAATTCCTCAGCCACCTTTGGAAAGTTGAGTGGGGAAAAGATGGTAAAATAAAGGTTGTTGGTGATGGATCTCCAACCGCATCGCCCAATAATCCCTTTAAAGCCCCAATACCGTTAGTCGCCTCTTACGTACACCCACCGGAAGAAATGGGGTAGTGCTATTCTAAGCCGACACTACACAGCTTATTTCGTTCTTTTTGTAAAAGAGGTCTCTGACAGCCCATACATGTCCCCACTTCAAAACTAGCCTGCCGTGTGAAGGGTAAAATTGGTAGTATCTACTACGCTTACGCCAAGCACTATGCCAAGTGCGGGTTGGCAGACTTACGACTACCACCAAGATAGTAGCCGGGCCGACGGCTTAACGTGCCCACTGAAGCACGAAATCATCTTAATTTTCGCATATTCATTGGTTTATATATATCTATATACAATATCTTACTTATATATACTATTTATCTTAATCTTATTTCAATATGAATGTTTTAAAATCTAGCGGTGCTGTCGCTCTACCTGCGAGACAAGTTGGGCTACTCCGATGACGACTCCACGGTCATCTACCATGTCTTCACCATGTTCGCCTACTTCTTCCCACTGCTCGGAGCCATGATCGCTGATGGGTTTCTTGGGAGATTCAGGTATGCAAATGTTAATTCATGTTTTGTGTTGAATACAAATAATCATAGCTATGTAAGTTTCCTCACAACAAAGTATTCCCGCAACGAATGAATAGACAGTACTTAAAAACGTTATAAAGAGGCGTCCATTAAACTTTTATACAAGTATTGATCATGAAGAAGGTATATAATGGCGAATTAGATTAAAATTATTCCATTTCATCCTGTGGGTGTGGTAAAAGGCAACTATGGGTTTAGGGGCTTTCCCAATATTTACTTGACGATGTGGCTGGGCCACTAGGCGTTACCAAACATTTCTTAATATGTAATATTTTTCTGTAGCAAGATCAAAAATTGGCTGATGTATTTTTAATTTAAAAGCTTTAGCTAACCCTTACTAGGATTTAAAGCCGTGAGTATATGTCTATGTATGTGTGCATTGATCAAGTTTCAACTGAAAAGTGGAACAAAAACTTATTTCGCAACATTTTCTTCAATTTCGAATCATTCTTTGAAGTACATTGGAGAAAACTTTGGAACAT
Source organism: Bedellia somnulentella (assembly GCA_963576735.1). Classification (NCBI taxonomy): domain Eukaryota; kingdom Metazoa; phylum Arthropoda; class Insecta; order Lepidoptera; family Bedelliidae; genus Bedellia; species Bedellia somnulentella. Next base: position 12,609,118 of record OY755170.1, read on the forward strand.
TAAACCTTTTTTTATTTTCAGAACGATATTTTATTTATCTATCGTATACGCTCTCGGCAGTATCTTGATCTCACTTACTGCAATGCCTCCAGTTAGTATACCACAAGGGTAAGTTTCGTTTTTACTACTAATTATTGATTTAGGAGAAAGAAAGAATAAGTATATATTTAAGCTCATTCCCATAAAGAAACATACTCATTGAATAATATAACTATATGCAAAGTTATATTATCTATGATAGGACTTTTGATAAACATGCAATCTAAACTAAATCTATTCTATATGTACATTCTCTTCACCTAAAGTTAAAAGTTCTGACTCACTTAATTTGGAACCTCATCATCTTCACACGCCTTAAGGGTTGCAACTCGTACCTAAAAGTATTCATCTAAACATTTTATAAAGATAAATATTTCAAGTTATAGATAATGCCAGTACCTATAAATACAAACATGAAGATCTTGTTATCGCTCGCATTCTTACTATATTTTAAGAGTACGGTATTAAGATTACATACATACATAGAGTGTATGTATTACTTAAGTATAATCACGCCGTTAGTTCCCATTTGGGTTGGCAGGGACTATCGATTGCCACTTTGTACGATCCTGGCAGATCTCTCTACCAGCTAGAGTCTAGCTTAATACACATCCATTGATCTTTTTATACATGCTCTTTTATTCTCAACATAAACATTCTCTATTTGATCCAAATGAGTCTTCCTAGGTCTCTACTTACATTACCAACCACCAGTTTAGAATCATCCATCCTCTATGTGTCCAAACCACCTCACCGTAAGACAATACGAGTAAACATACAACTATTGTTCATACACACTCTTGATGAGTGTATGTGTTTCCAAATACAAACTCCTCAAAGCATTCAGTTTTAGAACTTTATAAAATAATGCTTGACGTACATTTAGTAACTTAGCCCAACTTGTTTATATAATTCACAAGCAAAAGCGGTACTATGTTGCAACTTTAAGCTTTATTTTATTACAGTTCAAGTTTTTAAATAATAATGATACTATCTACCTAGTAAGCATTAGATAAGTATAGAAGGACTAAGTTATTGTCTTTTTAAAGCAAATTTTCGTCCTTCATAAACATCTGCTCACGATATATTTCATAATTTATCAAAACAAGTTGAATAGAGTAATTTTCAGATATTGGTTGATGTCTGCTTTAGAGATTAGAGATGCTACACAGCATGAAGCACTGTGTGTACAAGTACAGTGTGTATAAAACCGAATATACTAATATGTGGAAACTTTTAATTGGCATTAAGTTATACATGTTGTTTAGCTTGTAAGTTTTCCGAAAAAAAAAATGCGTAACATTCAGGTACTTAATTAATACGTATTATGTGTTTCTTGATTGTTGTTTTTAAAATGAACACAAAACACGTTTTCAGTCAAACTTTATCATGACTTTAAAGGTATTCATTTCAGGGTTTTCCTTATTCTGAACTTACACAAAAGAGTTCAGAACAAAAAGCAGAAACGCTTGAATTTAACAAATAATTTTAAGAAAGGAAATTTTTATATCACATGACCTTTACAGTCGAGTGAAAGTAATCCAGCAAAAAGTATTTCTTTTTCCATTTATCAATTGTTTGAATGACTATTGGATAGCCTCGGCTTTGCACGTGTAAAACTATTGAAAAAAGCGGCATACGTCATTTTATTATTTACAACGAGAACATTAGCCAATAGTCAGAAAAAATCGGCCCAATACTTTAAGAGATAAGCCGAAAAAAACAGACAGATAGACAAACAAACAAAACAAGAAATATTACAAATATACACTCCAAGTCCAAATTAAGTTTAAAATAAATAGTAATAAAAAAGCTAATTAGTCATATTGTTTTTTTTAACTAAATAACTAGATTATCTTATACGATATTATTACAATATCATTCATTATACTCCTGCATTGGTAGTACACTTTTATGTATTTGCTATTACCTAGTCTACTTATAATAATACTTAAAGAGCATATTCCATTACACTTTGTCGCTGCTGAATTCAGACGTCCTTCGAAGTTACTGCCGCAGACGCTTGTTATTCCACTACACAAATTTCAGTTCTAGCGTTCTGAACGTTATTCCACTAGTCTGAATTCAGATTCTGTGGCTTTCAGACGTCTTCATTCAGACAAATGGAATAAGCTCTTTAGGCTCTTCTCAGTTATTAATCCACAAATCCACGTTCAAACAAGATGTTTTGTAAGTTCTGATCTTTTAATAGCACCTAAGATTCGAGGGCTGGATTGCTTCTAATAGATTTTATGTTGTTTATATTTCTACCATGTTACATCGAAAAGTAACAAAACCTTTATTTATGGAAATAACCAAAATATGGGTGTTCAAATGTTTTCAGGCCCTTTGCAATGGTAGCTCTCTTTTTGATAGCTTTCGGCACGGGTGGTATCAAGCCCTGCGTGTCTGCATTCGGTGGTGATCAGTTCAAGTTGCCAGAGCAAGAACGGTTTCTCGGTTACTTCTTCTCCCTGTTCTACTTCTCCATCAACGCCGGCAGTCTCATCTCCACCTTCGTCACCCCTATTCTTCGGGCTGATGTGCACTGCTTCGGTGAAAACGACTGTTACTCCTTGGCGTTTGGAGTTCCTGGGGTGCTGATGATCGTTTCAATCGGTGAGTATTCCAGAATGAGACTCGCAAAGATGTGAGGTTTTGTAAATAAGAGGATTGAGATTTTATTCGATTTTTTTACTTTACGCCGTAGTAATAAAAGAAGACACAGACATGCATTGTTTTCATTATGATGTATTGAAAGCGGTTATTCTGATCGATAATGAAATTTTCATTGAAACTCACAAAGTTCTGTGGAAACAAAGAAGGGCAATGAACCCTTACACAAAGTCGGAAGATTGTAGATAGACGTTCTGTTGTTAAGTTTTCGGTGCTCCTTTACGAGCTACTTACAAGGCTATTTCTGATGTTTTTGTTAGCTATCTACACCATCTGTATCCACGCAATTCTCCGGAATCAGCTACTTTAAAATGTCATCTGAGTAAATTTAATCTGTATAAATAATAATGCCAGAAATCTATGACATCACAAATATGCGAACATACATACATACATATTCTCACGGCTATATTTCCCTAGAAGGGGTAGTCAGAGCCAAGGAATTATAAATTCCTCAGCCACTTTTGGAAGTTGAGTGGGGAAAAGGCGGTAAAATAAAGATTTTCGGATGGGTCTTCAACAGCATCGCCCAAAAATCCAATAAAAAGCCCCAATACCCTTAGTCGCCTCTTACGACACCCGTAGATAGAAAAGGGTAGCGACATTCTAAGCCGGCACTACACGGCAAAAATAAAAATAAAATATGCGAACTCTTACATTTTTGCCTAGATTATCAAGTTTAATGATTTATTATCAATTAAATTAAATTTAGTTGCTTTCCACAATATTTGATTGGTTTTCACGAATAAAATTATCTTATATTTCTGATTTTCGTTTTTTAAAGCACATTCAAAAGAGGGGCATTGTTCAAATATATTTTACAGGAGGAGCACTGTTTAAATACTATTGCAACCATTCAATAACAGTAATCCGGTCAATTTGTACATTCAAGGTTACATAAATTCATAAGAAGCTGAAAATTGGCACAATTGTTCAAAACATGATTATAAATGAAACCTCAAAAGTCCCCATCGTTCCGAGGTGTGCTAAAAATTTTACACGAGGTCAAAGGGCACAAAAATGAGTTTTTTGCTATTTTAAGCGAAACGGTGAGTTTTTTCGCAAAATCACCACACCACAAAATTGTAGATCAGAAAATTCTCTACAAAAAAGATATCAATATTTTTTTTCCTAAAAGCCAACATTTTGAAGATATAACGCGTTGAAAACTTCGATCATTGGTAATCTTCATACTTTGCACACGTTTCCACGCCACCTATGAGGTAGTGTACTTGTGTACTACTAGCGCGTTTTATTTTAACGTGGTATCCCCTGTAGGCCTATTCCACGGGTCTGCAGTGATTTTATTTGTTTTAAAACTATTGTAAAATATTATTGTACATATCGGTTGGTTAAAATAATTGCGGTGTAATTGAAAATGAAATGATTAATATTCCTCGTCTGATTCGTAATTTTCCAGGATTACTGTTTCTTGTTCTTCGTCTTCTTCTTTTTCTTCTATTTCACAGATCAACTGTCCCACTAGCGATTCATTGGTATCATATGAGTCTTCTAGATTAGCTGACTCAACATTAGAGCACGATCGGCCTTGGCAGTTTGTGCATGCCAGGGAACAAAACAGTCCAACTTTTCTGCATCCACATTCAGCATTACAACATTTTTTACAGTTTCAAAATATTGAGTTGAGAAGTTTCTCAGGTGCTGGTGGAAGTAAAGTTAGAACTGGCTCTAATGTATTATCGACCAACTTCCAACCCCAGTCTTTAGGGTCCAGCTGATTACCAAGCCACACTTGAACTTGGTAATATACCCAAAATAAATGTTGGTGAGCAGCTCCTGAGGTGAGGTTGGAGGTAAAGAAGCTAGTTTATAACACCTTATAAGTGATGTTAATACGTGGCGTACGTTTGCAAAGTATGAAGATTACCAATGATCAAAGTTTTCAACGCGTTATATCTTCAAAATGTTGGCTTTTAGGAAAAAAAATATTGATATCTTTTTTGTAGAGAATTTTCTGATCTACAATTTTGTGGTGTGGTGATTTTGCGAAAAAACTCACCGTTTCGCTTAAAATAGCAAAAAACTCATTTTTGTGCCCTTTGACCTCGTGTAAAATTTTTAGCACACCTCGGAACGATGGGGACTTTTGAGGTTTCATTTATAATCATGTTTTGAACAATTGTGCCAATTTTCAGCTTCTTATGAATTAATGTAACCTTCCTCCTTATTTTAGGCCTAAATTGACCGGACTAAGGGTGCTCATCATCTGTTTAGTTTACATGAAATTATGATAATGATTGCCTTAGATTTCTGTTTTATCTCAATCATTCATTGACCATAATAATTCCTACTTTTTTTGAATTAACGCCATCATCCGTTGATGAACCTAACAGACGTGTAAAGCTAGTAAAAATTATTTTAGAACTGTCTCCATAATTCTACATCTTACTTTGTTTAGAAATAAGTAAATCAGTGAAATGATTTGTTTCAGTAATATTCGTGAGCGGTCGAAGTCTGTACATAGTGAAGCAGCCGGCCGGGAACGTGATCTGGAGAGTTATCTCGTGTGTTGGAGTAAGCTCTTTGTTATACTGCTGTTAATGAATACACACTAAAATTTGCTTACGCTAATACATAAATTCCAAAACGGGTAAGACATTTCTCAACCACTTTTAGAAGTTGAGTTGAAGACTGTAACATAAAGGAAAATTGGTGTGTCTCTAGTCAAAGCGTATAACAACCACCTAAACATCCTCTCACGACGCCCACAAGAAAAAACGGGTTAATGGTATTAAAAGCCGATACTGTACAGCAATATCCCATAACATAATGATGCATACATCATATTGTATGCCAACAATATACCAAAAGAATACATCACATTTTATGCTTTATGTCTTATCCAACGTTCCGCGGTTAAATGATCAAATCAAACCATTTAATAGGATGCCTAATCTAGATAGATAGATAGATTAGTAGTTTGGTTTCCGCACATAGCTCCCTAATGGAACTTTTTTACGTGGGCCCTGGCCGTCTCTTTTGTCGTTTGTTGTCCTAAGTCTTTTAAAAAGGTTTTTGTACTACCTGTTCTTGTCCTATCTTTTGAGTACGGGCTGTTTAGAGCCTGGCACTCAAACATGACATGATTTACTGTCTCCTCGGCCTCCATGCATGCTCTGCACAGAGGACTATCCGTTATACCGATGTTGTGAAAGTGTTTGTTCAATGAGCAGTGACCAGTGATGATTCCTGTTATCATTCTTAGGCTTCTCCTGTTTAGTTGAAGTAGTCGCCTTGTTAGTCTTTTATCTATGTCCGGCATCGCTTCTTTTGACTGGCGGCATTCAGTCATTTCACGCCAGAGAGAGTTGTGTTGTTCTTGTGTGCGTTGACTCAACCAGGTGCGGTATTGGTTGAAGAGAATTGGTAGAATTGGTTCTGGTCCTTCTATTTTGCTGTGGGATCCTCTACGAGCTAGCTCGTCAGCTGCATCGTTTCCTAGCGAATTGCTGTGTCCTTTTATCCATTGTAGTGTGACTTCATTTGTTTCAGTGACTTCCTCTAATGTTCGATGGCATTGTAGGATTAGTCCATTATTTGTGGTGTTGCTCTTCAGTGCTTGCAGTACCGCTTTGCTGTCTGAGAGTATCTTGATATTTGTGGTGTTTACCTTTCTTTCCAGTATGGCTGTGGCGGCTAGCAGTATTCCGATGCGTTCTGCTTGATATACTGTGTTGTATTGGCCTAGTGTTTTGTATGTTTTGATGTTGAGGTCATGTGAGAAGGCTCCTGCCCCTGTTCCCTCTTTTGTCTTTGATCCATCTGTATATATCCGTAATTCATTGGATTTGGAGTAGTCTTTTTGTTCTTCATGTAGTAGAACTTCGTATTGTTTATTAAAGATGTATCTCTTCTTTATTTTGTCGTATGGTCCTTTTATTATAGGTTGATATTGGTAGGCTTCTGTTTTTATTGTTGTGTGCTTTATTCTGCAGTCTTTGCGTAGCATTTTGTTTGTTTCAAGTCGTATGGCTGTTATTGCTGCCTCTTGTTGAATGTATAGATGTAGCGGTGGTAGGTTTAACATTGCTTGGAGGGCTGCCGTAGGTGTTGTCTTCATGGCTCCTGTTATGGCTATGCAGGCTGCCCGTTGCATTTTTTCCAGGGTTTTTTGGCAGGTGCTTTGTACGGTTCTGGGCCACCATACTAGTGCTCCGTAAGAGATAATTGGTCTTATAATTGTTGTGTATAGCCAGTGTGTGATCCGGGGATGAAGTCCCCAGTTTTTCCGTAGTATCTTTTTACATTGCCATAATGCAATGGTGGCTTGCATGGCATGCCTAATCTATAATGAAAATAAAAAATCAATCAGAGTTAAAATATTTTGACCATAGTAATCCTCATTATTTAAACAAATAACATATATTAAACATATTTTAGATATGTATTTTGCCCTGAATGATATTAAAACCGACGTAATGAAGTTTTAAATACCACAACTATATATATTTCGAGCAATATATTTCAAAGAAGTAAAAGATATGAATTAGGCAGTGAAAATGAAATCAAATATTAAGAAACATCTCTCAAAGCCTAAAGATCAATCTATAGATGCATTGTAATGTCGAAATATCGATCGCTTCGTTGTCTTCCCCATGACTTGATTGAATCCTCACAGAAGCTATTATTAGGCGGGCAGTTCAGCCATTAGGTATCTATTACACTGAACAGAGCAAGCTAATCAATGGCATGTCAAGGCATTTGCAGGCCAACTATAATGTAACTGTTGAGGCATACGTAAACAGGGTAGTTAATATTGAAATTACTTGTACCTAATATTGTTAGAAGTTTGTCAAGAAAGGGAAACTAATAGATTTTCCGAGAGATTAAAAATACACTGTTAAAACAAATACGAGAGAGAGAGAGCATTTTTGACACTATTTCATATAATAATTATTTTATATTCATATTAATTTTATTAATTGCCTAACATGAACTAATGCTTTTGGTTCTAAGCTAAAGATGCTATGTAAAGCTATGTAAAAGAGATAAAACAGATTAAGGATGGGTTGTTTGTTTGTTTCCAGCATGCTATAGTGAGGTCCGTGAAAAGCAAAGACAGTCGGGAGCATTGGCTCGACCACGCCGACGACAAGTTCGAAACCTCACTGATCGATGACATCAAGGCACTTCTCCGGGTTTTGGTCTTGTTTATTCCACTTCCCGTATTTTGGGCTCTGTTTGATCAACAGGTAAAAGATAATATAAATAGATAAAATTTATCACTATGTATAACTTGAGGCTTAATATTTCAAAATGGGTAACCAAAGCTACAAAATAAAAATTCATTAGTCTCATCCAAAAACCGCTTTAGAAGCACTCCTACTCTTACTCTTATGACATCGTTGAATTATGTTACTGCTATTCTAAGGCTACACAGCAAACCTACCTACACTTTGGAAACTAAAACCCAGGCCTATTCTTACATTGTAATATAAAACACAGGCAAATCTCTCAAATATATACTAACAGCACTGCACACAATATAAATGTTCAACTTGACATTTGCTCACCAAGTGTGTGACCATTGTTTGTAATTCTCATCAACTTTCAGGGTTCAAGATGGACATTCCAAGCCGACCGAATGGAGCAAGATATAGGTGGTTGGACACTTAAGGCTGATCAAATGCAAGTGCTCAATCCTCTGCTAGTCTTAATCTTTATTCCAGTCTTTGAAGTGGTATGTTGATTTGTAGCACATTCAATTCCAAATTAGAGCGGCAGCGATTTAGAAGATATTTTTTATATAATATAGCATATAATTTTTAAGTAATTCAAATGGCTTAAAGCAAATTGTTTTAAACTAGAAATTATATTAAGTTTTTCTTTAAATTAGTGTATAATTAGAGTATTTTTAGCACAACCTTTTTTTTAATTTTTGTTATTGCTTTATAATGCTATAATGACATAACTGTAACTTATATTTTTTCCTGATGGAAATAGGTTGCTAAAGACACGAAAGCAATGTGGACTATTATTATTTATTTTATTTGTACGGAATACTTATAGCAAACCATACAATTAGTGTTTATAAATTTAGTTATCAACTTGGCCAATAACAAATATTCGCAAATCACAGAACTCCCAAAAATTTCTGGGAAATATGGATAATCAATGGGGTATACTATAATTATGAATGTTTTAGGTATGTCTTCATTACGTATTTTTTTAATTCAGTATGAGTGGTAAAATAATAAGTTGCTGATTTTTTTTAACAAACAATAATCTTAAAAAAATAATCATTTATAAAACATTTTAAAATAATAATAAATAAAGAATAAATAAAGAAAAGAAAAATTTCGACACAGGCGGGAATCGAACCCGCGACCTCGGGTATACGCCCCGACGCTCTGCCAATTGATCATTTTCAGATTGTCAGAGATTAATAATCCTCACATGAGATTTTAATGAACAAAAAGATTTAATATTTTAAAATAATATTTAAAAAGTATGCTTTTTTTGTATTTTACAGGCGATATATCCATTCCTAACATGGTGTAGGCTGATAAAGAAACCGTTGCATAAAATGATTTGGGGCGGAATACTAGCGTGTCTGGCTTTCGTCATTTCTGGAATTGTTGAACTTAATTTAGTGGTAAGTTTTGATGCTGTTACTAAGAAATATTTTTTTTTACATATATGTAAAAGCTCTTGAATTTTGCTCTCTTTAAAATCCTTTTTTTACAACGGCTAATCTCTTTTCAGCCTCTGTCAATCTCTGTCATAGCTTTTTAATAATAATAATTAAAAAAAAACTCTTTATGGCACATAAAAAAAGTATAAACAAACAACAAAATTTTATAATGAAATCCCTGTTGCTTGCCTCTTACGTGAAAGACGGCAAGATTTTTTGGAGTTATATAGATAATAAAAAACTGTACAAATTACCAATACAATTAAAACCGTCAACGTCAGTATTCTCATTAACCTACTTCCTTCCTTTCCTAATACGTCGCATACGGCATACATGTGATGAAATGGGTTCTCGATTTTCTAAGCCGGCCCTAATAATCTAAAACCTGTATATCTGAATATTAACTCGAAAAACCTGACAATGTTTCCATTTGTTAGTTTTTATACCAGTAATACGTTTTTAAGTAACCGGTTAGTACGGTGCGGCGAGTAGAGTATTATTTATTTGATAAAGTTTTTACTTTTGTAATGTTTTCTCTTACGAATGTTCACACTCAAGAACTTATACAACTAGTACAGTATTATTACAATTTGATTTTTAATATTAAAGTCGATAATAATTATCCTTATTGTCAAAGTAATAAGGTGGAAATCGTATTCCGAATGTATAAATTTAATGCATCTCTAATACTAAGAATTGAATAAAACTTGTCGTGCGCAGTACAGGCTTAGCCAACTATGTGCAATTATAAAAACATAACATAACATAACATAAACGTTCACGCCGAATATCCCCGAAGGGGTTGGCAGAGGTACTAATACTTAATATTAGTACCTCTGCAATTATAAATAACTATATTTTTATGCAAGTAGATAAAAATTGGTAATAATAGTATATTTAGATGTTAATATATCATAATCTCAGCACCAGTCTCAGCACTCAGTCGTCTTTTGATTGTCCTCCTAAGCGGTGCTAAAGTAATATCTCCGAAACGATCGGTCCTAAGCTGTGTCTGTATTCATCAACTTCACTACATATATTTATATTTATCAATTGTTGGTCACACTGTTGCCGCTAGAACCATTGAGCCCGGTATGCTATTTGGTAAGCTCAATAAGCATTAATTAACATTAATTACTTTCTTTGGTTTTCAGCCAACATATGGTACCCCAGTAACAGACGGCTATGCGCAACTGAGAATCTACAACGGATACGATTGCAATTTCACCCTCTCAGGATTGGGTACCAACGCTTCAGTTAACATTGGCCCACTAGATGCTTACGAGCAATTAGATATCGAAGCAAGCAACTTTACTCAGTTGCCATATTCGCTGAGAGGTGAAACTGGCACCGCGTGTGCAAGCATCGATTTGTCAGGAACATTCCAGTTGAAAGAAAAGACTGCTAATTCGTACTTTATCAATAGTAATGGAATTTATCAATTTCTCGACAACAATGAGAAAGCTATTGATAGTGTAGGTGTAAGGTAATAATGAACCCTGTAAATAAAACGTCGGCTTGGAATAGCACTACCCCGTTTCTACCGATGGGTGTACGTAAGAGGCGACTAACGGTATTGGGGCTTTTAAGGGATTTTTGGGCGATGCGGTTGGAGACCCATCACCAACAACTTTTACTGTTACCATCTTTTCCCCACTCACATTTCCAAAAGTGGCTGAGGAATTTCTAATTCCTTAGCTCTGGCTACCCCTTCTAGGGATTTATAGCCGTGAGTATATGTTATGTAAATAAAACCAATAAATAATTATATGTAAATGCATTATTAACAATATTTAAAAACTTATCATCACAATTCATCCTTTTGTTGCTTACATTTGTCATCTGAATAGTGATTTCGGTACAAAGAATTCCAAAAGCTGAACATTTTGTCTTCTTCCTCAGTTCCTACCATTCTATGAGATTTACTAAGAAACATTATTCTTCGATCGCTTTTTGTCATTGGCAACCAAGTAAGATTACCTACGGGGGATGGTGTGGGGTCGCCGAATTTCACAAAGTTAGCCCACATTCTGGTAATGGTTTCAATAAAAATTCGATCTCGATCATCGAATATACGGCTAATGTTACCGTAAACTTCTTTAAGAGGCTCGCATCTCAGTATATAACACAATTCATCTCCAGCTGCTGCCCCTCTCACTCTTATAGGTTTCTTAGTAGAACCAGCTTTCACGCTATTGAACCTGCCATGGTAGTCAAACTTATATACGAACATATTATTATCTGTTTCTAAATATTCTTTAATGAACTTGTAAATTGGATATTTGATTAATTCACTCGTATATTTCACGAATGCTCCTATTGATTTTTCAGAGATTGATTCTTTAAAATAATGATTTTTTATTATGTTTGCAATTTTCCGATACTTAGCTGTTGTGTATCTATATTTGCACCCATCATCGTATGGAACCATAAACTTGAAAAAAGAATTAAAGAATCTGAACAATGTAGGTGTTTTTATAAAAGGTAGTAGTTCAGTGAAACTCTCGAGTGTGTTGAACCCTATTAAAATAGGTAAATTCGATGTTTTTGATTTCATAAATTTTCCATTCATTTGAAAATCTTTAGGTTTTTTTACTAATAAGGCATCTTTAGATTTGTGTTCAATAATCGGAGTAAAAGGTATTATTGGTCTTTGAATGTTAATAAAATCTTTATTAGAGTAAATTTTTTGAACGGAACTGATTATATCAAGGACTTTCGCTGTCTTAAGTGAGCCATCAGTTTGTTTCTTCAACTCGGTAAAGAATTTGGTTCTCTCGTTATTAAAATCGCCTTGAAATAATGATGGTGAGTAAATACCGCCACTATGTAAAATCATTTTGCTAAAGTACTTTCTCGCTTTCGTTGTAACCAGTAATGAAAGTAATGTTGCCGCAGACCCTGCTCCCATCGCAGTAACCTTATTAGGATCTCCTCCAAAGTGTTCTATGTTCTTGTGTACCCATCTCAAAGACATCGCAATATCTTTGAGTCCCATATTAGCATTGCTATCTGAAGCATTTACTTTCATGTATCCAAAAACTCCGATCCTGTAAGTCACACTCACAAATATTATATCATTTTCAATGAAAAAGTCCCCACGGAAAACATGGCTGACACTTGAAGTGAATGCGTGACCATGATACCAAACCACAACCGGTTTCTTGACGTTGTCTGTTCTGACTGATAATTGTGGTGTTTGTATATTGAGGTATAAACAGTTTTCAACACCCTGCGCCAGCAATCTGTGTATAATGTGTGCTTGGGCACACGTGGCGTGATACTCCGAGCGAGCGTCGAAAGGATACATCAATTTCTTCAATGGACGTGGGTTCTTAAATCTCAACTCTCCTTCGGGTACTTCGGCGTATGGTATGGCGTAGAAAGAATAATACAGGCGTTCGAAGAAACTCGTTGCCTTTTTTGTTCCAATAAAAGTTCCTGCTTTTGTCTTTACTATCATTTTATCTGCCCAACAATACCAACTAAAACATAGTATTATCACCAACAAATTACTTTTGTAGCACATGGTCGTTATTAACAATAACAATGGCACTAGTAAGTTTAGATACTAGAAAACATAATCATGTTTTGAAATACTTCAGCGACTCTGATACGCACTCGCATATTAATGTACTCATGTATGAAACGATCACGAATCAGATGACAAAAATAAAAGAATAAATTTTAAAATGCTCCAGAAAATTTAAATGTGTAACTAATGGGCGTAAAAAGTAAAGTAAAAAATTGGCATATTGTGGAAAGGTCGTTTTGCTATACTTATATTTAAAGTGTACGTTATATTTCAGGTTCTTAGCAAATGTTAAACAAGAAGTGAACATCAATGTGAAAAATTCAAAAACTAATAGTTCAGTTCTTCAAATAAAAAGTTCGGGAAATGAGGAGAAATTCATATTGCGAGGTATTTACGACGTTGTAGTGAACAATCAGAGAGTACTGACTAACTACCAATTCCAGTCTGGTGCAGTATACACAATCAACGTGTACCAGTCACCCGACGATACCTTTGTAAGTATGATTAGATTAGTACAGTTTCACTACCTACCTACAATAAGGTAAAAAACATTTATGTTTTAAGACGAATACTTGTGTAAAAAAATAAGTTATCTTAAGTCCCACAAGATGGGTCGTTTTCCTAAGTCTGGAATATTTTTTCTAATATTATTGTTACAAATATGTTTAAGGCGATTATTTGGTTAATTAATTGCTTCGGCCATCATTACTCTACGATGGCCTTTAGGATATTTTATATGAAACCTTAAATTTTACAAAACCTTTGATTTGATAGGGGTAGGAAGCCCAATAGGTTTAATACAGCTCAAGGCGAATGAACTCCATGACTCGTTTAGCTCGTGCCAAGGATATCTCAAGGGTTCTATTCCCGGGAGGTACACTCGCAGGTTAAAATATTGCAAGCAGGTTATTCACAACATCAAGGCGATGGTTGGTTTCTATGATTACGTCCTTGGCACGCAAAGTCTTCAGATCCAGCTACTATCACAGAAGTTGTAATTAAAGTCTGCCAACCCGCTCAAGTCCAATGAGTTTAACTCTGATCAAATTACTTTATTCTGGGTAGGCTCCAACTTTAGTTGGAAACATTCAGTGATTGTGATGATGATGACAGTTAGCCAAGTTCTGTATCATATGTTTTAAAAGCGTCTGTAAACTAAGTCGTCAGCTAAAATGACAATGCTAACAATAAAATAAATTCCAGAAAGCGAACCCAGTACAGATAACGCCAGCCAACACGGTGCACATTCTCTGGCTGATACCGCAGTACGTGATAATGTCGATGGGTGAAGTGATGTTCTCAGTCACTGGACTAGAGTTCTCCTTCACTCAAGCTCCCGCCTCCATGAAGTCGGTGCTGCAGTCAGTTTGGCTCCTCACTGTGGCTTTTGGAAATCTACTCGTTGTCCTCATTGTTAAGGGAAACTTTTTGGATGCACAGGTAAATAGAGATGGACCTTTACCATATAAAAAAGCAAAAAGAGGTATATTTATAAATCCTACCACGGTTTAAAACATTATTACTTTGAGAATATACTGCCAGCTACCAAAGAAACCCCAAACGAAGATACGTTAGGTTTCAGATGAAATCCCTCAGACACTGTTGGTGGTTGAGTTAGAAAATATAATATATTGTATAGTGTAAAGTTTCACACATCATCTATCAATCTTTTGTAAGCCTACGAGTACTACTTATATTAGACCTTCGAATTACTATAAAACTTTTGTTAAGCTATCTTGATCTGTCTAATATGTTCATGCATATTCATACTCATTTATTTATTTGTATATTATAAGATGAACTTTATATAAGAAAACTCATAATTCCGAGTATCATTTAATTTAATTATCTTCCAAAAGTGGTTGAGAGAAATTCTTCATTTAGAGGCTCTGGGTAACCCTAATTGTATCCCAATATACAATGTACATATCATCAATAACGAAACGGCAAATAATTTACTCTTCATATTAAAATATTTTCGAGATTTTAAGAGTATTTGTACTTCATATTAGTAAATTACTGGACCCTTTCGTATTTAAATCTGATACCATACACTTACACATTGCGTACTAAAGTACAGTTTGGTAGTTATTCATGCGAAACACGTCGCACTACGACAAACTCGCTCAAGTCAGTGAGACTTTCTGGACACAAGTACAAAGAACTCAATTTAGATCAATTGAACCTAGCAATGGCAATACAACCGCATACTTTAGGTATAAGCTAGATTTTTTAAATTAGCCCGCTTTTCATTCCCGACTTACATAATTTTACTAGTTCACTTTGCATGTCCTGTGTGCACTTTCCAAGCAATACGTGGCTCTTTGAATACCTAGAGACATGTGATGTTCAGAAGCACTAGTATCTCTGCCCTCCCTTTTGGGGTCGACATGAAAGTTTTAATTTTGAGTTTGAGAATGCCCTTGTAGAGATGTCGTTATTTACCGAACCACAGTTTTGAAACATTATTAATACTAGATACTCGTATTGTATCAAACAAAATACTATTTGATCGAATGTCATTTCCGTGAACGCTTAAAAAACTTAGTGAAACGTGAACACGAGCGGTTATCTAATTAAACTTTTTGTTGCAGTGGAAGGAATTCTTCATGTTCGCCGGATTGATGTTGGCCGACATGATGATATTCAGCGTGATGGCATTCCGATACAAATACGCAGAACTGAGCTCGAGTAAGGAGCAACTGGTCGACGATATAAGACTGGACGAGAAAACGAAATCAACAGAAAAGTCTAGCATTAGCAGTTAATAATAATATGAGTCATTAATATATTATTTAAACGGTTATGTATTGTTATTAAAAAGATAAGATTATATTTTGGGTTTCATTTCTTGCTGAATAACTACATCGCTTACATGATTTATGGGATTATGTCATGGTAAGTCATACGTTGTATTGAATGAAGCAAATGAATGCTAGGTTATTTTTCTGAAAGTAGCTTAGGTTTGTTTAGGGCAATACCGATGAACCGTAAAAATCTCATGAAATCACCTTCTGATAACTTCCTACTGCAGTTATTATGACTAAAGTAAGGATGATAATGATGATGATCAAATTCCATGAATTGAGGCGAATTTCTTAAATCTAAACTAATATTTTACTATAAAAAATATATATTTTGAGTTGCCTCTATGAGAACAATAATTATAGCTCAGCTCAGAGACCAGTGTGGGTACACTGAACCACCCACTTTACTACTTTTATCAGATAAGTTCAGCAGAGTACAGTTTTAAGTCCCGCCCCCCCTAAGTTTATTCTTAGGTTTTACCTAAGTCGAAAAATTGAGTTGGTAAAAGTTATGATTTACGAAAAATAAACTTTTTATTGTAATACGAGTAACTGACCCATGTAACAGTATCATTGAAGCACTATCGTGACGCTAAGTATGTTAAAATTCAGTAAACAAAGTTTTCTAATGTTATTTTACCTCGCTGTTATGATAAGTTTATTAAAGTTTTATTCAAGTTTATAAGACCTCAATTATGATGCAACAACTAAAGTAAATACACAAGTCTTAGGGTTGACATAAAATACGAAAAATATATTGACGGCCTGCATTGCAAGTGTTTAAAAATCCAGAATGTTTCTTATGGAAAGTAACTGAATTTAAAAATTTATCTTATATTATGCATAGAGAGTAACAAATTTTGTGGGTATACATCTAATTAATAAATATAATTAATTAAAATTGATCACATTTTTAACACTTGTCAGATTCAAAGGGAGTTTAATATTCAAAAAATATATTATTACTTTGAAATTGTATAAAATATGAGTATAGTAGTAGTACCAAAAAAATATGCTTTTTATCTATATTTTTTTAAATTGTGTAGTTTAAAATTTTATAAACATATATTTGTGCTTAGTCATGTGACAGTGTATTCGTACAAAACGGCGATAGGCCTGCCCCCTATCACGTGAGTACACTGTCCATGCAAAACGTGGGTACTCTGAACACCAGGTGCAAAGTCACGTGATGTTCAGAAGTATTAGTACCTCTGCCAACCCCTTCGGGGATATTCGGCGTGAACGTTTATGTTATGTTATGTTATATTTACTCATAGTATAATATGGTATATCTTATATTACAAGGAGTTCATTTCGGACCACGTGATCGAAAACACTCAGCCTAAATTTGCAAGCACACCTCAAATACAAGTAATACCAGTCATATCATTGTTAATATTCATGAGAACGATCAACATCATTAGCCCATAAAAAGTGCAGTACGGTCAATCTGCTTAGTTAAACGGCGTGACAACATTAGACAATTTGACGTGGTTAATTTGTGTGCGTTCCCATGGTATGTGGGGTGTGCGGTGTGGGGTGGAGGCCCCGACCATGTTCCGACAAGGGTGTGCTCTTCAGAGCCACGCGAGCTGTGACATCAGTTTGCTTTTGTTCCGGACCAGTTGCGATCACGACCAGGCATTCTCAACATGTGATGCACTTACATTAAATAGGTAAATGTAAAAAATAAAGCGTTTTTTTGGCGAGTTGAAAGAATTAACAATGCCGTATGTTTCTAGTAACTTAAAAGTTACTTGGAAACTTGTAAGTTTTATACGAATCCTGAATTGACGTCATATTTATTTTTAAAAGCATATATTTATACACCGGTTAAAATACTTCTTGGATGATAATTCTAGTTGGGAAATATACAGGAAACAAATAAATATGGTACTTGAGGTTCATAGGTAATATTTAGTTATAAATAATCATAATTTATAAATAAAGGCCGTTTACCAACTTGATTTTGGTTTACGAACTCATTTATATTGTGATTATGCGAGTCCCAAATCAAGAAGTAAAGTTACAAGATGAAACTGCAAATCTATACCTACAATGAAGGAATGATATATGGAATTCTATCGACAGCAAAAAACATGTATGTCTTTGCTTGCATGTATGTATACATAAACGTTAATTGTAAAATAGTTTCAACAGTTTGAGAACGATTTTATGCCAAAAGGAAGAGTACTCGTCTGCATCCGACTTGTCAATAATTGCGTGTAATCAAAGCTAAATACAACAAACATCCAGACAAATACGGGTTGGGGTTAAACGAGGCGAGGGTTCCGCAAGCGTAATACGGATTTTTTAATGATAAATCAACTCTATTCTCACCCCAATAAGGTAGGTTTTAAAGTTGACTAATTCACACGATCACATAATCTTTATAAACATTTATATTATTATCATAGTATTCTATTATCTTTGATTATACCGTACCTTTGTTTTATTATATTCTCTGAGTTATACCCCTTTTATTTTTCGTAGTGGTTTGTGTTTATTTTTGTATTTTTTTATGTTAGGTTCAGTTGCAGTTATATATTTTTATCTGACTACAGTAACCGGGGGCCTTAAAGTCTTACTTTTAATTTTAATTAGGGACGTTATTATTACAAAATGTAGCATATATATTTTATTCTTCAGGATCCCCTTGACTATTATTACATAATAAAACAACCATCTCATCAAGTCTAAACTAAATATCAGTAAGTTCTCCTAGTTTATAAAATAAAACACAAAGCAAACATGGCTTACCAGAAAAGAATTTAAAATTGTATTAGGCGCGGGTTTTAAATAATAAATTTATTTAGTGGACGTCGTTCCGGGACGATTATCCGGAATGTATGGTTTAGCACGTGGTGGTGAGAGCCAAGAGATGCTTTGTGAGCGAGTCGCGCGTGGCCGTAAGAGGCGGTTGGTGCCGTGCGCACCACACGTGACCTCCCCTTGCGAACAACATGTTGACGCCTAACCAAAAAGTTTTTTTGACGGCACTTAATTAATCCATGTCGCGATCTACTTATAAATATTGGTATTAATTCGGTCACTGCCAATTTTGAACTCTGCCCTGTAGTACGGGATTTTAGTTTTGTAACGCCTTGGCTGTTCTTTGAATCTATAAATGTCTTTTCTTTCTTTAAATAAAAATCTGGTAGTCCATATTTTATTAGTTATTTCAGCATAAACTTTCACTTTCAAAGCCCCGTCGCTAAGTTTTATTGACTCTACAACTTTCTTGATCAACATTTATCTTACAAGGTAAAAAGTAATAAAACCTCTAAGAAAACGCTTATAAAAGTTTATAAAATTGTAACTTTATAAATTCTTAGAAACGCAGAATAGACTATAACATTAATCATGGAAAAAGAAACTTAAGTTCAAATGAGTAAAGTAAAAAAAAAGGTTTATTTGATATGAAATTTATGCCGGCTTTTTATAGGTTAATACTTTTATTAGTAGAGATGTTTTGCTCTTTCTAATTGATTATTTCTACTTTCTTATTTTGCTCTTTCCATTAGCCAATTCATCTACGAGTGCTAAACTGAATATGACACGATATAACGTTGGCTAAATTTTGGCTCATAATTGGAGAGTATATGGTACAGAAAGAGTGTTTAATGGTAGTTTATAAGTCTCCTACGATCGTTTAATTATTAAAAATCTATGCACTGCACCAAACTGACCCCGAATCGCCACCGAGAAAGTTTTAATAGTTCTTCAGTTAATCCTCACTTGCAGCTATAAACAAACTTATGTCGATGGCAGCCGCTTGTGAGGGTGTAGAATGAGCAGCCGCGGCAGCGTGTGAAGTGGATGGCAGCGGGGGCGGCACGCGGGGCGGGCGACGGGGCGGGGCGACACGCGACCAGGCCACGCGGCGGCGCGACAAATCAATTACAGATGTTAGCGGGCCAGAGCTTCCGACGGCAATTACCTACAAATTATACACTTCGCCAAATTATTTGTTTGCGACTTTGCTAATTTGAAGGCAACTATGACATGACCCGAGGCACTTTCAATTAAGTAGGTTTGGAAGTTGTTTGAGATTTGAGTTTCGATTGGATATGTTTAATATTATCAAAGGAGAATATAAGATGAAGTAAATAGATCACTTTCTTATCTTTCTTACACTTTTTAAACATCAACGATTGTAACAACATGCATATTTTTTTGTTGCATAAATGGTACTTATTGAAGTCGTCATTTAATTATTATTAAAAAAGACAAACATACTGAAATTATACATATTTTGGGAAAATTTTGCAATTATAATTCTGTAGCTCAGGATATCCCTTTTAAGGTATTTACAGACGTGAGTATATCTAAGTATGTACCTTTTCTTGACACAACCCTGTTCATTTAGCAATCAAAGATAGAAAATGGAAAGAGATGAATCGACAACGATATGAATTTGACAGCAAAGCAGTTTAAGTTAGTAGCAAATTAATATTTGAACGAGAAAAGGGAATAAATCTTTTTACCCACTTAATTGTGTAGTTACTTTAGTTTCAGTTGAATTTATTATGAGGATAACTAGATGTTGAAAAAAGATTGCGCACCTTGCTACGGTGAGATTTTAATGCACAAGTGGCAATTGAGACCCTGTACAGCGGACACTCAAATAAACTGGTGCATATTCAAGTCACTTTGTGTTTGTGCTCTGCACCAGTCGACTATTGCGAAACGGCAGGATATTCCTAAACTATATCAACTCTAAAACCTCAGTGAGAAGGTGTTAATTAATCAGGATTTAAGGTGTTATAGGTAAGCGGGCTCAAATCGGGTCTATTCTTAAATCTTACTTGGTGTTCAATATTTAGAAATATTTAATTTTAAAAGACAAAAGGAGAAAAAAATAAGGTCCAATCTTGGTCCAATACATATTGGACAAGGAGATAGTGTATCTATAAAGAGTGACAATATTACTTGATGGGCATATCGTAACAGTTACACATATAAACTATTACAATAAAAAAATACCACATAATATTTATAAAAACCTTAAGTAATACTATAGTCTATATTAAGGGGCGTGGTTAAGGTACAATATCTTATTTAATTTTCATAGGTAGTATGCATTTTATGTACATACCGGAAACATTTAAGTTTAATTGTAATTATTTAGGAACTTCTCTTTTGGTTTAATTTTAGTATTTGTTAAGATGAGTCCTCTTAATTATTAAAAAGAAGTGTTTAATTTCATTTGTATATAATATATCAATTTTAATTTTAAAAAAATATTAGAATTTTTAAAAAATCGTATACTTGAAACGGAATGTGTAGGTACGGTATATTTTGTTATATCTTGCTGTACTTACATTTACGATGATACTTGGTTTTAATAACATAACATAACATAAACATAAACGTTCACGCCGAATATCCCCGAAGGGGTTGGCAGAGGTACTAATACTTCTGAACATCACGTGACTTTGTCAACTGGTGTTCAAAATACCCACGTTTTGTATGGACAGTGTACTCACGTGTTAGGGGGCAGGCCTATCGCCGCCTATTGGTTTTATTGGTTTTTAAAATCCTAATTCTCCTGTTTGCTTTGCCGTAGTCGGGTAGGTTGGGTGAGGGTGAGTGATTTCAGTGTATAACGATGTTACATTTTAACGTGCAGCGGCTCTAGATTGTTATTCTCTTCTTACTGCAGTTTCTCTACCTCTAATTAATGTCACAGTGGTACTTTAAAGGCTTGCTGGTAAAATGATTTATCAAATTTTGATGGCGAGAATCTTTCACTGCATTTTATATTTATTTAATTGGTTTGATTTTGTATTTAATGCTCGTATATATATAAAAGACCTTTGTCTAGAGGAAACGATATATTTCCCCTGAAAAAAAAAATACCTTAAGGGTGTGAAATTGGGGTTTAAAGTTTATTTGTATTTATCTCTTAATTTCTAGACTTAGTAGCATGAAAATTGGTATTAATGTTTTTGGTTACAATTTAAAATAATTTATTAAGTTAGGAGAAAGAAAATTCTTCGATTAATGGGTATGAAAGGTATTTTTCTGGATTATTAGATGTTTGGTACCGTATCACACTTGAACTTCTAATTACTAATTAATCTGATACTCAATCTCGGATATAATACTTATAGACATATACTCACTCCGTCAGTTCATTTTGGGGTAGGCAGGGACTATCAATCGGCACAATGTACGATCCAGCAAACTTCTCTAGCTTGGTTCACATCCATCAATCCTTTCTTACATGCTACTTATAATCCTAGGAAAATAAAAGATTATTATCAATTTAACTATAATTTCATTTTCATTATAAGAAGGTCTTATTTTACGCATACAATATATTTTTGACTAAATCGTTGTTAAACAAACATTTGAAACATTTACTAGTGTGAATTAGCTCTCCCGATAGCTAGCTGGCTCAAAGTGATTCGTGGTAACAAGTGTTGGGTCAAAATCTCTTAGGTGAGCAAAGCATAATTTAGAGCAATAAAAATACAAACGTTACATGGTTTTTCATCGTGTTTTGATGAAATTTATAGAATTATCTAAGACTTTCACGATTGCGTATTACAATTAAAACAACTATTGATTATCGGATATTTAAACGCGTGTTATTACATGGTTTCGAAAACTTTTCAGTTATCATGGTTACGGGAAGACTGAGGTATTATTTATCATTTTACAGTACTATAAAATTATTAATATTTTCTAAGTACAAAAAGAGCTAATGTTCAATGTTTTTGACATGAATTCCTCATGTGGGGATTATTACTTATAAATAAAAGATGTTATTAAAGGAAAGAAAAATTTGACTACTACTACTTGAACGTGTAAAAAAGAAACAAAGGATAGTGGAATTTCGCGCTGGATGCCAACTGACACTGTAGCTCAGTTGGCAGAGCGACGGGGGCGTATACCCGAAGGTCGCGGGTTCGAACCCCGCCAGTGTCGAAATTTTTCTTTCCTTTAGTAACATCTTTTATTTATAAGTAATAATCCCCACATGAGGAATTCATGTCAAAAACATTGAATTATGTGATGGTTAGGCGTTTCCAACATTTGCATTCTATCTGAAAAGGTAGACAAATGGCCGTCCGAATTAGTTAAAAATTCGGAGGTAGGAAACGCATACACTACTTGAACGTGTAAAAAAGAAACAAAGGATAGAGGAATTTCGCGCTGGATGCCAACTGACACTGTAGCTCAGTTGGCAGAGCGACGGGGGCGTATACCCGAAGGTCGCGGGTTCGAACCCCGCCAGTGTCGAAATTTTTCTTTCCTTTAATAACATCTTTTATTTATAAGTAATAATCCCCACATGAGGAATTCATGTCAAAAACATTGAATTATGTGATAGTTAGGCGTTTCCAACATTTGCATACTATCTGAAAAGGTAGACAAATGGCCGTCCGAATTAGTTAAAAATTCGGAGGTAGGAAACGCAAACACTACTTGAACGTGTAAAAAAGAAACAAAGGATAGAGGAATTTCGCGCTGGATGCCAACTGACACTGTAGCTCAGTTGGCAGAGCGACGGGGGCGTATACCCGAAGGTCGCGGGTTCGAACCCCGCCAGTTTCTTTCCTTTAATAACATCTTTTATTTATAAGAGCTAATGTTATCTGAAGTCTTGCTAATGGTCTTCCCTTGCTTGGTTGTGCTTATGAACTTGGTACAAGCAGGTGGTAATTGCCAACCATCATCTATTGAAGTTAGAATGTGTTTTTATTTCAATAGATGCGCCTAACATTCTAGGTATCAATTGACTCTCTTTTGCTAGAATTGTAGTTTTGTTAAAACGCTTGAGGGTGGTTTGGCTTATCTAAGACTGACTTATCTGAGACTTTTTTAGTATGTCTATTGCAATTTTTTTGTATGCATATAGCAAAACGAGTCCACGTACACTTCCATTTAATTTATTTGCATAGGTAGATGTATAGATATAAATATTCGTGATAACAAAATTTCTGCGAATTATTATTGTATGGATATAACCTTTTTGTTTATGTTAGGAGCACACTTTTGCGAGCCGAATGATACTGAAGTTGGATAAACTCATCAATTCATGAAACAATGTAAAATGTAAACAGAACATATTTTAACTATTTGACTGCCATTAAGCCTTATAATATTGACTCACTAATAGGAAAACTGAATATTCAAATTCACGAATTTAGGGTGCTCATATTCGAAGTCAATATATTGTCATTAGTTTTATCGCTAAATGAAACGTAAGAAGTTGATGAAAAATAAGTATATACGAGGGACATGCCAAAAGAAACTAGATACTGTAAAATTATAAAATTTATTCTTTATTACAAGTATCGATCTTTTCAAAGTATTCAACCTGAGCACGTATACACTTTTCCATACGTCTGAAACAATTGTAAAATACTGTGACCACTCTTCTTTAGATACCTCAGAAATCTCGAAATTATAGGCAACCAGCGTATCTTCTTTGCTTTCAAACCTCTTCCCAGACTTCTCTTCAGTTCTCTTCGTCAGGGGAATAAGGCGGGTAAGGGGGAATTGACACATTTTTCAAGTTGAAAAAGTCTAGTGTTCTGGCACACGTGTGCGGCGCCACATTGTCGTGGTGCCAGAGAAGGTGCCGGATTTGGGCGACCATTTGTTTCTGTGTGCTTCGTGCACGGCGACATTTCGTTGGAGTTGGCTCGTCTTCAAAGCACCATACAGTCGACTGTCGCTTGGATTCGGGATCATAGTTATATAGCCATGTTTCGTCACCAGTCAGTATATCATATACGTTTTTTTTCTCGCCTCCGTTGAATTTATGTATCATGAATAGGCACCAATCCACCCAACGGTCTTAGACAATGACACCTATCGAACGCAGTATAAAATCAAGGTATTGTTTTCAGATGATTGCCAATATGATAAACGATGAGTATAAAAATTGGTTCTAAAACACAAGCTCGACTTCAAAAATAAAGAGAAGAGAAACAGCTTATAGATTGAATTTATGGATGCACCGAGTGTATGGGTGTACTTTTTGGTACCTGTATGACATAATTCATACATAATAGTAAAACAGTGCAAGTTTCTCTTGATTTTAATTAGAGAAACATTCATGATGGTGACCTTATTTTTTTACGTAATATTTTAAAACCCAACAGACGTTTTGTTTTTGTTATAGAAATTCACAGCTTTCAACTTCCTTGGAATCACAAAGGGCCTATCCAAATATAGCCTTAATTGTACAGTATTTTCGAACTTTATGACGTTGGGTAAAAAATAAGCACATTGCTTGTATACATATCTGCCGAATATAAATATGGCTTTCTTAGTTGTCATAATTATAAATCGAAGATGCTGAGTAAATATTACCAACCTGAATGTGTAGATGTTGCGGTAAATTACTGGAAATTGGCAGCATTCAGTAGGGTAAATATTCGATACTTAAATACTCACGCCGTTAGATCCAATTGGAGTAGGCAGATACAATTGATTGCCACTTTGTACGATCCTGGAAAAGCTTTCGAGCTTCGTCTACCTTAGTCAATCTCTTCATACGTCAATAATCACAATATTTTATATTATATACATCCTGTTTTTTTCTTATCTTTTGAAAGTTTTCATTATGTTCGTAGCTTGCTCCCACTGGAACATCATTGTACTGTAGCTTTTACATAACTAATTGTTGAAATAATATTACTCAAAAAACAATATAATTCGTACATCCTCTATCAACAAAAGTTAAATATTTCAAAGATTCTTACTCATACAAATTACAGTATATTATTATTAACTTATTTATTACGTATTCATTTGTTCTTGTACTTATGGGACATTTGTTATGTATTATTATTTTGTTTAAATTGATAGTTTAATTCAAAGATAAGATAAAACGTAAATAATAAATGTAAACTTGAATGACTTAATTTGTTTTTTGGTTAATTGTAATTGTGTTTAATATTCTGTAGTTTCCTGTATATTATGTCGATTATGTCTCTTAAATGTGGCAGGCACAGTTATAGTGTAAATATTATTAGAATATTGGTTATTGTGTAATGTAGGCCTTTACTGAAAACCAGTGTTTTGCCTCTTGGCAATAACGAGCACTGAGTTAGGACCTAGTTTGAGTTACCATAGCACTAGTATTGATTTTTCCTTTTTGTGTACTTACTATTGTTTTTGTTGAATGGTGTTATGTTAACATGAATAAATGAGTTATCTATCGATTCTTTATACGTTGGACACTTGGTTTTTTAAGGACATTCTCTACTTGATCTAAATTTGTCTTCTACTGACATTACCACCCACAAAATGAAAATTTCCCTTTGCAATTATTTATTTTTAGAATCTGATTGAGAAATATGTACATAAGCTTTCCAGACGACAAAACTGTTGCTTTTAGAAGCAGACCAATACCTTTAGCTTCTACGTAACATTTTTCTCATATCGCAAAGCATTCCGTGAGGGGAATTGATTATTAGTTGGAATAGCTGAGTCGTAGAAAGGCGGGCGTGTGTTTGAGAGGCTGTCAGCCGCAGGTCGCGGGGGTGGAACCGGGGAGGGCTGGCACATCGACCGGCCTAACTTCGATTTGCTACCCTCGAAGACATCGCAGTCATTCCACTGCTATAATAATTTTATCTGAAATTTTGTCCCACATTTATGGTTTATTGCGAAATATAATTTAAACAAGCATACCAAATTTCATAGTTCTACGTCCAGAATTGACTTTGAATCCCAATTTTCCCCAATCTGGATGGATTAAAGTGTGTGTCGTTTAAAATAAGGTAATATATTGCAAAAGAACTTGTAAATTTAGAAGCCAAATGATGCGATAGTGAATCCTCAAAAATGAGCAATTCCTAGGGATGACGTACAATTTGTTTTTTCGTCTAAACTGTTTTTTTTACATCTACTTATCCTGAAATAACTATAAGTCTATGAATTGCTAATTGGTACTGATACTTACTTATAGGTGAGCTTTATACCGCAGTACATACGAAGTCTTTGAGTTTACTTGAGAGTTTATTTGAGTTCTTAAATCATGAAAGAAATCCATATACAATATTCAAGTGTTTTGGTACATAAATTAAAGCCTTACTTCTTGGTACAGAAAAAAAAGATACAAAATGGAAGACCCTCTTAGGGATTGAGTTCCTAAATTTTCCTTCGTAGTGCTCACTTACATGGTAAAAGGAACCCCTAGACAACGTTTAAAGTTTCTTTACAAATTACAGCAGTTTCGGGCTGAGCTTATACCTAAATCAGTAAAAAATTATGCATTGCATATACTCGGATATAGAGAGTATGTCAAATTTAAATATTTCAAGACTATAAGCCTTAAAAAGGGGTATCCAGAGATTCAGAGTAAGATTTAAGCCACTTTCAGAAGTTCAGTTTAAAAGTTATTGTAAAATCAAGGTTGTCGGTGATGTGTCCCCAGTTTAGCTCCGTTTCCCATCAATTACTCAAAAGGCCCCAACCAAAGGGTCAGTCCGTAAGACACCTACAAGAAAAATGGGTTAGTGTTATTTTAAGCCACTAATACACAACATAATGATGGTTTTGTCAATGTCAAATGTCCTTTTTTACCATTTTCATTTTAGTTTTCTGAAATATACTTTAATTCAAGAAGTGCGTATTTTAAAAATTAAAACGAATTATAATCAATAAAAAAATTCACGTTTTCCTTTCAGTTCCTTCGCTGAATACGGAGCTCCGCCTACGCTTCCCCTATGAGCCTTAGCCCCACCCAGCAGGGGTTCTCAACTGTATTCCCTCCGAACACGACAAAATAAATTTTATGTCTACAGTTTAAAACATCCCTTCCCTACTATCTGGCGTCAGTTGCGACCCTACGGAACTGGGGTGAGTTGGGAAAATGGCGAATTTGGCGGGTTATAAATTGGCGTCCCGTATGATAATTACGTTATTAAAGTAGAGCTCGTGCAATTGGGACGTTGTTTGTTGTTTTGTGCAATATTTTTTTCGAGAATTCAATGTCTGGGGCAAGGACCCAGATGGCTGACTCAACGTCGCCATCGCTAAGGTAAACAAAAAAAACTTTAAAATTTTCATTTAATATACTAGGAAAAATTAAAGAAATGATTTTCGGCTCAATTTTTTGAATTGGCGTATTTTATAGTTTTTTAATGTTTAATGATTAAGTTTGGCAATATTTATTTATTGATGGACAGAGTTATTTTTTGCAGTGCGAATATTAATTTATTGCTTATTTTCAAAAGTATTTAATTAGCGCGAGATTTTTTGTTCTGTAAGGTTTGTCAGTGAAACTATATAGTGTGATTACTGCAAACAAATCTTTTAGAAATAAACTCATAAAGATTGAGAATAATCTATATCTTCGTTTAATAAAACATAATAAATAACAAATATATAATTTTATATTAAAAAAAATATTCAAGTGCTGTGTTCTGTGTAATCGGCTTGGGATAGCACTCCCCATTTCTTTTCGTGGGTGTTTGTACTGGCGACTATGGGTATTGGTGCTTTTTGAGTGATTCTTGTACGATGCGTTTGAGCCGCCACCGCCACCAACAACTTTTATTTGACAATCTTTTCCCAACTCAACTTCCAAAAATGGCTGAGGAATTTCTGATTCCTCCGTGAGTATATATATATGTAAAAGATTTATTTCTGCCGAAATTTCACTTTTTTTTATTTGTACAAATTTTGTAGCATTCTTTAGGAAATATAATTTTGCAACTTTTTTCAAACATAGTTATATTGCCTATTGTTTAACAATTTTTACGGAAACATTTCCCTGGAATCGGAATCTCTTTGTTCATAATTAAGGGAGATGGCTTAGAATGTACTACTCCTTTCTACCTATAAGTATCGTAAGAGGCGACTTAGGGAATGTTTTTTGGAATGGAAAGGGCTTTTAAATGGTTTTTGGGCATATGCGGTTGGAGACCCATCACCAACGATACTTTATTTCTACCATCTTCTCCCCTATCAATCCTAAATGTGGCTGAAGATTTTCTAGCACTAAAGCTTTGGCTAACCCTTTTTGGGATTTATAGCCATGAGTATATTTATGTATGTATGTACTATTCTCTCTAATTGACACAAAACTCTCCAATTTCAAGCTAATAAGTTTATCATGATCATCAGCGACACGGTCAACGACACCATGGTATCTATATTCGAGAAATTTTTAACACAATTATATTTTATCGAGTGTAAAAAATATTTGATGAAAAGAAAACGAGAAAATTCTTTTTCAAGCCGTTTACATTCTCTTTTTTACATTATATTCATGCTGGAAAATTTTACCACTTTGGTAGTTTACATCTTTGAAATTATTTGTTTGGAGAAAATGTGGTTTGAGAAAATTTTAAAGACCACTTTGTGGACAAACCACATTAAAGTTTCCTTTTAGTTTCATGAATATAGAGAGCCCCATTTTTTATTTTAAGCTTTTAGAGTTTATGTATACTTTTTAATTTACGAGTTCATAGTCCGAAGAGACATACACAGACATGACAAAACTATAATGATTTCGTTTTCTTCCATTCGCCTACATAACTCTAAAATATGTAATGCAATACTGTATAGTTTAAATCCCTCAGGCACTTTTAGAGTTGAGCGCGATTTTAAATGTATAAAAAAATATTTTATCCAACAATTGAGTATCAGAATGTATTTTTTTTAATTGTGCGTATATAAATAATGCTATAATATAGTAAAAAAAACGAGTAAATGGAGGTTTCGATAATATTCATAATCGAGACTGCAAATTTGAGATACTTAATAGGTAATTGCCGTGTAGTGTCGGCTTAGAATAACACTACCCCATTTCTACCCGTGGGTGATCGTAAGAGGCGACTAACGGTATTGGGGCTTTTAAGGGATTTTTGGGCGATGCGGTTGGAGACCCATCACCAAAAACCTTTATTTCACTATCTTTTCCCCACGCAACTTCCAAAAGTGGCTGAGGAATTTATAATTCCTTGGCTTTGGCTACCCCTTCTAGGGAATTACAGCCGTGAGTATATGTATGTATGTATGTTAATAGGTAACTTGGTTTGGGCATTTCGGAGAATCGACATTGAACGATAGTGCATGTCTAATTTATAATATCATTTTATTTACAAGCTGTTACATTCAACAGTAATTATAGTTGTATGCATTTATGAATGTTTTTTTTTGTATTGCATAGCCTTCACATCCTACGTTTGTGTTTTTTTTCTTTCAAGTGGAGTGCCGTCGATTTACCGCGTAAATAAATTGATCAATTGATTTCCGAGGGGGGTAAAATGGGAAGGTTGAGATGGAGATTAAATACAAATTAGGATAATTTAACCTATTACAATATTGTGCTCTGAATCACCTGATTATCAGAATGTAAAACGATATAGTGCTTTGGGATCAGCTACTATCGCAGTAGTCGACTTATTATTCTGCCAATCCTTACTCAGCTCTGCCTAATGGTGGATCACGGTAAAATATATCTATTATATAAATTCTACTATCGTATGGAATAAATAAAAAAAAAGAATAGTTACTTAGTGTGTCATACATAATGAATGTTATACGTGTATTGCCCAGTGACGGCCGTCGCCTAGACTACGGAGGAATGAAGTTCGCATACGCCGACGGGTCCGACGACGAAGCCGCGAGCACGCTGAGCTCGGAGTTGCCGTCCTGTGTGTACGCCGCCGCCCGCTCGCGGCTGCAGCAACTGCCGCTCGCCGCTTATGTGCACCAGCATCGTCAGTTGCATGGAGGTAACTAGTGTCACAGATAATATAATACTTAGTGCTGTCTTGGAATAGCGTTACACTTATAGCCGTCGTGCTTGTATGCCGCCGCCCGCTCGCGGCTGCAGCAACTACCACCGGCCGCCTATGTGCACCAGCTTCACCAACTACATAGAGGTAACTAGAGTTGAGTAAGAATAGCGTGAAACATATTGCCGTCCTCAGTGTACGCTGCCTATATATACCAGCATCGCCAATTGCATGGAAGTAACTAGGGTTGTCTTAGAATAGCGTGAAACTTATTGCCGTCGGGTGTGTTCGCCGCCGCCCGCTCGCGGCTGTCGCAACCGCTTTTGGTCGCGTACGTACACCAGCATCGCCAGGTGAATGGGAGGTAGCTTATGTCACAGATGATATATGACCCAGTTTTGTCTTAGAATAGCACTGCAACTTATGCCTTCGCTTGTGAGCGCCACCTTTATGCACCAGCGTTGCCTATTGCATGGAGGTAACTAGTGTTGTCTTGGAATAGCACTGCTACATAATGCCGTTGTGTCTATACGCTGCCTATGTGCACCATCAACAATTACATACAGTCACTAGTTATGTTTCTGGTTCATTTTACACTTTTCTCATCAATTGAAACAAAACTACTCGTATTCCAGTACTCAGCGAAGTCTAGATCGTGCTTAAATCTAATAATAGAAAATTGAAACAATTATAACTCTGATTGTTATTTCAACCATGTATGTATGTAATAAAAACATTTATTATACAATATTTTCCCCACTTAACTTCCAAAAACGACTGAAGAATTTTCTGATTTTGAAGCTCTGGCTAACCCTTTTAGGGATTTATAGCCGTGAGTATATGTATGTTATTATTATTATTATGTTGTACAATATAAGTAAATAAATAAATAAATAAATTACTTTAAACCGTTTATAATATTTTGCACGTTAAGCTTGAACTGAATGAGATAACTAATTAGGAGTTACACTTAACGTATAGAGAGAGATACGTGAAATGAGCACAATATATCTTAAGAGCTTATTCCATTACACTTTGTCGTTGCTGAATTCAGACGTCCTTCGAAGTTACCGCAGACGCTTGTTATTCCACTACACAAATTTCAGTTCTAGCGTTCTGAACGTTATTCCACTAGTTTGAATTCAGATTCTGTGGCTTTCAGACGTCTTTATTCAGACGAATGGAATAAGCTCTTTACTTAATATTAACACTGCCATTTGGGTAATTGTGGTTTCGTAAGTGACCCATTGTGAGAGGTCATATTATCAATTACTTACATAAGAAATTACAAATATTTGATAATAGAAATAGCTCACTCACCTCTTTAAAGTTGCTGAAGAGTTACTAAGTCTGAAGAAAGCTCTGGTTACTCTTATTTGTGATTTCTATTCGAAATGTATAATAACACTAGTGTTTCCCGCAGACGGCATGGCGGAGGGCGGCGACGAGTACGGCTGCGGGTCCCCGTATCGCGTGCAGCGCGCCGCCGCCAACGTGCGGGAGCGCCGCCGCATGCTGAGGTCCGGACCCAATGGGTATCCCTATACTTTACAAACATTTTACTATATATTGCGGCTAGCCGAGGAAACGGTGATTTGGTGATTCGATGTTCGCCTAACACAAACTTTAATGCAAATTGCGATTGAAATTAATTGAGCTGAGCGAGTTATGTAAACCTCAGTATTCTTACTATCTGTGCAGTCTTAAGCTTTAAGCTGCGTAAATAAAAAAACAATAACTTTTTTCTATTGACTTCAATGGAAAATATAATTATTACTCATGGTAGGTTCGATCACGACATTAACACTTAGCAATGTCCACTTGATTACTGTGCCAAATTTGGTCAAAATCGGTCAAGCCGCTCCAGAGGAGTTTGATAACAAAGGAGTGGCCTATCCGCGTATATCAATCAAAGAGTACAATACAACATTTACTTAATTAACCATCTTCCAATGACTTTGAAATACTTTTTCCCTCACCGTTTACAACTTTCATAAATGAACCACTCATATAACTTGACACTTGACTCAAAGACACATTGCTGCAAGCCCGACTCAGGGTTAAGACTTGCGTCTCCTTCATGAGAAGCGTTGCTTTCCCACAGAGCTATCATATATATAACAGTAGCCAGATTGCTATTCTTCTTAATTTATATCCATGGTTTAAGTATACATACATACATATTCTCACGCCGTTCGTTCCCATTGGGGAAGGCAGAGACTATCGATCGACACTTTGTACGATCCTGGCAAACCTCTCTAGCTTCATTCACATCCATCAATCGTTTCATACATGCTCTTTTATTCTTCATACTTCGGACGCCTGCCATTTTGAGCACATTTTCTATTTGATCCAAATGTGTCCTCCAAGGTCGTCCTCTACTAACATTATCTTCCACATTGGCTTTATAGATCTCTTTCACCAATTAACTGTGTATAAGTATATATATAATTATAATTATAATATGAAGTAAGCTGCTAAAAGGCGTCCGTCTTCGTTCCTTTAGCAGTATAAACTCGGCGTTCGACGAGCTGCGGGTGCACGTGCCCACGTTCCCGTACGAGAAGCGACTCAGCAAGATCGACACGCTGAGACTCGCCATTGCTTATATTGCACTGTTGAGAGAGGTTAGTTTGGGATATTTTATTAGTAATAATTATCTGTGGATCGGGGAATAAGCGCAATGCACACTGAGCCCGCCAGGTCACCGACATATGCTACTTTTTGTCGGCGGTTTAGTTTTCATACATGGGTTAGACATAATTCTTTTAACACAGGCCGCCGGGTTGTTTCGCCGGGCAATCTCGGCACTATTGCGCTTTAGGATAGCAGTACCAAGTCATCTCTTACTGCGGGTGTGCGTTTTTGTGATTGTTGCGCGTTAGGACTGAAAACCTATCACCAACCATTCTTTACTTTCCTGTCTTTTTCCCATTCAACTTCTGAAAGTGGCTGCTGAATTCCTAATTCTGAAACTCTGGTTATTCTTTCTAAGGGTTGGAAGCCTTGAATATTATGTATGTTTGATGGGTGGCATAGAGATAAAGAAAGATTACCGCCGCAACCTGACCTATGTTTTTTTTAAATGTGTGTTATATAAATATAACGTTGCTTCTAGATTACCTCCTTAATATTAAAATTGAATATAAAACCACAAAACATTACATTGGCAAAAAACTATTAGGTAACAGTCTTATTATGAAAGCATAAATTATGCTTAATTCATTAAGACAAAAATAATGGCAAAGTAAAAAATATTCGAGCAAAGTTTCTCCCTGTACTCTCCAATATCTTTCGTCAAATGTATAGGTTATACTTTATATACTCGTTCCTGGTTGTTTGTCTCATTGTCACTAAATATCTGAACAAAATTGTCAAGGTTCTGGACGCTGACTACGACCCGCTGACTTACGTGGAGAAGTGTCTTCGAGGAGAAATCAAAGCGGACAGGGCTCATTGGAATACAAGCGGTAATAAACTTTACACTAATAACTCTTAAATGTACGAGGGGCATGTCAAAAGAAACTAGATACTCAAAAATTATAAAATTTATTCTTTATTACAAGTATCGATCTTTTCAAAGTATTCACCCTGAGCACGTATACACTTTTCCATACGTCTGAACCAATTGGAAAATACCTGTGACCACTCTTCTTTAGATACCTCAGAAATCTCGAAGTTATAGGCAACCAGTGCATCTTCTTTGCTTTCAAACCTCTTCCCCTTTAGATTTTCTTTGATTTTTGGAAACCAAGTAAAAATCACAAGGCGCTAGGTCAGGGTAATATGGCGGGTGAGGGAGAATTGACACATTTTTCGAGTTGAAAAAGTCTAGTGTTCTGGCAGACGTGTGCGGCGCCGCATTGTCGTGGTGCCAGAGAAGGTGCCGGATTCCTGACTTCGATTGCTTGTCACACCAAGCTGATATTACTGTTGGAGCACAAACTGTCACATACCATTCGTAGGTCAGCGTTTTTTCGTTCTCTAGCACAACAGTAGCAATATGACCCGTTTTGCAGAAAAACGAGGCGACCATTTGTTTCTGTGTGCTTCGTGCACGGCGACATTTCGTTTCGGAGTTGGCTCGTCTTCAAAGCACCATACCGACTCTCGCTTTGATTCGGGATCATAGTTACATAGCCATGTTTCGTCACAAGTCAGTATATCATATACGTTTTTTTTCTCGCCTCCGTTGAATTTATCTATCATTACCAATCCACCCGGCGGTCTTTCTGCTCATCGGTAAGTTTGTGCGGCACCCATCTCGAACAACGTTTACGGAGAGAAAGGTGGTCGTGAATTATGGTTGCATTGCTGCTGATCCAATTCCTTGTTCTCGCTCTAGCTCGACATATGTAATTCGTCGGTTTTCGCGAATAAGTTTTTCGACTGAACGAACGTTTTCTTGCGTGACCGCGGTTGGCGGCCGTCCTGTCTTCGGCTTATTCCACTTTTCCCCGTTGACAATCCCCGTTAACACAAATTGGAGCGTGTAATGGGGATTAGTGAACTAAAAAGTTCATTAATCCCCGTTACGTTAAAAATAAAATAATCATGTAAGAATCAGGTACCTTCTATTTATTATTGAATAAGAACTCACTTATTGATTATTGTTATAATCAAATTAAATAAAATTTAAGCTTGATGTTGTATCGTTTATACTAAAATCAAAATTTTTACTATTATTTACGTTTCTTCGATAATGATAGAGCTGTTAATAACAAAACGTAAGTACAAACTATAAAATAAAATACAGACAGTTACTTTCAAGTAATAACTGATTTTACATTTCTTACTGCCTACAATTACAGTTTAATAGTTTAATTTACTTAACACGCCTAACAAAATCACAGTTTGTTACATGTATTAATTAAAAAAGATACGTTAAAACATAGCATTCATGACATAATAAAATCACATTAAAACATAACATTCATAACATAATAAAATCACAGATTGATTGACAGTTGGTAAAATCACAAATTGTTACAATTTATTAATTCAAAATAATATACCTAAGCGTCTTTATGATATGCTATTTGAGCAAGAATACATTACTAACATAATTAACAAAAAGTGTTAATAGTAAACTGTAATTGTAGGCAGTAAGGGCCAGTTTTTTGATCCGTGGTTAACTCAACAATTTGTTAAATATCGTAACTATTAGTTAGATATCAGCAAAATGCATTTTTTGACCCGTGGTTAGAGTAACTAATGTCAAATATCGAACCAAAATGGATTTACCATTTGACTACTGGTTAGACATTTAACTATAGTCAATGTAACAAATGGTTATATTTTTAACTCCGGATCAAAAAACTGGCCCTAAGAAATGTAAAATCAGTTATTACTTGAAAGTAACTGTCTGTATTTTATTTTATAGTTTGTACTTACGTTTTGTTATTAACAGCTCGATCATTATCGAAGAAACGTAAATAATAGTAAAAATTTTGATTTTAGTATAAACGATGTTGTAATCAAGCTTAAATTTTATTTAATTTGATTATAACAATAATCAATAAGTGAGTTCTTATTCAATAATAAATAGAAGGTACCTGATTCTTACATGATTATTTTATTTTTAACGTAACGGGGATTAATGAACTTTTTAGTTCACTAATCCCCATTACACGCTCCAATTTGTGTTAACGGGGATTTGTGAACAAAAAGTTCACTTTTCCCCGTTGACGGGGATTGTCAACGGGGAAAAGTAGAATAAGCCCTGTCTTCGCTTCATCTTCGAGACATCCCCGTCCTCTTTTAAATTCAGCAAACCAATCGAATACTGTTGCTCGGGAACAAGCAGACTCACCAAAAGTAGAAGCCAAAAGTTCAAAACATTCTTGAGGCTTTAAACCTTTTTAAAGTCATAATAAATCATAGCGCGAAAATCACGTCGACTGAGCTCCATTATTGCAAGTGAATTCCCGCCAGATTCTCGGAAAAATAATGCTCATTCAAAAAATAATAATAAAAGAAGTGTGTTCTATATTCAAATATGACAATAAAAAACCAGCCTATAAGATGTTGTATAGCTTGCCAGTGTCAATTAATTCAGAAAAGAGTATCTAACTTCTATTGGCATGCCCTTCCTACGAACATTCTCTTTGTACATTAAACTTAATATTGAGAAAAGTCTGTGTGCATAGAATTTTAAAGCTGTGATTGTTTGCGCTTATTTAAAGCTATTGCTCTGATTGTGTTGTTGTGTGACAACCCACGCTAAATATCATCAAATAAGAATGCATTCAACTAATTTATTTTATATTTTTATAGATTTAACAGCCCGTTTATCGTGGATAAACTGGGAGAATCTTGGCGTGAACCCCCAGCGACGGAGCGTCCTTACCTCCTTGGCACTCAGCACCGACAATATGCAATACTCTCACAACTGAAATTTACCTTCTGCCGCATTTTAGGACGGCCATACACGGACTGCTCGATCAGTTGGCGAGTGCACATACTCGAACAGGTCTTGTTCTTGCTGTCAGCAGATTGAAACTACCAATGATCAATGCACTGCCAACTGCCTGAAGCAGTCCAACTGCTCCAAATATTTCGTATACATGTAAAAGTTGAAAACTGTAGTTTTCTTTGCACTCGCAGCTCAGCAGTTCGTATATGGCCAGCCCTATGTTCACGACGGAACCACATACAATATTGGCATAGGATAGTTACTAGAGGTGATTAGAACACCAATTTAAATCTTTTACTAATTAGAACACATTTCTTCATAAGATATTTATTGCATAAAATAAAGATAATGTGCATTTTTAGAGGAACGTAATTAATAAATACGAGTAAATGTTCAATACATGATAATAATTAAACCAAGCACTGTTACGAGAATTAAATAGAACACCAATTTAAATATTTTACTTATGAGAACATATTTGTTCATTAGAAGTTTATTACAAAATTTAAAGTTTATCAGTATTTTTAGAGTAATGTAATTAATCAATACATGATAATAATTAAACAAAGCATTTAAATAAAGCCAACAAGGGGCACAATTGAAACTCGCTTTCATATTTTGCTAAGTCATAGTACAATATTGTAGATTTTAACATGAGAATTACTAGTTAGCACGTATCTTTATTATGACACATGACAATTTATAAATTACTGATTACATGCAATATAGGATAGGTGGCACGCTGTAGCGGTTATGAATAAAAAAGATTCAGTGGCGTTTGTTAGAGATAAGTTTTTCTCACTACATGTAGTAAAATGATCCCAGTGATTACATTGATGTAACTTTCAATGTAAATTCTACCACTCATTGTATTAAATCTCAATTGTTTGTGAGATTTACTTAATAAACTAATACCAACATGCTAGCATGATGGTTCAAAACTTTTGAATATGCCCAAGAAACACCAAGATGTTAGAAAAACTTATATCATACTTATTTATACTTACATACATACTTATACTCATAAGAACATTTATCACCATTGAATTAATATATAGCAACTAACTAATCTACCGTATAATTAAAGAGCTCTAGTATAAAGAACTCTAGCACATATCTAAAATATAATTTTGTAGGGGGTGACTAATTATATCTGTAATATTTTTCACGTAGTTTTAAATAGGAGAAGAATAACTATGACGGAAAAAACAACTTTCAAAATCGTGAGAGACATCAAAATCATATGATAATCCAAAAAAAAAGTTAAATATATTAAATAGACTTAATATCAAAGTTTAAATAAGAGATAGCGTTGGCTTTTAGGAAAAAATATATTATTAAATATTTAGGAATATCGAACTGAACTGCATTAGACATTTAGATAGCACAACCAAACTATTGAGCATTAAAAAAGGTATATTCCTTAAATTGTATATTTTAATAAGTACAAAAATAACGATTGATTTTTAGCAGGCAAATTATAAGGAACCCTCATACCATTTAACCTCGTTCGGAGAATTATGAAGAAGATTTAAACATGGAATGCTACCAGTTTAACAAAATCATCAGAGTTAATTGTAACCAAGTCGGATAAGTGCAATATATGTTAAGTTGATTATACTTTATTTGTTAGATAAATAAATATATACCTTACCCATAAAAGTGTTTTATTTGTTTTATCCAATTCATAGGAAAAATGAAGTGCTTCTGTCTTGTCTGCTATTAGTATTGAGATACATACATACACATACTCAAGCCATCAGTTCCCATTAGGGTAGGCAGAGGCTATCGATCGCCACTTTGTAAGATCCTGGCAAACCTGGTAATCCGGTAAATAAAGCAATTAATAGTCTAATGACCAGTCAATCGGTATGTGAAAAGGACCGAATAGTTGAATTGTGCATGATGCTGTTGTTGTTCCTACGCTTATGTAAGGCAGCGAATATTGGGTGTGGTAGAAGAAGCGTAAGAACAGAGTGAATGCAGTAGAGATAAGGTCCCCAAGATAAAATTGTAATGTAAGGTTATGTGATCGAGTGAGAAATTGTATGATTCGTGAAAGGTGCGGTTGGAAAGAATGATACTGTAATGAAAATGGATAGTAATGTCAGTAGAGGACTACCATGGAGGACACATTGAGAGAATGTGCTTAAAAAGAAAATGACCGAATTATGAGGAATAAAAGAGCATGTATGTACATATTGATGAATGTAGACGAAGCTCGAGAGGTTTGCAAGGATCAGTATTTACCAGCGCAATCATGACAAATACAGTCGGCTTAGCTATATCAGTACCCCATTCCTTGCGTTGAGTGTGGTTAAAGACGACTAGAGTTCAAAGATTTTTAATTTATGATTGAGAAATTTCTGATTCTGTATTTCTGACTACGTCTTTTCGGGTTTATAGCCGTGAGTAAAGGAAATACTGCGGGAGTTCAATGAAGAAAACATCCGCCTATCATACAAATACGCGTGGGTTCAAATTCTGAGTAGAGCCCGCATCACTATGACTTCTAAAATCATATGTGTGTTTGATATATTTGTTAACGGTGAGGGAAAGCAGCGTGAGGAAACCCACATAGCTAAGTTGTACTTAGTCATGTACAGTGTATTCGTACAAAACGGGGATAAGCCTGCTTCCTATTACGTGACCACAATATCCAAGCTTAACGTGGATACGCAGTACATCAGGAACAATAATAGGTTTAAGCAAAACTATTTGTTCCTACATGCTATTCAACATCTAGCTAACCCAAGGGTTGTCTGAAAGAAATCGCTTTTAGTGATAAGACCGCCAATCGTAGTTTTGCTTCTGTACCTACTGATATTTTGTAAATGTTTCTTTTGTGACGACGTGATAGCTCAGTGGCCAGAACACCGCTTATCGTGCAGACGACTAGTGTTCTAATCCCGGGTCGGGCCTACACCAATTTGTCTTTTCTAAAGACATATGTGTGGTTAGTTTGTCATGGCTGTTAACAGTGAAGGAAACCATCGTGAGGAAACCCACATGCCTAAGTTGTACTTTGAGGGGGTGGCAGAGGTACTTATACTTCTTAACATCACGTGACATTGTCACCTGGTGTTCAGAGTAACCACGTTTTGCTTACACAGTGTACTCACGTGATAGAGGGCAGGCCTATCGCCGTTTTGAAAGAATACACCGCCACAAAAAACACCCTCATAAAAGTAGTCAAATTTGAAAATTGCAATTAGCAAATCTATCACCATGTACCCTATGTAGTAAAGTTCATAAAGCAAATTCTACATTCAACCCCCACTCTGTAAATAAAGAATGCTGATAGTTTTTTTCCAAAACGTACAGCCATTAAGCCTAGTTAATATCATACATACATACATATACTCACGGCCATAAATTTCAGAAGGGGCTAGCCAGAGCTTTAGAGCTAGAAACTCCTCAGCCACATTTGGAAGTTGATAGGGAACAAGATGATAGAAATAAATTATAGTTGGTGATGGGTCTCCAACAGCATCGCCCAAAAACACTTGATAAAGCCCCATACTCTTAGTCGCCTCTTACGACACCCGTGGAAAGAAGGGGTAGTGACATTCCAAGCCGGCACTACACGGCTAGTTAATATCATAAGTCCGTAGATCTAGTCTAATGTTCTAATATAGATGTATATGGTAAATATTTTTTTGTTAGTGTTTTATTTTAAAATAAAACTCTTGTTCTTTATTCAATTTAGTATATTTAAAAATAAATAATTTAAAGTTCGTCAAAAGGCACAAATGATGACAAAATAACTTGTCAATAAAAATAAAATTAAATTACTCAACAATGAATAAGAATGCATAAATTTAATTGGAAACAGTTACTAAAATAATTTATGATATTGTTAAATCCGTACGTGGGCGTACATGTCTAGTCCACCATTCATCAAACACCCTAATATCACTATCTTTTTTACATTCTTCAATTCAATTTTATAAACTTAAACGAAGTCTAAGTTAATAAGCCTTTGACTAAATAGTGACCATCATAACGTAGACTTTATTAAGATAACTAAAACAGGCAAGTAAGTCAAAAAATGGAATATTAAGTGATACCTCTATACAGAGGTTTAAGGCTGACAGCTAGTTATGTTATATTCTTATGTGGAATTACAATGACATTGAATATTGACTAGATTTAATTTATTCATCACCATCATCTTCATCAGCCAATAGATGCCCACTGCTGGACGTAGGTCTGCCCAATATCTGCACATACAGACGCAGCATATTAAGTTATATGCGCGTGTGAAGATACACGAGTGCGCATCTAGGCCTTATAGATAGTTAAGTAGGGAAAGTCCTCAACTAATAGGCCATGTCAACATTTCTATTAAAAATATTATATAATAATTTACAACAACTCCTAAAATCATATTCTTTTTGACGTGACGTTGACGTGGTTCCTAAAATAAAATCTTCATATGTGTTTTAGGTTAGGACATTCTAATTACAGACTAATTAAAATGGGCCGCTCTTTATCATAGAAACGCGTGAGTTCCAGTCAACTCTTAGATCTGTGAGGCAATACTCTCACAGTTGATTGCTCTCATTATATTTGTCCATACTGCAATAAATATTTTTCTATTATGATTT
This sequence comes from Bedellia somnulentella, assembly GCA_963576735.1. Classification (NCBI taxonomy): domain Eukaryota; kingdom Metazoa; phylum Arthropoda; class Insecta; order Lepidoptera; family Bedelliidae; genus Bedellia; species Bedellia somnulentella. The sequence continues at coordinate 12,650,572 of OY755170.1, forward strand.
AATTGATACAATTCTGATTTTATTCTAATCTAAGTAACATCTATGTCACTTCTAATTTATACAACTGCTGACGAGTTTCATACGTTTACATTACACTATCGAATCAAACTAAGATTCACTAAAATACTTAGTTTAAAAGAGATTGTTTTAATACTGATCTCATGTACGCATAATTTAATGTAAATTAAGGAGAAATTTTCCATAATCGAGTACAACAGTGCCGTGAATTATGACTATAGCCTACTTTACAAATATTAAGTGAGCATCACATTTTTCAATTCATTAAAAGTACATTTGTTGTCCTAGATATTAAAATGACATATATTATTGGTGAAAATTCATATATAATGTGCATTTACAATCTAATGATCAAATTTTACGGCTAAGGAATTGGTTGGAATCGTCATTTCTTAAATAGTTAAGTAACTTATTAATTTTACAAAAAAAATACTTACAATATATTACATTTACAAATTTTCTTAGGACAATTTCATAGGTTAACGCGGCAATGAAAGATGCGACCACAATAAGTCACATCCTTTCTAAATAAATTAGTACGTTAGATTGCAAAATAAGTACCTTACAACAAATAAGTAATTCAGTCTTCTCTACAAATTATTGCTTGAAATCGAAAAGTACAACCGTAAATAGAACACCACACATTTGAAAATACTTCAGGACATTTCATTGTGATGCAGGGATGAAGATTCGCTTATAATGAAAATTATTCATCAGGAATGTTTATAGTAAATACATAATTAAAGACAATGATCATTTTGCTCATAAACTGTGTTGAAAGTTAGTCCATTGCTCAAAGGTTTATGCCTGGATGGTAGCAACACATGCCTGACAAATGTTCTTCCTTTGACTAACCCTAGAAACAGTATCCAATTCTTTTTCCGCCCAAAGTTGTATGGGTTTTTAAATGAGCTACCCAAAGCTTTCTTAGCACTTTTGTTTATGTAATGTTCTACACTAGTTTGCCCTAAAGATATATTTTTTCCGTGCATAATAAGTAAAGAGCCGAGGGCCAAAACGACAACAAATACTGTAGCAGCGACGGTTTGTACAGCTGCCCTTTTCCATGGGTCGCGAGCTATAAGTTCCTCGCCGGTAAATTCGGGTATGGGCAGATTGTGCTCTCGAGGGAATACGAAGGAATCATACTCCAAGATATCTTTGATTGGGACTAGAACTCCACTTTGGTTGAGGCGCACCGGGTGGCCAACGAGGTCGGTATCATTCTCTGTCGAAGGAACAACTGAAAAGATTTAATAGTTAAGTTAATGAATGGTTACTTATATTTGATGAAGAAAATAGTAGAAACAGTGGATTATTGGACAAAATGAGTCATTAACGTCCGTAGCCTAGATGATAGATGACTAGTTGCTGAACCTGGAAGTAACGGGTTTGAAGCCAATGATTGTTTATTTTTCTTGGATGTTAGATAATTGTGTATTAATAAATATATCGTTGAAGATGTAGTACCCATACACAAATAATTATTATTTGCAAGTAATTAAGTAATTTGGGACTAGCTTGGTCTATTTAATATGTTTGAATATATTTAAATCCACGAATGTTTTGTTAGAGTACTGTTGGCGCCAGAAAATTTGCATGAATTGGTTAAGTAGTCCGGTCGACAGGTGGTTTCAGATAGAAAAAGGTCGGAATTTGATGAAACTTGGAGATGTTGTTCAGGGATGGTTAATTAACATTTTGTCAAGTTTTGGACCTCGAGGATCCTGTGCAAAAAGAGGAGGGGGGGGGAGAACTGCATAAATCTCGACCTTTCGTCAGTTTTTCGTCAAATACCTTTTTTCCTTACATCCTACGACAAAAGCGTTCAGAAACATTTTGTAGTACGTGAAATTATCTACAATTTGAGTGTTCACATAAGATTATTTTTTTTCGGAAATTCAGTAAAAATACCTTAAAAAAGCAGAGACTTATTTTAATAATAATAATTGTTGTTATTATGGTCTGTAATTTTGAACCCCCCCCAATCCCCCCTCCCTTCCCCACCTAACCCCAATTCTCAAAAGCTTATTTTCTACTGTAATTTCATAAAAAAATAAAAAAAATAAAAAAAAATAATCATTTATTTCAAAATAAAAAGATAAATCTTTGTTTTTTGAACGTCAAATTTTAACTTAATACTAAGTTTACTTCGGATTCGGAAGGTGTTTTGTTGAGAGAAGAACCCGTAAGAAACTCGTCAACACACATCTTTTTTTAACGTCCATTACAATTTTGGTGTTAGCCCGGAAACATCCTGCACAGAGCCCTGATGACACCAAGCCACTTCATCATTAATGTAATCATTGACATTGTAATAGGCTTTCGAACTAAGATTTCTTTTAACTGCTGCTTTGAATTTTGTTTCTGTTAAATTTAAAATGTCCTCAGGTATTTTATTATACATTTTTACGCATAACCCCATGAAAGATGTATTTACTTTTGACAATCTGTATTTTGGTACTGATATTTTATTGTTGTCTCTCAGGTTTCGAATATGTCTGTCACAATTTTTCACAAAAGAGGCCTGATTCTTTCTTACATACATAATATTTTCATAAATATATTGACATGGCAGTGTCATTATATTTATTGTTTTAAACAATTCCCTCAGGGAATCTCGGGATCTCAAATTGTATATAGCTCTTATTGCTCTCTTTTGGAGAATAAATATGGAACCAACATCAGCTGCTCTGCCCCAGAGTAAAATACCGTAAGACATTACACTATGAAAATAGCTGTAATAAACTAATCGAGCTGTCTGTACATCTGTCAAATGTCTTATTTTCCTAACGGCATATGCAGCACTACTTAGCCTGCCAGCTAGTGAGCTAATGTGGGGTCCCCATTGGAGCTTGGAGTCCAGAGTTATCCCTAAGAAAACTGTGTCATCCGAAAATACTAACTTTTCATTATTTAAAATTATTTCGTTATCAACGCACCTAACATTAGGTAATACAAATTTAATGCATTTGGTTTTTTTACCATTCAGTACAAGATTATTGGAAGCAAACCATGTTTGAATCTGTGAAACCGTGTTATTCACCTCGTCAATATTCTGATTATTTCTTTCAACGTCAAATACTAAAGAAGTATCATCAGCAAATAACACTATCTCGGACATTTTCTCGACCATGAACGGCAAATCATTAATATAAACTAAAAATAAAAATGGGCCCAAAATAGAACCCTGCGGAACACCCATTTTTACATGAGTTCCAGGTGATATTGCATTATTGATTTGCACTTTCTGTATCCGATCCGAAAAGTAAGACTTTATTAATTTAAGTGCGTCACCTTGTATGCCATAATGTTCTAATTTAATAAAAAGGATTTCATGATCTGCACAATCAAATGCCTTCGTAAGATCGCAAAACAAACCAATAGCATCATTTTTGCGTTCCCACGAATCAAAAATGTGTTTCATTAAGGCAACGCCTGCATCGGTGGTAGAGCGGCCCTTCGTAAAGCCAAATTGTTTTGGATGAAACAATTTGTTTGAAGCGAAATGCAAAAGCATTTGATTGAACATTAGTTTTTCGAAAATTTTACTTAAAACTGGCAGAATTGATATGGGTCTATAACCATCAGGACTAATTTTATCTCCTCCGGATTTAAGAAGAGGTACAATTTTACTATGTTTCATGAGATTTGGAAAGATTTTATTTCTTATACATTCATTAAATATGTCTGCTAAATATGGAGACAAAGTTACAATAAAATTATGGCAAACTTTCACTGACATACCCCAAATGTCTTCAGAACTTTTTAGTTTAAATGATTTAAAACATTTTTCGATATCTGTAGGGCTGACATCTTTAAAACAAAACAAAGTTTCGCACCTATCAACATTTTGTTGTAACAAGTGTTGAGCTTTTATGACCGATGTGTTTAAATATTCAGTTGTTTTTGATGGTATGTCAGTAAAATATTTTTCAAAAATACAAGCGATTTCCTCATTAGAGGTAGTCAGACCTTTATCAGATCGAACACAGAACTCCTGATCACATGGTTTACCTCGGCCTGTTTGGGTGTTGATAATATTCCACACTGTTTTAACTTTATTATCGGATGTTCGGATACGTCGGCTTAGGTATCTGGCTTTAGCCTCTTTACATACTTTATTAAATATTTTTGAGTATTTTTTTACATATTCACTCAATTCATTATTATTACTATAAGCTTTTTGATCATATAAATCGAAGAGTTTTTCTCTTGATCTATAAATACTTGGTGTTGCCCACTCACAAAACTTAAATTTACTGGTAATAGTTAAATTTTTTACATTGAAAATTTCATTAAACTCATTTATCAGAACATTATAAAAGATATCATAGCTAGTATCTGAGTTTTTATTAATTGTAAATGTAGGCAACTTAGAGCTTATTATATTTATATATTTTTCTACTTTACTAGCAGTAATATGCCTTTTTTTAATAACAATTTTTGGTTCTGGTATCTCTAGAGGAAAGCTAACAAAAAGGCCGCTGTGATCAGACTTAAGTTTATTTATAACACTTTTACTTGAAAAATCTGCATTAGTAAATACATTATCTAAGCATGTTTTGATTCTAGTCGGTTCCAAGAATAAATTTTCTAAATTGAACGATTGGAATAAACTCATCAACCGTGTTTTAAGATAACTGTCTTGTAGGAGATCCACATTGAAGTCTCCACATATTATTATACGTTTTTTATTCCTGAAAACTTTGCTTAATACATCTTCCATTACATTTTCGAATTTATCATAATTTTGGTTATAAGGGGGTCGATACACACATACTAAGAAATAGTTTTTTAACTCTATGCAGGATAATTCCACGACTTGCTCAACGCTTAACTTTACAATATCATTACGAATTTTTGATTTAATATTATTTTTTAAAAATATAGCGGAGCCACCACAGGCTTTAGAATTGCGGCAGTAGTTGCTAGCTAAATAATAGTTTTCAAAACCAAATATGAGTTCGCAATTCTTAAGCCAGTGTTCAGTAACACATAAACAATCTATTTCATATTTTTCCAAAAACAGTTCTATTTCTAATTCTTTACAAGAAAACCCCTGAGTATTTTGACATACAAGTTTAAACTGGGAGACTCCTTGTAAAGTATTCTTTTTATTAATATTGCCAGAAGAACCTCCTTCCTTGTTTACAATATTGATGTTAGGTGACGACTTAAGGACGACAGGAGGCTCTTCCATTGTCACTCTTAAAAGTTTAAATTATGGTTTCCACCATCGCATACTAGAAGTAAGTTTCCCCTTATATTAAATATATGGGGGTCAGATATATTATATGCTAATAATTTAGCAATGTTCCGCTTTTGATTTAAGGGTATGTATACAGTACCCAGTCGAGAATTTGAATAAGGTAAAAACTTATTCAAATCCAAACAAAACAAATTGTCGCTTTGACAACATGTCACGTGACATATTAAATTATTCATAATATGAATATTGTCATTCTGCTTCATATTAAGTAAGTATGGAAAGGTACAAAATATAAATTTACATTTATATATTTTTTGTATTTCCAAAAGTTTATTTATACTTTTATTTAATAAATACTTATTTAATCCTATACTATTGCCGACCAGTACGACAATCGTTGTATATTCGTCATAAGTGCCTAATAATATTCGTTCTACTATATAATTAAAGTTTGCACCCGTATAGCAATGGTTAATGACCTGTTGATTAAGATACTTATTTAGTATTTCGCCAAAACCTACGGCCATGCCGTCCGAAAATACTAATGTTCTGTTTGCCGGCGGCGGCGTGCTAACAGTTGGTAATGTAATCCCATTACTTGGTTGGGGTGACTGAGATATAACGCTATTTGAGGAAATATGACTATTCAGAGTAGCCGTCTCTTTGTCTATAAGACTGCCGATATGTTTGTATCTTAAATGCAGATCTTCCTGACTAACAATCAGCTCACTCAGTTTATCATTCAAACTATCTATTTGGTTTAGTAAATAAATTTTTCTGTAAGACTTGTTTATGAATTTTATACTATTTTTCATACTTATAAGACTTTTGTTTGTGTTGTATATACGTTTTTTAACTAATTTATATTTTTTACACTGTTTACGACTGAAAGTTTTTGAATATTTAAAAGAGGTCATAGAAGATAATGATTCTGCCTCAAGTTCGGCACATAAAGAAACTGCGTGAGAGTCTTCGTGAATATTCTTTATTCTATGGAATTCCGCCAATTGAGCGTGTGCCTCTGCCAACTGCTCATTCAGAATATGAATTCGCTCTAAAGCTACTTACCAACCATATATCATGTCGGTAATATTGGTATTGACATTAGTTACTTTTTAGACCGATATTCCCTCTCCCTCTCCTTCCCTCCACTACATAATTGTGCCAGGGTAGGTAAAAAAAGACGTAGTCCTTTCGTAAACAAAATTAATGATATTAACAAAATTAAGGTTTTGACAAAGTATACACTAGAGGCAACAGAGATATTGTTGAAAGGTCTCTCATACATAGTAGGTACGCATTTGTACTCATTACAGTTCCTGTCGAGATTTTTTTAGCCGTTGGTTCTGCTTCTAATTGCTCGTCGTCCTCCTGCACAATCAGGCTGTTAAGAACGTCCTCGCCGTCGTCGTATTCGTCGATTATGTCTGACGAGTCCTCCTCTCCTCCTCCAAAATGTAAATGATATAACATACTCTGCTTTATATATGTCTCATAGGGTCAAACAGTAACAAAGTTAACAATGAACGTAACTCACCTGATTGTCCAAGTAACACCTCGAATCCTATACTAAATCCGCCAATGATCAGAAACACCATGCCAGCGAAGGTATACGCCATATAGAGGTAGAAGTATCGCACATTATAGAGTCCAATGCAGTTGTCCAACCACGGACAATGGTGGTCCATAGCTAGGATGCAGCGGTCGCAAACAGAACAGTGGTGGGTTCTTGGTGGTTTTGGAGATATGCACTTCTTGCATATGCCAGCCGCTTCAGAAATCAGGGATCCCTAAAAAAAACATTTATTTTTGTTAATACTCAACTCAAATGTTCACGCTATGTGGTTGGCAGAGGTACTAATACATGACAATGTCACGTGATGTTCATAATACCCATGTTTTGCTTGGACAGTGTACTCATGTAATAGTGGTCTAACTTAGTCATGTGACCACTGTAGTACTTGTGTACATGTTTTCCCTCTCCATTAACAACCATGATAAATTAACCACACACATGTCTTCAGAAGAGATAAATTGGTCTAGGTCCGACCCAGTATTTCAACCCACGCCTATATATAACTTAAATAGAATATACTTAGCAAAACTCGGAAATGAGTGGGCTCACAATGTTTTTCTTCACTGTTTACAACATGGTAAAATACCCACTCATATGACTTAGAAAAACACATTTGTTCAGGTCAAACTCAGGATTCAAACCTACCTCTCTCTGTATTGGAAAAGGTGGTTTTCCTACTGAACTATCATAATTCTGGTACAATTGTGTGTCAAGTAAAGTACATTGTATTGTACATAATTAATTTTTCATTGATTTAATTTGTATAAAATGATCTGAGCAATGTTCTTAAAAATGATTCCAAAAAGTTTCCTCTTCATATGATTGTATATATGTATTACCTGGTTTTTGAGTTTTGCAATACACAAAAACTGTACTTGAGAGCATACAAAAAGCTCAAATTATTTTCAATAAATCAGTATGTGTGGAGTATTTGGTGGGATACCCAGTAAATACCTCATTCACTAAAATTATTAATTATTAATTATTAATTTACATTTGGAGTTTACTCACATGTGGAGGATATCCAGGAGAGGTCATATAGCCCATGTAATAATGAAATAGAACATTCAATAGAATCCAGTTTCCAATAACAAGGAGGAAGACAGTAATAAGCGGACTTCTTCTCCACCAGTAAGGCAAACCAACCCAGTATGCAATACCTACTATATTCGCAGTTAGAAGTATCACACAGAAAACAAATATCTGAAAAAGATTAAATAATATGAATTATATCTTTATTGAGATTTGAAACTTCAAAATGGGAAAACAATGTTAAATTTATATTGTACTTATTCTATACTAGAAATATTTCGTCCGTGCAAACTCGATCATAAATCATAGGAGTGGTAGGGTGATATATCTTTGTCACACTCGCGCGCAGTATAGGAGCCTATTGTTAACGCGTAGGAATGAGCACACCTTTTGTTCATACGAGATAAGCCGTGTCGCGAAGGGTTACCGATAGATTATCAGAACTATAATGATTTTATTAGACTGACTAATGATAATCGGATTAATTTACAAATTTTTACATTTGTTCTGCATTCATTAAATGACAACTCTTGACTTAATTTGAATATTAGCTCCAACAAAATGTAATATATTCTTGTAAAAACACTCCATTTTGGCACTCAAGAAATCCAAGCAATCACGGTTGTAAATATGAATTAGACTTTACTACATTATAGTATTTTAAAAGCAGTTAACCATAGTCGATTATTCATTTTCTTATTGATAACAAGCCTGTACGCCGTTTACGCCCCTCTTTAGACCTGTTAGTTGTTGCGATGATTTTCGACCGAGTTTGCACAGACGAAAAAATTAGAAGTATACTAATCAAGCAGGTCTGAAATATAATTGTAACTCACTTGGTCGAGGCAATACATTTAAGTTATAAGTATATTTTTTTAAATATTAGTAGTATCATATCTAAAGCTCTGGATTCCCCTTTTAAGGGATTTATAGCCGTGGTAACAATTATGATGTATGTATGTATTAATTTGTGTGTTTTTCATAATAATAGAGTTTATAGGAAGCTTTACCCACCTTTCCCAAGTACTTAGCAAAGTTATCAACAAACCAAAATATAGGTTCATAGAGACAATCCACCAGATAACTGTAGCTCATGTGTTGGTTGTACGTCAGACACCTGATGGTCAACAGAAGCTGCATCCATTTCCATTTTAAATGATCTCTGAAACATTTTATTTTATATTAGATTGATTAATAATTAGTATTTATGTGTGACTAATCTATAACTTATTAATGCTTTAATAATCTTGATTTATACTGGTTTTTTACAACTATAAGTAACACACCCTTCTATTTGTGCGATCGAGAGATGCTAGAAAATACTCAGGAACGGGTGTTGGACATACAGAAAGGCTGTCTGGTTATATACACTATGTTGTGTTCTATGGGGATAGCTTTTTTTATGGGCATATTATACACAGATCAAGTTAGTCCTAAAATAAGTATAACTTGTATTAAGGGATACTAACTCAAAAATATATTTAATATTTAATAATACACATTTTAATAACATGCAAGACTAAGAAACAATCATTTATGCTCATCACATAAGTGTTGCACTCTGCGGGGATCGAACCCGCAACCTCTGGACAAAGAAGCTAGTCACCAATCGACTCAACACATTGTTAATAACAATGTGATCTCTGGAGCTCAAAACGGATACAGGTGCAGTGATTGCGGTAGCAAGGAGCTGCTCCTCATCAACTCGGTTGTAGGCCAACTGGTGAAACGCAACTGTTGGAACTTCTCCACTGGCTGGATAGACTACAGGAAAGCATTTGATGCAACACCCCATTCATGGCTCATGTCATGAGGTTCCTTGAGCTGTACAAAGTTGATAGTTCAGTATGATACTTCCTCGGGCAATGTATGGGGTGTTGGAGGACCATCCTGAGTTTGGACCGTCAGCTGTAGTGTAATTACACCATCAAATATAAAAGATGGGTAGTATATATGAGATAGTACTGATTCGCTGTTGCAGTGGGGCAAGATTACTGATGCTACTGATACTCTGTTTCTTATACTGTGGCGTTACAGTGTTGTACATGTGTTTTTGTATTTTCATTTTATGTTTTGTATTTGTAAAATAATGGTTTTTCTTGAGCCGTCAAAGGTGAATAAACATATTTTCTTTCTTTCTTTCTATATGAGTAAAACTTATTAAACCCAGCTTACAATACATAAAAATCCTCTGTGTTAGTGCAATTAACTTTTCTATATTTGATAGGAAACAGTCTAGTCTAGGGAATAATATCTTAACCCTAAACTAAATGAATACTAAAGATATTGATAAATATACATTATAGGAGTCCCAGTGGCATGTTGCAAATAACCTACGAGAGCCTAAGCATAGTGTTATTAAGATAAAGTACTTACATTGTTTTCTGAGCGCTGCAAGTGACACGCCATTTTATCTGCACCATATTAATAATTGGCAACTTCAATTAGTGAAGGCGCTTCTTAGGAAAGAATTTTAATAATATCTAGAAGTAAATGAGACACATGACGATTCGAGGATCTGTGCTATTGGAGACTTATAATTCACATTTTCATTCAAAAAAATCAAGTAATTTCCCTTGAATTTTGAGATGTTTGCCACCGACCTCCGCCTGTCTCTCCCAACGCCGATAGCAAATGAATAAATTGAAGTTAATTTCAGTTATTTGATACAACTTCGGTATTTTGTACAACGTACCAAGAGTAAGAAAGGGTCATATGAAATTTTAGATGTGAGTGAATAAATAGAATAAATGATGAAACGTAAATGTAAACAAAATTTTCGTTGACTTTGACCTGACTTTGACAGACTTTGACTTAACCTAACTTTCGTTTTACTGATTTGGCATTGTTTCCACTTGCATTAAAAAAGGAAGTTATGCCACTAGCAGATATTAATTTTGTTGGTTTATCGTAAAGTATTTAGCACCCAGAAAATTTTGTTAAATATAGTTACGTCTCGATAAAGCTGCTTATTTATCGATATTTATATTTGACCGCAACCATTTGATACATATTATTAGGTGTTGGGGTGGGGGTGTGAAAGATGGTATTGTAAATCCGCAGCAAGTGACAACGGTTTATATCTATTCTCTAATTTGGTATATAAATCATCAGTAGCTGTAAGTGGATGCATAGTTAAAACTTAAGTTAAAGCCAAACATTCACGCCTAATTTAGATTTCGAACGTTCGTGTTACTTAGCACACAAATAAGTTATAAAATTGTGTCCAAATACATGAAATATTAATAACATACCTTCATCTTTAATAACTATCATTTTCGTGTCACCATCTGCAATAGATTGTGAAATATAATCAACAACTGCTGCGAACGACTAATGTGTTCACTTTCTATGACAATTTAAAAATGAAAGAACAGAATGACGGTTTTTTTTAACATTATTTGGTAATTTGTGAGTGTAATAAAAACATAATGTGGGTGTATCTCATTGTCAATATTTTGGACTTTTTACCTACGGCGAGACCTGTGTGCAGTGTAGCCATTATCGTTTTTATCTTCTATACTTATAATACATCTGTAGAGAGGTCAATTCTGTACATTAATTATATTTTCAAAATAACTATCAGGGGGTGATTAGTGATCGATACTGATGCCAAAAATGCAATCAGTAAAATTTTTGTCTGTCTGTCTGTCCGTCTGTCTGTCGGTTTGTATGTTCCTTATAGAAACAAAAAATACTCGACGGATTTTAACGAAACTTGGTAGAATTATTCTTCATACTCCTGGGCAGGTTATATTGTACTTTTCAGCAGATAGGTAAAGGGGGATTTTGGAAAATTTTGGGAAAACGGGGAATGTTACTTCATTTTTTAAGCTTCCGTCGCGTGTGCAGCCTTAATGGTTATTGTTACATAGAAAACATGTATCACGAAAATATTTTACATAAAGTTTTCTAAAAAATATCGAACACGTGTAACTCCTAATAGCTTAGCAGTTCGGAGCATTCTGATTATATTTGTTTACTCTTACGTTTATAGTTCTCTCGTTCATATCTCATTTCAAAAAGTTTACATTATTACCTATTCAATAAAAAATAATCATAGAAATCGGCATAGAAACACCAAACTTATACATGAAATAACCCATCGCATCCTGTCGTCGCACGTGTATACTGAATCATGCTATAAGGATTATTTTTTAGTAATGGTTGCGCGGGCAAAAGATAGCCTGTTTATTTATTTAATGATAGTGGGTTGGGAGTAAGCATAAAGAAATGACTTCTGGAAATTTTCAATAATGGATCGACGATCGATTATTTAATAATTCTGAAACTAGGTATGTATTTAACGTAAAAAGAAAAACTTGAAATATAGACGAAATGCATTTTTAATCACTAAATACTATGTTCATAATGACATAGATAAGTTTGTTTTAACGGTAAACGAAATTATACATGGAATAAGCCATCGCGCCCGTGACCAAAACCAAATCTTTACTAATTTACATATTACATACTAGATGGCGCCAGAAATTGCATCCTACTCCTACATCACGTAATGATTTCTTTTTTAGATTGTTATAAATACTTCTTAGCGTTTTATTCCAAAAGTTGCTAATAAACGTTAATACTTCAAAATCACCAAACTACACTGTTCAGGAGTGGCGAGTGCTATAAATTTAATAAAATGAAAACATTGCGCTTCACAGCGCTTGAGCAGTGACTGTAGAAAGAAACCTCAGTTATTTAAAAAAACAACGCTACCCGTGCGAAGTGGCCGATCCACTAGTATTTAATATATTGTTAGGGTTAAGTCCAAGTACAACTTAGCCATGTGGGTTAACTCACGATGTCGTCCCTCACCACCGTTAACAGCCACGATAATTTAACCATACTTGTTATAACACTAAAAAAGATACATTGTGGCAGGACCAACTCGCGTGTTCTGCCCACTGAACAATCACAGTTTATTATTTATATAATTATTTATACATATAATTTGATTTCTGACTACGTTACTTAGTTAATTATTTTTACTTTTTTCGATTCTTATTTCTACTATACCAAGTCACTTTTTTCACTTTGTGTGCCAAAAATTTAAAAAAAAATATTGTTATAAATTAGAGATATGAGAAGTTATAATAGTTGGAAAATTTAAGACCCACTACACTATAAGAAACTGTGACATTTCAAGAGCCGTGGTCGTTTTGCTCAAGTTTATTAGACTGAACGCGGAAATGCACGGATTTCGGATGATGTAAGTGAAAATTATTAACGATTTGCGGATGAGCTCGTAAGACCTGGCCACTTGCCAAAATAATGTTGTTAGATTCTGATTAGTGCCGCGGGTTCAGAAGAGAAATCACAAACATCCAAAAGAAATATACAAATAAGTTCCTATAAGACCACGGCTCTACCTTGACCGCTATTTTACTATGCATTACGGAATTTCTACCCATATTTTTTATGTAACAATCTTTTTGGAGCCCTTTTGAACTTCCACCTAAAATACATACATATACTCACGGCTATAAATCCCTAGAAGGGGTAGCCAGAGCTAAAGAATTAGAAATTTCTAAGCCACTTTTGGAAAGTTGAGTGGGGAAAAGACGGTGAAATAAAGGTCGTTGGTGATGGGACTCCAACCTAAGCTACAGAAACGATTTTTATAAGCAACGTATCTAAACTATTACATTCTTGGCGATTACCCACGCAATCGTTTTATTCAAAGGTTAGATTAATTATAAAAGATATTTATATACGATGAAATATAAAATTCATATTATATCCTCGAAAAATCCAACTGTGGTAATAATCACGTGATTAGTATCAAAACAAAGGTCAATCTAAGCATAATACAAATATGTATACGTATGTATATACTTGCTGATTCGCGCAACTTTGTCTGCGTGACATGAGATGAAATTAATCGATTTTTTCATGTTTTCATTATATTATATCCAATGACAAAATTGCAATTGCAGTAATAAAAAGGGTCATTACAGTTTGATTAAATTTTTAAAACCAATATCCTTACTGTTTAAGAAAAATAGTGCCGTGTAGTGCCGGCTTAGAATGTCGCTACCCCTTTCTACCCACGGGTATCGTAAGAGGCAACTAAGGGTATTGGGGCTTTTTATTGGATTTTTAGGCGATGCGGTTGGAGACCCATCACCAAAAACCTTTATTTTCCTTACTCAACTTCCAAAAGTGGGTAAGGAATTTATAATTCCTTAGCTCTGGCTACCCCTTCTAGGGAAAAATAAATGGTCTAGAGAGGTGCAAACGATTCATGGCGCTCTACGATAACGATCGTATACATATGATATGCGATATAACTGTTTTATGTGCATATCTATATGCTCAAATTTAAAAAACTACAACTGGTTTCATAAAAAGGGGTCTAAAAAACAAGTGAAAGGAAGAATATCTAGATAGAAATTCCATCCATCCATATACTCACGGCTATAAATCCCTTAACGGGGTAGCCAGAGCTTTGGAATGAGAAATTCCTCAGCAACTTTTGGAAGTTGATTGGGGAAAAAATGTTAATAATAAATGTTTTTGGTGACGGGTCTCCAACCACATCGCCCAAAAACCACTTAAAAAGCCCCTATACCCTTAGTCGCCTCTTACGATCACCCACGGGTAGAAATGGGGTAGTGTTATTCTAAGCCGACACTACACGGCAATATAAATTCCATTGTTACAATAAAAATCAAGGTATAGCCATAGTGGAAACTACTGTATATCTGCTAGGATTAGGTTTGTACGGCCAGCCACCGACTAGATTGCGAAGCAAACCGTTACCATCATTTTTGAGTTTCTAAAAAATCAAAAATGTTTTCCATTTTGGCAACACCAGCATCGGAGCGGTTTTTTGTGAAGCCAAATTGATTTTGATGAAACGATTTGTTTGAGGGAAAATAAAATGGAAAAGTATTTGATTGAGCAACGTTTTTTAGATAGTTTTTCGCAGAAATAGAAAAATAGTTTCAATTTACAATCTACATATTTTGTTTTATCTATGTTATGTTATATCCATACATTTTGTTTGTCGTTTTATTTTGTCCTACTACAGAAACAGAATATTGACTATTTACACAGAGATTGATGAGAGATTATGACTGCCACGTGGTCGCGCGGTGAAGCGCTTGGCTTCAAGTACGGAGGTCTCGGGTTCGATCCCCGGGGGGTAAACACAGAAGTGTAATTTGTAAGATTTAACCCAGTCTGAAAGGATCTTGAAGGCTTGAATCACCTGATTATCTGAACAAATAAAATGATTCCGTGCTTCGGAGGGCACGTTCAGACGTCGTCGGTCCCGGCTATTATTACGGTAGTAGTCGATAGTCTGCCAACCCGCAATTGGCCAGCGTGGTGGACTAAGGCTAAATCACCCTATAAAGGGTAGGCTTGAGCCCCTTGGTGGGGACGTATATGGGCTGTGAGAGTGAGAGAACGTGAGAAAAGAAAATAGCCTAAATTAATCTTTTACATAGTCTTCAACATTAGATTTTTGTAACATTTTATGTTTGGTTATTGATCGCACGTAATCCATACGTTTGTAATGCATTTATTAATGAGTCGATATGATCAAATGAAGCGGCAACGTGCCCTCGTCCTATTTATTATATGAATACACTATACAAGTGAAGGGTGGTTTTTAGGGTTCCGAACCCAAAAGGAAAAACGGGAATTACCCCCATGCAAAGTTTGGTAGAGATCGGTCAAGCTGTTTAGGAAGGGTGATGTTACAAGCGAAATACAAAAGTCTTTTATAAGGAGCTTCGCTATAAGGGAAAATATTAAATTATTGTATATATACTCACGGCCATATCTCCAACCGTATATCGACCAAATACCACTTAAAAAAGCCCCATACTTCGCCTCTTACGACACCGGAGGGTATAAAGGGGTAGTGACATTCTAAGCCAGCACTACACGGCAATTATTGTATTTATTTATTATTGGATTCATTCATATTTATTTTTGTAAATTAACTTGAATAGCATACAAGTCATATAGGCCAGTGTCTTTTTTGTATATAACAGGCCACTCAGAAAATATTGCGAAAAAAGGTTTTAAAGTATGAAACACTGGCCGGTTGTAATGAATACTGAAAATATGAGTCTTTATAAATAAAAAAAGGTACGTTCCAATTTTAAAAGTTCCCTCTTTATTTTTTACGAGCTATTTTAAATTGTCGTGTCTTACTGAAAAATGAATCTGAGCCGGGAACATTTTCGCGCTATGATTTTTTACGATTTCAAATGTCACTTAAAACCAGACGAATCATACGATAGATTTCAAATTGCGTTTATGGATGAAGGGCCTTCCAAGGCAACCGTGTATCGTTGGTATAACGAATTCAAGCATGGTCTATTAACTTTGCGGGATGAAGAAAGAAGTGGTCGCCCTCTAACGGTTGTTACGGATGAAAACGTGGTGGAAGTGAAAAATTTAATTCATGACGATAGGCGAATAACGTATCTAGAGATTCAACACATTATGCAGATTGGATCGGGAAGCGTTCATGAGATTTTACACGAACATCTTCACGTGGATAGTTTCACGCTGGGTGCCACACAACCTCACCGGGGTACAGAAACAGGCCCGGGTGGAATGGTGTCGTGATATGATTAATAAACCTACCTTTCAGAATTAAATTACATTGAAACCGAATCTCTTCTTAAAACCATCACCTAAACACTATATCTTAATTTCCAAATCTCCCAAACCTCCAACAGACATATATTCACACACAACACACTCTCCATACACACAAAAACACTTAACTTACTCTGAAGGATGTCCTTATTTTAATATTGTTTTCTAATTAATTTTAATTTAATTTAATTTTTAATATTGTTTTCTAATTAATTTTAATTTAATTTTTAATTTTTATTTGTATGTTTCAATAAGTTATTATTATTATTTCTTTTTAAATTTTATTCTTATATTCCTATCTATACAAAGTTTTACGAAGTTGAACAAGCAACCGTTGTACTTCCCTATGACCCTTTCTTATAGGTTTAACCTAGTTAAGGGAATAGAGTCTTCCATACGGCTTATTATAAATTATATAAATTCTTCGTTTATAACAAATGTGATGAAGGTTATATAAGCCCATTTGTTCTTTTTTATAATGTTTCAATAAATAAAAAAAAAATGAAAAAAAAAAATATGCTGGCTCGTCTCGGCGTGTTTACGACATCGTTACAGGTGAGGAGTCCTGGATTTATCAATACGATCCAGAAACGAAGCGCCAGTCGACGGTTTGGGTATTTCAAAACGAAGCGACCCCTACCAAAGTGAAGAGATCTAGATGCGGTGGGAAGATTTTGATCGCAAGTTTTTTCAATATGACTGGCTATTTGGTGTCAATTCCTTAACAAGATCAAAGAAGTATTAACGCAGACTGGTATACTACTAAATGCTTGCCAATAGTTTCTCAGTTGTGAGCAACAATCGACCAAACACAGGGCTCCGCGGGCTACTGCTTCACCACGACAACGCGCCCGCTCACACCGCGCTCAAAACGACGGACTTCCTGGGACGGACTGGGTAACCCACCTTACAGCCCTGACCTGGCACCGTGTGACTTCTTTTTATTCCCTTAAATAAAAAATCAACTCTAAAGGGATACAATTTTCATCGCCGGAAAATGCGCTGTCAGCGTTTCAGCGGGCTGTAAATGAGGTGTCTGCGGCGAACTGGAAAAAGTGTTTCGAAAACTGGTTTAGACGTATGAAACTTTGTATAGATGCTGGTGGAGAGCACTTTGAAAAGATTTAATAAAAACATTTTTACCCATAGAACATTTTTTTTACTTTCGCAAAATTTTCTGAGTGTCCCACGTAATGCATACTTAAATCATTGAACACATTGTTTTTATGAAACATTAATAGTTTTCATAGCACAGCCCAAACATTAACATTTATAGCCATTCTTTTGACGAGTTGGGTACTCTAATTGCAAGTTCCGCAATGATCTCTATTAGTTTAGTAAAAATATCTTTGCCTATATTTCTCATAAAGAATGTATCTAACATCGAACATACGAAAATACGCATGTTCCTCTTTATGATCATAGTATATTTACTTAATTTCGGATTTGATAAACCACCTACAATACAATAAACAAAAATGGAAAAAAAACTTTCTTGTTGCTTCTCCTTTCACATTTTCTGAAGCAAAGTACTCTACACTTAGATTTAAAATATTCAAGATCACAAAATGTAAGTAACATTTAATAAACATTTGTAAACTTATTTTTTTTACCTGTTCATTTCATTTTAATTTCATACACACATATACTACATATACTCACGGCTGTAAATCTCTAGAGGGGGTAGCCAGAGCTAAGGAATTCGAAATTCCTCAGCCAATTTTGGAAAGCTGAGTGGGGAAATGATGGTAAAATAAAGGTTGTTGGTGATGGGTCTCCAACCGCAGCGCCCAAAAATCCCTTAAAAGCCACAATACCGTTAGTCGCCTCTTACGTACACCCACCGGAAGAAATGGGGTAGTGCTATTCTAAACCGACACTAAACGGCATATTTATTATTTTAATTTCGTAACACATTGAATTTATTATCAATAATTATTTTTATTTCGTAAATAATTATAGAACTCTTCGAATTATCTTTAAATTTTGATCTGAGTAGCTAAATATTTTCGAAAATAAAATGCTTAAATTTATATACGGATACACAGATAGACACGACGACGTCTCTACAAGGGTTTCAGTTGTTCATTCTGCTGGCAAAAGCTAAATGTGTATCTACATAATCCGCCATCACATATGACGACATAATGTATGAAACTACATCATAGTATATCTCAGAGAGTACATTGACAGACATTTCGTACAGCGGAGGGCAGTACTCGCGCACGCGCGCCCCGGCTACGTCATCCCGATCGCCTTCGCCAGCAATCGTTGGCCGAACGCAGCTTGCGGCAGTATTTCCGTACCGTTCCGTTCTCTTTCCACTCACTCACTGTTAAATTTAATGATCGCACGTAATACGCTTTACAGTGCGACTGGCCAGTGCTCCGTAGTTCACCGCTCGCTCAGTGACAGCGAGACCAGTCGCAGTCAGTCCGCCGCAGTCGACCCGCCGCGCCGGCCCGCGCACTCTCTGATAACCACGCGCTGATACCCACCGCGATGTCTACCATCTACAAACCGTCCGATTTTGTCGTCGAAAAATCGCGACTCGCATCCTTTGACAAATACAAAGAGTTACATAAAAAATCGTTAGAAGATCCAGAGGGCTTTTGGACCGATATAGTTAACGAATTTTACTGGCGGAATGCTTTTACGCCCGGAAATTTTCTCTCCTATAATTTTGATATAACTAAGGGAAAAGTTTTCACCAAGTGGCTGGATGGGGCCGTCACCAATTTATGCTTTAACCTCCTCGACAAGAAAGTGAGGGATGGCCACGGTGATAAAATAGCCTACTACTGGTAAGCGAGCCAACAAATAATTAAAATATTACTATGAATTATAAAAATGAAAAATCGATAGAGTCAGCTGAGCGAGCGAAGCGCAAAGCCGAATGGATGCGTGGACTTATTGATTAGTAGTGATGTGGTCCCCCGGAGTCCCGCGTGCTGGGTCAAACAAGCCGTGCCCTTTAACATTTTACTCATTCATTATCATACAGTACCTAAATATTTTAATTTGTTTAGAGTTCATAATGAGTTTCACTTTTTCTCTAAAGCCCTTTTATTCATTCGAAATGAAACAATACAGTACATAAATATTTTATTTAGTTTATAGTTCATGATGATTTTCACTTTTTTTGTCTAAAGCCCTTTTATTCATTACAAAATGAAACAATGTAGGTACAGGAAGAAAAATGAACTTATATACATTTTATGGATACAAGATTATTCCTGGTTACATGTTTTTCCGCACTAAAGCACCTTTTTAATTAACAACTCATATGCGATTTTAACTTTATAGTATTTATTTTATAACTAATTACCTAGTATAATTCAAAAATGCCAAAAATATTTACGATTTGTTTTGAGACTCGGTTTACCGTAAGTTTTCAAATCTTTAGCACTCATGTCCTTTGGAACCTTGATCTTGTTAAATTATCATAACAGTATTAAGTTCCTGGAGTGAGAAATATGTTATTTAACCTAATGCTATTGATGGCAAACGTTATATATGTAAATTCAAATTACGTAGACTTATGTTTGATATAATCATAATATACAATTAATATCCGTTTGTTGTGAGACATTTGTTATAATAGGTTCTATGAATAACTTCTTGCCATTGCGAAATGTGAAATTAATTACACATGGGGTGCTATTTTAGAATATCGGTTATTTCCGGCCGCAGTTTCAATAACATTAGCCAATCTAAAATAGCTGCTATTCCATTATTTCTTAGTAACTTCAACAAAAGTCTAAATTGTTTCCTGTACTTTGTCTCAATTTATGAGAAACATTTAAAGAAAGCGAGGCGAAAGTAAAGTATGACGTAATTGCTTGCATGAAAATATTGTCGAAGTATGTGAAACAAGAGTAATTGCTACATTCTTACGTCTCCAAAAATCGGTTGAGTTACATTTTTAGATCATTTTTCTTCTTAATTAGATATCTCATGAAATACAACTTAAATATTTGCTTAGCGCTCACCAGTTAGAGCAACCATTGTGATAAGTCAAAATTAAGCAATAGGTTTTATCAAATTTGCACGGGTTGTGTTTTTTTTTACTGACATTGAAGGAGATTTATGAAAGAAATGAAAGTAATAACTTTTCTTGGTAATATAATATTTATAGAACATGGAAGTATAGTTTGCGAAATAATATTATTTTTAATTTATATCCATTACATATAATAATATTCTTTAATAAAATTGTTTGACGTTTAAATATATAATTTCCTATGCAATGATGCATTGAAATCATGTTTTGTCGTGTAGGGAAGGGAATCACCCCGATGACTACAGCCGCATCACTTACCGGAAGTTGATGGACCTCGTGTGTCGGTTTGCCAACGGGCTGCGGTCCAGGGGGGTGGTCAAGGGTGACCGAGTCGCCATCTACATGCCAATGATCTTGGAGACTGTGGTGTGCATACTGGCCTGCGCAAGACTTGGAGCCATTCATTCCGTTGTCGTAAGTAACACAAGTAGATTATGTCAAAAATATAGTAGTAAAAAAAGAGTATCTTTTTAACTAGTTGTTCCTAAGATCTGAGATGTACAGAAGTCAAAGTTGTTTTTAATAACAAGTTTTAATAAAATACTCTTCACAAATGTTAAAACTAAGCAAATTAAAACTGACTCTACATTTACATATGAAACGAAAGCGGGCAACGTCTTAAATACAAATGTAATTTAATTAAAATTGATTAATTTTAGTATATTTTTCATCTTTAAGAAATAAATGTTAAACAACCTTTCCCATTTAGTTTTAAAATATCTATTATTATGATCATATATTTTTTTTTACTTAGTGAATATATTTTTTTATACTCACCGCAAATATATCTAAAGATATGAAACTCAAAGGTGACATATATAATGATATACTTTAACTAGAAAAATGAAATTTTGTATAGGTGTGTCTTTTATTACGTAATGAACACTAAGAAGGAAATTTCTGAAATTCCAACCCTAAGGGAATGAAATGGAGGTGTAAAGTTTATAAGTAACTTTTGAAATTGTAGTTTGAGAAGATTGATAATTCTTATATAGATTGTCAATTACATTTCGCAATTCATTGTTAGTTGAAAGAAACTAAAATTTCCCCTAACAAGGTAAAACAGGACGATACATGAATGTACACAAGTTTGTATGAATGTTTCCTCATTTCAGTACCTAGAAACTTGAAATTTGGTATAGCAGTTCCTTTAATGTAAGTGATGAACATTTAAAAAAAGATTTTGAGAATTCATCTCCTAAAGCAGTAAAATTAGGTTTTGAATTTTATATATATTTTATCTGAATTATGGACATTATGAAAAATGGTACGTTTGTTTTAGATTACAATTAAAAATTAAATATGCATGACAGAGGAACAATTTTTCCTTAAAGGAGTAAAGAGATTTATTTTTTGGTGATTAGATGTATTTACTCAATCACGCCTCAACTAAAGAAACTAGGTCTTATGTAACAGTTGCGGGGGTCAACTGTTACAATAATAATATCTTTTCAAAAAAATGCGACCGCCTTCACAGCTTTTTGATGGAATCCCAAATTATGATACTAAATTCAATAAAAAAACAAAGTTGTCTGCGTATCCATTTTATTATAATCAAAATATTTTTAACCCCGCAACCAAACTGTATATAAAAATTATGGGACATCCTTGGGAGCATATCCAACGGATAGAAAAAACAACTGTAGAATTCCGTAGCGTAATAAATAACGTAGTAATCACATTGCATACTTACAAAAAAAATTCAATGCAATTGAGTACCTCCTTTTTTGAAGTTGCTCGATAACAATTAACCATGGGTAACATTTCAGTTCGCAGGTTTTTCATCGGATTCGTTGGCTGAACGAATGGCTGACTGCAAAGCTAAAGTTCTAGTCACATCCGACGGGGCCTGGAGAGGTGAAAAACTGCTTGTTTTAAAAAACACTTGCGACGAAGCGATAGAAAAGGCGAAAACTAAACATGATCACCAAATTGAAATGTGTATCGTAGTTGAACATTTGACAAGAGTCACTGCTTGTGGCAAACTACCAGATGACCCAAAAACACTGGTATGATATGATTTGGCATATTGCGTTGAATACATTTTCGAACGTTGATGATTGAGTTTTCTTTTGGTTTTAGTACGCTTGGAATGATAAAGTGGACATCTGGTGGGACGATCTACTCGAAGGTACGTCTACACTCTGCACTCCAGAATGGATGGAGGCTGAAGATCCTTTATTCATGTTGTACACCAGGTGAGCAAAGTTCGACGAACTCGACGTGTGACACGGTTAATTAGAATATGAATTACATTTGTATTGTTCGACAGCGGATCCACGGGAAAGCCGAAAGGTGTAATGCACACGACCGCCGGGTACTTGTTGTACGCCACAGCCACGTTCAAATATGTGTTCGATTACCAAGAAAAGGATGTTTACTGGTGCACTGCTGACGTCGGCTGGATCACCGGCCATACGTATGTGGTCTACGGCCCGTTAGCCAACGGGGCAACTTCTGTGCTGGTGAGAACACATTTGTTTTATTATTATGGCTTGCTAAGAAAGAGGGACTTGTAGACTTTAAATATGATGACTTGCTTTGTTGCAACTAACTTGTAATAAGGTCATCGGTCAACCTAATAGCATTATCTCTACATCTTTACAATTTATGCCTGATATTAATACGCTCTCAATTTGAATTTAATCGATAAGCTATTTCGCTTTATTAGCCCGTACAGAAATCGCTTATAACGTAATATAAATTGATTACTGAATGGTTATAAAAAGACTAAATTATGATTTAATTTTATCTTGTTACCCTAGTTCGAAGGCACCCCGTTCTATAATGACAACGATCGCTACTGGGCAATTGTGGAGAAATATAGAGTGACACAATTCTACACTGCTCCCACAGCCATCAGATCTCTCATGAAATTCGGGGATGAATATGTAAAAATGTAAGTATTTATCTCAAATGATTTACACGTGATATATCGAATCAAAACTTATATGCGGATTTTTTTTAGCATTTAGTTCACAGCCATGTGGGCTTCTGAAATGAAATTCTTGACAATATTCCATTTCCAAACTTGGAATAAAAAGACGCATATTCGGACTGCATTGAAACTTAGTGTATCTATGTAGTTAATTTAATTATACATCGACCAAAAAGAGGTTACTATTTGGCATTTTTAATCTATTGGTTGTTCCGATCTCATTTTACTCAGAAAGATTTCAATAATCTAATTTTTATCCTAATTTCTCACTCTGGTAAAAGTCAAACTTACAAATAAACATTTTATAGACAGCAAGACTGCACCATCAAATAATTATAAGCTATGGAATATTATTCCTTCCAATTGAATATGTCAAGGTTTTTTACAAGCCTCAAGATATTTTCCGCATATCAAGAGACAGTCATCCGCATTAAAGTCGGCTGCAAATAGAGCAACCCTATAGTTGTGCGTGAGTATCGTATTAATCATTGAGTATTGAGTCATGCTTCTATTATTTCTTAATGGATTTATGGGCGATAACTTTCGATCCTTAGCACTTCACTCTACTTTTAAGCTATTTTGCAATATAACTAACATTCGCTTCCTTATGACGGCTGGCCATTGTACTGAAATTAATTTGTGTTGTTAATAGTCGAAAAACAAATATATGAGTAAGAAGTAAAAGTTTTATTATTACTTTACTTTAAATATATAAAACGATATACACAAATGTTAAGATGTTATCTACACTATAACTCCAATTGAAATTAACTAGTTTATAATTATATTTATTAAGAATCGAATAGAACATAACATACTCGTAATTTTAAGACAAAGTATAATACATTTGCATAAAAAAAATCTGTTTACAATGATTTACAAATATGTATATATTATATAACGTAAAAATATTAAAAGGTAATACATAAAATGGTATACAAAATTGAATACCACGATGTAATAGGAAATAGTAGTTTGTTTTGATATTATTTTTCCTTTCCTTTCCAATGTCATCAAAGTGTAAACCTTTGAATATCTTATCACATAAATATGCGTTTAGTACTTTAATGTCCCGCAATTATCTTTAAGTGTGCATTGAACATATACCATTGTACGTTGAGAAGTGGATTTATGGTTCTGAATAAGTATGTTTTGCATAAGTCTTTTAACAATCACCACTTCAATAGCTGATAGGAGTCACCAATTCGTCTAAATAACAGGGATTAAACTTGTATAGGATGTCCTTCATGAATTATCTTAATTATAGGGATAACATAACATGTACTGTATAGTTGGTTGGTTAGTACTACCACTCCGTTTTCACCAAGTAAATATACGACGTATAAATTAATTTGTCAAGATCGTACTAAGTGGCGATCGATAGTCTCTGCCTACCCCAATGGGAATAATGGGCGTGAGTATAAGTAAATAAGTAAGTAAGTATAAATTAAAGGAAAGGTAATCATGCAAACCGATGTAAAAGTTATATTGTATGTGCTTAAAATAAGTTATAAGCAGTATTGAAGATACCAATCACTTATTAAGCAAAATCGGATACATAATACATTCAGCTTCGTTTTTTGTTATCTATGATGAAGTGATAATCACTGGGTGGCCTTATTGACCCGAAGATAAACATATTGCCCGACCTCAAATAATCAAAACATTTCCTATGTTTTCAATATTTGCAACACCCAATATAAAAAATATATATATTTTAATATATATTAGGCAAAATTATAAAATTAATCCAACCACAATCCAACTCTAGAAGTTACAGCATGATACTTCAACAATTGATTGATGAAACAATGTTTTAAATGTGCAATTTTCCTTGATTGAAAAGAAGGTTATAAAAAGTAGAGACGGTAAAATACTTCGATTTGTAATTTACAATTACGCAACAACCGTCCTTCTGTAGCCAACATCAATTAATACACGAAATCTTCCTACATAGTTTCTGACGTACAACTTTACGTCAGGAAACAGTAATTTAATATCGTTTGCAACAGTCAAACACTTGGTGATTTAAGTTAATGAACTAAAGAAACGAAATAGTTTTCGTTAGTCAGTGTCTACAAGTAGCTAATTCGATTGCATGTATTTCAATAAAATTGCAGTACACGGATTGTATGTACACTTAGTGAATGGGATGAATAATAAAAAATACATCGCAACTTCTTTTTTTTACTTTGATAACTACTTTGTAAGGAATAAACGTTTAAATCTCAGTCCTTAAATTATACATTGCAGTATCGTTTTAGAAAATTTGAAAACAGTGCGGAAAAGTTACTAATATAAAATATTGATAATTATATAATTTGTTCATTTAAATGTGCCAGACAACTTGATTTAATCAATTCTGTGCTTACAATTGACCAAAGAGATCTATGTCAATTTAATGATGCCGAGGTAACATAACTGCCCCCATTTCACAACACTTCTTATAATAATAAAAACATACTTAATATTCTAATTCAACTACCACTACATTCAGCTCTGAAAACATATTTATTTCTTCTGTTCCAACTAAAGACGGCAATGATAATTGCTATTTAAAAACATAGGAATACGTACTAATTTTCCTGTTCTGAATACTAAGTACATCTCACCTTTGGAGATCAAAAACATTGATTTTCATGTGTCTAGTCTACGAAGAATGCTTACTCTGTAGAAAGATTACATATCATGAACAATAGTGTTATCTTCCATAGAAAGCAAATCAAGCGAAATGCTGATACTTAAAACAAGCGACTTCCTTTTAAAATGGCTGCAGACTCCACGAGTATCAATGATGGTGTTTTATTATTGATAAACTATAATGCTGCAGTTTGGTTTAGTTTTTAGTTTTGTTAAAACTCCATCTGCTATCCTTTCATTTTTATGATAGTCACAAGTTAGATTAGGTTAATTGTTACACTGATTGGCGTCATTATTTCTAGGCATGACATCAGCACACTTCGAGTGTTGGGGAGTGTGGGAGAACCCATAAACCCCGAGGCCTGGCTCTGGTACTACAACCTGGTCGGCGGAGGACGCAGCTCCATCGTGGACACCTTCTGGCAAACAGAGACTGGCGGCCATGTGCTAACCTCCTTGCCCGGAGCCACGCCCATGAAACCTGGAGCAGCCGTTAGTATTATACAAATATAAGTATATAGACATATTGCACAGATCAAGTTAGCTCCTAGAGAGGCACGGACATCTGGGGATACTAACTCAACTATATTTAATCGCATACTTATAAACGTAGCTCTCAGTGGGATTTGAACCCGGATCAAGAATCTAGTCAAATACCAACTACGTCATGGATGTCGTCAAAAATTTATTCATAGATTCAAGTGCACTGAGTCAACCAATTCCAATTTAATAGTTTTCAGTATAAAATTTTAATATTACTTTTATTAACAGGGATTCCCATTCTTCGGTGTACAACCAGAACTCCTCGATGAAAACGGGAAAGTGGTCGAAGGTCCAGGTGAAGGCTACTTGGTCTTCTCCAAGCCCTGGCCCGGCATCATGAGGACTCTGTTCGGAGACCATGAGCGTTACGAAAAGGTGTACTTCTCCAAATTCCCAGGATATTACTGCACTGGTGATGGTAAGTTTGTTCATGTTTAACTACGTCTGTATATTAAAAGTTAGGATGAATAATCACATCTTTTGATGTTGCTCTAAACATAAATTGTAATGAACTATATACGAAGGAAAAGGTAAAGTATTTTAATAAAAAACAATTTAAAGTTATTTGATTAGATCCGGCCAGTCTATCTCGAGTTGTCATTTGTCAACATTAAGGTCAGCAAGTTTCGGTTCTAAGTCTATATATTTGAGCACTTCGAATACAACAAAAAGTTCACTTTTAGATTATGTTGGTTGGTAAAATATCTCTTAGTCTAGTACTTGTAAATTTTATCCAATAGGTGCTAATGTAGCAGAAAGAGTATTTAAAAAAGACTGAATTATTGATTTTGGCTATTGCCGAACATCATTCATATTTACTAAGCACAATGTGTAAGTGTAGTTAAATTTAAATACGACAATCGTCTACACTTGCTATTAATACAATAAATCAATAAAAAAATATTACACACACTACCATGTATTTGATTTGACTCATGAATGTGTACAGTTTAATGTAATTCTCGTATCAATGTCGATGGTCAATTTAAGGTGAGGTGAATATTGTTTGTCTTTTATATTATGTTATCTCTATAGTTTTGCTGAAATTATCGAGAAAATTATGGTGGAATTTTGATTCGGGTCGACCTCCAGTTAAGATAAATATATGTTATTTAATGCAATTATATGTTTAAAATATTATCACATTGCTAATAACAGCCTGATACCATAGTTTCTGTCATGAAGTTTATCTACTTAAGCAATACAATGTCACTATGAGAACAATCACAATCTCAAGTTAACAAGGTCAGTTCAAAGTCACTAGTATTGTGTTATTTATACTTTTCAATGGAAGAGAGATCTCGAGATTGCTATTACAGTAAGATAAGCTCAACACGACACACATAGGTGAACGCGAAAATACATGTCATATTCACGTTTTCACCCCGTGTCGCACCGAGGTCATCGGCACTACCTTATCTGATTATATAATTTTATGCACAATTTCTTTTGGTTATAATAAACCATTTACAATGAAGAGATCATAGTGCTATTGAAATAATGTTTTGAATATACACGTTTTTAAATCAATTGTATTTTCAGGTGCGCGTCGCGATGAAGATGGCTTCCTGTGGGTGACTGGTCGTATCGACGATATGCTGAACGTGTCCGGCCATCTCATGTCTACTTCCGAAGTAGAAGGAGTACTAACTGAAGAGCCAAGAGTAGCAGAAGCCGCAGTCGTAGCCCGGCCACATCCTGTCAAGGGAGAATCCCTCTATTGCTTCGTAACTCTTAACGATAACGCTAAGTTTGACCAGAGTCTTATAGACTCACTGAAAAAATTAGTAAGGCAAAGAATTGGCGCTTTTGCTGCACCCGACACCATCCAGTATGCACCTGGCCTACCAAAGACTAGGTCAGGCAAGATCATGAGGAGAATACTGAGGAAAGTGGCGCTTAACGACAAAGACGTCGGAGATACTTCTACTCTGGCTGACCCGGCGGTTGTCGACGAGCTCTTTAAAAATAGACCCTAGAATGTCTCTGTAAAACTTAATTATGTTACTATGGCTGTTTATGTACCTAATGTAAGAACAAAAAATCATGCAGTAGAATGCATGCTAAAAATATATTGCACACAACGGGCATAACAGATGTACGACTTAAATATAAAACAACGATTGCATCTACGCGACAGCTCGCCGACCCATTAGAAATAGTATAGTTTTATGCTTTAAGCAATCATCTCAAATCTCATTGTTCCTTTTATTAGAGATAGATGCAAAGATATCGTTTTTTCTATTTAATTTACTGTACGTGTAGACTTAAAATCAAACTATTATTATTCCTATGTTATACTATGTATTTTTAGATGTCATCGTGGTTTTATTGACGCTTCAAAAAGCATTTCTGGAGCCATTTATATGTGTCAATCTCTGTAATGTAGTACCACAAAGTTCATTTTAAGCGCCTGTGATATCGTGTTGTTTTTAAGATAGGTTGTTCGTACTGATCTTTTGGATGTTTTAGCGAGGAGAGGCACTAACTACTTTATGATCATTTCTTATTTTATTTTCTATATTTATTACAAATATTTTAACTTTTTGCCTGTAAACATTGAAACGGCTTATGCATGTATTGACTTGCTGATAAATTCAACTATTTATTAAGATATGACTTCAGAGAAGTATATAATATGTTCAATATTTTGGTGAAAAGAATAAAATTATTTTTTAATTCTGTTTCAACTAGTTACTTTAAAAAAATATTATATTGAAGTATCTGTTTAACGCACAATAAAATAGAAAAAAAAAACATCAGACTTCAGAAATTTGATACCAATCACCAATAAAAAGAAAATCAGGGCCATAACCTGAAACGAGAAAATAAATAGTCTTTAATTTTAGTCAGTTGAATGGAGATCAATTGCTAATTGTCTCATTCAATGATTTTGGGAGAGGTATTTAAATGTCTTACTAATTTTTTGAATGTTTTTTTTTAAATTTAAATTAATTGTGGTTTTTTTTTCAATTGTGGTTTATTATTACAACATACGAGATGATTACAATTCGTTCAATGAAAAGTGTGTACTACCTACTAACTTATACTTGTTTTACATTGCTATGTATCTAGTATTTTTTGTATAACAAGCATATTGTATTTGTTTAATGCATTTAGATATATATTTTGTCACAAGCGTAAACAGAGTCTATTACGGATGAGACATGATATAAAGACATGACTATATATTATTTTCTTGCATACAATCATATAGCAAAACGGTTAGAGAGTTTACGTTTTCAGAGGGGTCAATCCACTGTGTGAGAAGCCAGTCAGGATAATGCAGGCTGAATCACCTGCTTATGCGTTATATTAAGATGATTCCGTGCATCGGAGGGCACGTTAAGCTGTCAGCCCCGGTTTCTATCAAGGTAGTAGTCGTCAAAGTCTGCCAACCAGCCCATAGAACGAAGCGTGTGAGTGTATGTCTTGAGCAAAGTGAGACACTGATCGAATTTGTATGAATTATTAAGTCAATTTCTTACTTCTCGCTCTCACATGTCTCAAGGTACCATTGCAGCTCTAGCCTAAATTACCCTATTTGGGGTAGGTTCATGCCTCTCATTTGCGAAATTATATGAGCTATAATGATTATGATAAAAAGCCGGTATGTTTCTTCGTCGATTAAAAAATATATAATCACGAATGGTTCGGATTTAACGGTTTCGGTCCACGACAACCACCGTTTTATATTGTTTGTTCTATAGATCATCCAACGTGCGGAAACCCAATTCTGCCATCGTCCTAAGTTTTCTTACTGTTAAGTTTATCTAAATCACCATTATATAATAGTGATTAGAATAATTCAACAAATGTTTTTGACATTAATTATGTGTACTAACCTTCGAAGGTACTAACTAAAATAACTACTATTAATATGAAACTAATATTAATAATAAAAAATATGCAAAAAATCCTGTACGAAAGTAAAATCAACCAACAAACATATATATAATGTATTAATTTTGGCCACAGCAGCCGTCCATCTAATCAATATTGAACCAACTTAATCAACAAGAGCTTCTTACTTACACTGTCATATACTATTGGTAAATATTAGCATTCAAGAAAAACTCTGTAAAAGTATGTATCAATAAAATGTGCCTAGTCTGTTCATTAAAGTTAAATAATCATAAATGTTGTTTTAACTTAATCTGTTATTTGAGATACCGAATGAACTTCCTAACTAACAATTTAATTATACGAGCATCAAATGTGGGGTAAATGGGGTAAATTGCGAGTTATATCATCGAATATTTTTTACTAACTTCATAAATTGGTAAGTTATATAAAATACTTAATATTATTTTGTACTAGTCACCCTCTTACGCTGTTGGCTTTGCTGTTGCTAGAGCATCGCTGCTTCAAGCGCTTCTCTACTTCGGGTTAAGAGTGGTACCTATTCCAAAATTAAATAATATTCCTGTAGATTATTAACTTAATTTTCTGTTTATTTATGTCATTATATCTATTATTCTGTTTATAACTATTATGTCATGTACTAAACGTTCCATAAAAGGAATATATTTAAAACGTTACGAACTTAAAAGTTCTTAATAGGTACATATGGATGCTGGGTATAGTTTGTACTGTACCTTACCAACAATTTTTTTTGTGACCATGGTTATGCCAGTAAAATTAATCACCTATGAGTAATATGCACGTAAATTAAAATATTAGTCACTAATATGTATCTATGTGCAAAATTGTTGTTACAACGCGTTGTAGAATTAGGTAAAGTAAGAAATGATAACTGTATTGTGATTGTATTCCAAAACAAACATATCAATAGAAGTGATAGTTAATATATATTACTTATAATAGTTACTATACATATATCGTGTTGATGGATATTAAACGTGAAAACATAATGGTTGTTGATATTTCCCAATTTCTCTCATCAACGATAAAAGTCCGTTTGACACACATACATTCCATGTCGCGCATCAAATCTCATTTTTGTTTTTTTTTAATGTTTGTGTATTTTGATGAAATGCCAATAAAGTTGTTATTTAACAATAAATTATATATTTAATAGTAGACTATGTTACAAGTCAGCAAAACAAATCATTACTGCCGAGGTGGATTCTAAGACATAGCCGAAAGCTAGAGTTTTAGGGAAACGATACTATAATGATTTATCTATACGTACAGTCTAGAAAATTATTTGTAATATGATATAAGAAAATGGCACCAAAAACCACTTTTATTTAGCAAGTTTTTACCCTCATTCATACCAGACAAACAAAGAATATTAAGAATGTATCATTTATTATATTTTATTATATTTATTTATTGTATCTGCCTCCACCCACTCCATCTGGGACCACCCGCGGTTAAGCGCTTGGCTTCAAGTACGGAGATCTCGGGTTCGATCATCGGGGGATAAACTCACAAAATTAATTTGCAAGCGTTAACCCAGTTTGGAAGGATATTGCAGGCATGAATCACCTAATTATCCAAAAAATAAGATGATTCCGTGCTTCAGAGGGCACGTTAAGACGTCGGTCCCGGCTACTATTACGGTAGTAGTCGTTGGTCTGCCAACTCGCAATTGGCCAACATGGTGGACTAAGTTCAAATCACCCTATATAGGGTAGGCTCGAGCCCCTTGGTGGGGACATATACTGGCTGTGAGGATCATTTATTAATCAACATCTTTTTTATGGTAAGAAATCAAATAACGGTATAAGTATATACTTCTTGAACCATCGTGCTAAATTTGGCTGTGATCGAATCTACCGTTAAGGAAGAGTTCTGTGATAAGCCTAATACACAATTCGGGGGTAAATGGAGCATGATAGAAACAAATAAATTTAGAAATTATTTGGAGCGAAGCGCCATTTTTACAATCCATCCATTTTTCCACTTTGTACTATCCTGGCGCCATAACACCACTCTCTGGCCTCATTAATATTTAAAAATCTTTTCACACAATAACTTTTTTGCTTCAAGCTATAATATAAGCTCTATAAATCTCTTTCGCCAATTAACCATATAATTATATAATAATCATATCCATCCTCTCTGTGTGCCCAAACCATACCGTTTTTCTACTTTATTAAATCTGCTCTCATGCTACTTCTGCCAAACATGCTGCCATACATAAGCGTAGGACCTAGAACCGCATTGTGCACAGCTTTTCGGATACCGACTGACTGGTCAGTAGGCTATGTACATTTATCATGACGAGTTAAAATAATACCCTTACACAATAGTGAACATACATTTACTTGTAGAAATAATAGATTTAGAAACCTGCAGCCGCCCCCTGCGAAAATTCTTAGGTAGCTGTATTGTATTGTATCAAAGAAAGTCAAAGTGACTTAAACAACTCTGGTAAATGATCTATCATTAAAAATGTTGGTGGTCGCTACTGAAAGCATCACCTAAAGCAGTCCTGATTCATATATCCTCAATAACTCCATAACCTCAGGATCATTTCCGACGGTATGGAAAGAAGCCCAAGTCACCCCGATTCCTAAAAAAGTTAATCCAAAATCCTTCTCTGAATATCGCCCTATATCTATCCTCCCTTTCCTTTCTAAAGTCCTTGAACGACTTGTACACAGACAATTAAATGATTTCCTGACTAAAAATGATCTACTTAATCCTTTCCAATCTGGTTTCCGCCCTTCCCACAGTACCGTTACGGCTTTGGTTAAAATTACTGATGACATACGTTTGGGGATGGACAAGGGATTACTGACTGTTCTATCACTGCTTGACTTTAGTAGCGCATTTAATTCTGTTGACTTTGATATATTATTGGCTTTGCTTCGTTCTATTAACATATCTCCAACGGTGATTGACTGGTTTCGTAGTTATCTACAGGGGCGTCGGCAGCGCATTCGCATCGAAGATTCTTATTCTCCGTGGTGTGATTTAATTGCCGGTGTTCCACAGGGTGGTGTGTTGTCTCCTCTCTTATTTGCTATATTTATTAATAGTATTTCTCATCAACTCACTTCTTCCTACCACCTTTATGCAGATGATCTTCAAATTTACACACAAGCAAATCTTGATCAATTGAATATGTCCATTGGCCTGATTAATGGTGATCTGGAGCGCATTTTGCGTTGGAGTGAGGCATATGGGCTAGCAGTCAATCCAAATAAATCTCAAATAATAATAGTCGGTAGTTCTCGAATGATTTCTAGGATTGATTACAAATCACTGCCACCTGTGTTATTTGATGGAAAATCAATCTCTTTTAGCCCCGTGGTAAGGAACTTAGGCATTATGATCGATTGCAATTTATCTTGGGTACCCCAATTAGAATCGGTAAGCCGAAGGATGTTCGCGTCAGCGGGCTCCCTCAGGAGACTGCGTAATTTTCTACCTACTGCTACCAAAACTGCGTTAGCTCAATCTCTACTCCTTCCAATTTTGGATTACGCTGATACCTGTTATCTTGATTTAACGGAAGAACAGCTAAATAAATTAGAGCGTCTCCAAAACTTATGCATAAGGTTTGTTTTTGGATTGCGTAAATATGATCACTTGTCTGTTTATCGTTCTAAACTTAAGTGGCTTCCTATTCGCCTCCGCCGAAATGCGCATACTTTGTCTCTTCTTTACTCTATCTTGTTCAATCCTGCCACCCCTTTCTATCTAAAAGAACGTTTTCAATTTCTATCTTCTTCCCATAACCTTAATTTACGTTCAGACCATAATCTTCAATTAACCATTCCCTCTCATTCAACCAATTTCTATGGCTCCTCTTTTTCTGTACACGCTGTGCAATTGTGGAACGCACTTCCTGTGGAGGTGCGACTGGCTAAATCCCTTAATGTGTTCAAGGATCTGGTGAAACAACACTATCTCACTGAAGCGCTGTAATACTGTTGCTTTTTAAATTATATGTATTAATTATATTTCTAAAACGTATTTGTGTATTTTATTTAGGTATTTGTATTACTTGTATATATAAAAGTATGTAGTTATGTATGTATGTGTGTTCATATGTGTGTAATATGTACCTATATTATTTTGTGTAATTAATATTTATGTTATTATTTCAATTAAATAAGTTAGTTTTAAAGTAAGCTTGTTTTGTGCATCTACCTAGATAACTAGTTTACCGATCTCACCTTCCAAAGGTTGTCTGGAAGAGATCGCTTTTAGCGATAAGACCGCCGATTGTACCTCACTGTAAACTGTATGATAATTTCTTTTGTAAATTTGTGTTTGATGTACAATAAAGAGTTATTCTATTCTATTCTATAAGTAAGTTGATTCAGTATATAAAATGATTAATGATGGGCCATTATTATTATAATGATGGTTAAGAAAAGAATAGAAAACATTTTATGGTACATCACAGTTAAACCATTTTACATAGATTATGTTCTTAAATAGAAGTACAATTAGCGGTCTTATCATTTAAAGCGATCCTTCCATACCACCTTTGGATAGTGAGATTAGTACATTTATGATGACAATAGGTAGAGGCATTAAGAAATTGGAGCAATAAATATTTAATTTTATTTATTACATAATATATATGTAATACCAATATTTTTAAAACTACGGACATATTTTACAAACAGTTAGATAGAAACCGTGTCGTGTAGTGCTGGCTTAGAATGTCACTACTTTTTTCTACCCACGGGTTTCGTAAAAGGCGACTAATGGTATGGGGTTTTTTTCAGTGGCATTTCGGCGAGCGTTTGGAGACCCATCACCAACGATACTTTTATTCTTCCATCTTCAACTCTATCAATTTCCAAATACGGCTGAGGAGTTTCTAGCTCTGAAGCTCTGGGATTTAAGGCCGTGAGAATATGTATTTAATGTACGACCGTATGAACAAACTTTTACGAGTAAAATAATAAATAACGAGCGCACATACCGATCTATAGTGCACAGTAGAATTTGTTCGACCTCAGTTTGTTCCGGGCGGGGCGGTCTCCTACATAAGATACCTATGTTCAGCAGTGGTTGTCTATTGGTTGAGCCAATTAAGGCAGTAGGTTAGAATGCTGCCAGTTGGACATAAAAGTCGCGTGATGGTCGTGTTACTGACTAGTAAGAGCAAATACGGTGAAACAGAAATAAAAATACTTGTGGCTTATTCTTGGATGTAAATATTCCACTCACTTATAGTTGTTAAAAGCTAAGCGAAATTGGCCTGTAATTATTCAAGAGGGTGTTATCTGTTATCACCTTTCTTAAAGCAAAGCACCAACCACATTCCTGTTCCATGTTGGCGTGGATCCCGTGTGTAGAACAGTATTAAATAACTTTTGAAGGGCCTTAAGGATCGGTTTTCCATCCGCCTTCAAAAGCTCTGCCGTAATTCCGTCCTCACTCGCTGCCTTGTTGTTTTTTTTAACTGTTTGAGAGCCATATTAATCTCGTAGAGGCTGACGTCCGGGATATCTTCGGTATAGTTTCGGCTTAATCTGGCTCTTGTTGGGTCACTAAACAGTTCAAACTTCGAGAATAAGGTCAACCATCGAATCCTGGGCAGCTTTCGGGACGCTGCGCAATATCTTTCCGTTCAAAAATCCGCAGAGTCTAAATACAAAGGACTTTGACTAATTGCAAACTTTGCACAGAGAAGTGGCCCCTAACAATGGGCCTAATCAGAAGGCTCCAAGCCACCCAAAGAACAATGGAGCTATGTTAAGATTTCCCTACGCGATCGAATCCGCAACGAGGAGATCACTGACATAGCCCGAAGAATTGCAAAACTGAAGTGGCAATGGGCAGGGCACATTGCACGCAGAATCAACGGCCGTTGGGGCTCGAAGGTTCTGAAGTGGCGGCCACGTACCGGACGACACAGTGTAGGTAGGCCTCCCATAGGGTGAACCGAGGATTTGGTCAAGGTCGCGGGAAGCTGATGGGTGAGGGCAGCACTGGATTGGTCGTTGTAGAGATCTTTGGGGTAGTAGGCCTATGTCAGCAGAGAACGTCTTTAGGCTGATGATGATGATGAAGTGCTTGTCGAGTTGTACTGGCTTAGAATGTCCTTTGCTGCCCACGGGTGTCGTAAGAGGAGACTAAGGGTATGGGGCTTTATAAGTGTTTTTTGGTGATACGGTTGGAGACCTATCACAAACAATACTTTATTTCTACCTTCCTCTAACTTCCAAATGTTGCCGAGGAGTTTCTAGCTCTTAAGCTCTGGCTATCCCTTTTGAGATTTATGGCTATATGGCCATACATGGCCATATGTATGTACTAAGCGCATAAGCGATAAAAACAAAATGTATTTAGTTGATTGTAATTACTGTTTGTGTTATTTACAAATTTTTTCAAGGTAAAAATTTCGATATGGTGAATAAATTAATAATTCTTTTAGAGTCTTAAATCGAAGAGTTTATACTTATTCATACCAAGCAAATATAAAACCAAACAACAAAACAAAATTAAAACAGCTCGTGGACAGCTTACACCTATAGATAGATATGTAGGCGATTATATTGTAGTAGAAGTTCGGGTGGACTGCTTCGAGATGGCGTTAAGTTAGCATTATATACTAGACATTAAAATCCAGCCAGTTGGCTCTCTATATCCAGTGTAGTGTATTACTTTACTCTATGAGGTAGGGATGATCGATGTTACGAAAACATCGATGTTAACATCGAATCAAAAGTATCGATCGTGAGCCATCGATATTTTTAAAACATCGATGTTTTTGGAAACAAATAAAATTGTCTAATATATTTATGTTTATATATTATTATATATATAAAAGTTTATTATTATTTAAAAGTAACAAATTAAAAAATAACACTGACGGTATTTTTTAGGGACACTTTGTAAAAAAGAAAACTTATATGTTTTTTCCTTTCAGTCTGTTCTGTTGCTGGTACAGAAGTTGACCAGCTTTGGAAAATAGCCTTTCTGAGTATGTTGCTGTGTATGTTGCCGGGCAACACAAATATTTGAGGGCATTTTTTAAAAAAATTAGGGCAGGTGGTCTAGTACATTCCATTAATGTAAAGGGTTTTGTTTTAGGTCAGCCAAAGGACTTTTTAAATAAATTTGCAACTTCAAAGGCATGCTTGTGTTAATCTCTTTGGAAATTAAAACAAACTTAACCGTACGGCTCGGCTGTGAGCTAACTCCGATTATTTTGATCAGTGATTATGCAATATTTATACTTGAAGCTAGTACAGTTACTGCACGATGATCGCGCCGAAAAGAATAATTGACGTTTCGATATTTTATTCAGTTAACATCGATGTTTCGATGATATCGAAGTCAACCCATCGATGTTTTATAGTTAAACATCGATGTTTATTCAACGTCGATAAATATCCACCATCCCTACTATGAGATAAGGGTAGGGTTAGGTTATGGTTAGATTACACAAAATTAATAAATTATTTTAATAATATACCTAGATAATAATTGTATTTGTGTAGAAAACATATTGATAATTAAACTGCAGCTTAATTTTAGTTAATTTTGCTAGTAGACGGCAATTAAACAAATAACTATAAAATTTAAAAATGTTGAGAAATATTTGTAACACTAGTAAACAATATGTTATATTACGAAATACTTGTTCAAATCTTTGTCGCAATGCAAGATGTCATTCTATAAAAGTTCAAAAACCCAAGCAGGAATCAGTGGACTTTTTGAAATGGCTGTTATTGGTAAGTAATTATATTAAACGAAAATGTATTTCCATACAGCTTGTTTATTCATAGGTAACTACTGAGTAGACTCAGCCTAGCACTGCAACGTTGATTCCCGCTGGTGTCAGAGGAAGCTAAAAATAAACATAGTTTAGGGGTATTTTTGTACTTAATGGCAAATCGAATATTGCACAATTGTCTAAAGTGCCAGTTTACATTACATTATTAGCTGAGTAGTGTTGGCTTAGAACAGCACTACCCCATTTCTTCCCATTGTTGAATGTAAGAGGAAACTAAGGGCATTAGAGCTTTTGAAGTGTTTTTCAGCGATTTGGTGGAGACCCATCACCAAACACATTTACTTTACACTCTTTTTCCTACTCAACTTCCAAAAGTGGCTGATGATTTTTTTGTTCCGAAGCTCTGGCGACCTCTGCTATGGGTTTATAGGCGTAACTATATGTATATGTGTTTACATTACAACACAAAATAATGTACTTTCCTCATCAAATCATGACCCATAAATCATTGTTCTATTACCTAACTATGTACTTATACTCAAATATATATATCAAATTAGGTGAAATGAAGCTAGAGCTACAGATATAAAATCCCCAGCCACTTTTGGAAGTGGTAGCATGGTTTTTTTAATGTATATATACTATATATATATATAGATGCTTACACCTTGAAAATGAAGATGTTTTTGTATCAAGGGATTTAATAAGAAGAATTTTTGGAAGAAGTTATTTAGTTTCATAACAGTAACATTTTTCATTACCATATTTTTGTGTTTAATGTACTTGTTAAAGGAAGATATGTGTTTTCAAGGCTATGCCAGTGACATCATTTGGGCTGGGCTGTTGGCAAACATACCGGTTACGATGGAAGCTGGATCTTATAGAATCTCTGCAAGCTAAATCTAATTCAGAACCCCTAGAAATACCACATGAGTAAGTTACCGTTATACACATTTGCATACAGATACACTTGTTGTTATTTACATACATATATAAATAGATTATTGTTTTTCACTTATAGAATAGAAAACTCTTTATTGTATATCACAGATAGAGACATTTTATACAAATTAATAAATAGACATACAATAGGCGCTTATGTTGTAATGGAATCTAAAAAACTCTGTTCATAATTCCCTACATGCTCCAAGAAATTATAACAGATTGCTGTTACCAATAGCTATGGCTGTGATTTTACTTACTCAGTTTGTAATAAAAATGTTGTATGCACCCATACCAAAGTATATGTTA
The DNA here is from genome assembly GCA_963576735.1 of Bedellia somnulentella. Lineage (NCBI taxonomy): Eukaryota > Metazoa > Arthropoda > Insecta > Lepidoptera > Bedelliidae > Bedellia > Bedellia somnulentella. Next base: position 12,690,093 of record OY755170.1, read on the forward strand.
TGAAAGTCCAGATCTTAGTTTACCCTATGCAATCAATATTAATTAAAATGTAGAAGATTTTGATATCAATATAGTTGTTTAAAGATTTTTTTAAGGGTTGGTTAGAATAGTTATGGTTAAGTAGGGACTGTATGAATTAACTGATATAGTAATACATAGATCTCACAAGTTGTATGGAAGAAGCAGTAACTGAGCAGTAGTGTATTTTCAGCTTGGAATAGCACTTTCATCTTTCTTTTTATGTGTGGCCTACAAAGTGACTAAGGGTGTGGAGGACCAGGGTGATTATTGTGATTTTAGAACGCATCACCAACTGTCCTTTATTTTACAATCCTTACCCCACTCAATTTACAAAGAAGGTTAATTATTTTCTAATTTAAATCTCCTGTTACCCCCATTTGAAAGTTGTATGAATGAGTATGTAAAAACGTTATTGCAAGACTGCAATTTATTTTAATCTTTTTATGCCTATCTATTTTCAAGATAGATAAGGTTCACTATTATAAATATGTGTAAAAACCATTTCTTTTCAGTTTGTCTGAACTTGAAACACTTGAGTATAGACCTATTAAAGTGCGTGGAGTCTTTTTACATGACAAAGAATTCCTTATTGGGCCACGAGGATTGATTGAAAAAGATAGTGAAATGAAACCAGGATCTCTGATTTCGGATCCCAAGAAAAATCAGGGCTGGTTAGTTATCACACCTTTCAGATTATCAGATTCAGGGTAATTATATTTCTTTATTAAATTCTTTTTAGAAACGCTAATAAAATCGGGTTCACGCCTTGAGACCCACTGCAAAAAACATTTTTGTCCTTTGGTGTCCTTTTGTTGTCTTTCACATGATATTGGGCAGGCCACAATACATTTCCACGTGACTAATTACGACGCAACTTTTTTTATTCAGATGCTCCCTCATTGTGAACATTCGCGTTTAATGTAACGTTACAGATTTGAACATTACGACAGTGAAGGAGTAGAACCGAGCATTACAATGCTCACCTTGTAATGATTATGGGAATTATTGTATGAATTACACGCGAATGCTTGTCAGTCAGGGACGTATTATTGTAATGTAATGCTCAAAGACGAACCTATAATGTGACGTTACACGTGAATGCTCCCGGTGAGGGAGCACCTTTAACCGTTTATCCCCGAAGGGGTTGGCAGAGGTACCATCACTTTTGAACATCACGTGACAGAGCGACAGTGTACTCATGTGATAGGGGGCAGGCCTATCGCCATTTTTGTAGAAATACACTGTCACATGGCTAAGTACAACTCAGCAATGTCGGTTTCCTCATGATGATTTCCCTCACCGTTAACAACCATGATAAATTAACCAGACATATGACTTTAGAAAAGACAAATTGGTGTAGGCCCGACCTGGGATTTGAACTCACGCCTGTCCGTTTACGCTATCTAGGTTGCAATACACAAAATATGTAATTAATTTTGAATGTAATGAAGATTAAACTGCTTGTGAATTGTTCAATTGGCGCTGCCAAAACCATACAAATAAGTACTTTTGACCACAACAATTGTACAATTTACTTCATAAATTGAAGGTTGCATAAGAACGGTAATTACTCTGCCTAATTTGCACTTTAGGGTAAATATTAAAAAATGTGAATATTTTTCAATTTGTAATTTATAAATATTTTGCAGACAAACAATATTAATAAATCGAGGATGGATTCCAACGAACCTCAAACCGAAAGAGATGCGAACACCGTCGTTGATTGAACACGAGGTAGAATTGGTTGGCACTGTGAGACTTACTGAGAAACGTCCGCAATTCATGCCCAAAAATAATCCACAGAAAGGCCATTGGTTCTATAGGTAACATATATATTATATATAACAAAAAATATGGATATTGTCAATTGGTAAAGGAGATATTAGATTGAATTTGATGAAAATGTCAGAAGAAACAGAGAACACGTTACGATCCAGTAAGAAAGAGCTTGTAAAGGCAAGCGTCTCAAGTGTGAAGGATAAAAGGGCATGTCTGAAAAGATTCATGAATGTAAATGAAGATTAAGAGGATTGCTGCCTGGCAAGTAGACAGGAGCAAGTAGCAATCGATAGTCTCTACCTCAATGGGAATGAGTATATGTGTACATACATGGCTAATTTATATTTTAATTTCGCAATGTAGTGTCAGTTTAGAAAAGCTCAAAAGATGAGTAAAAATGATGGTGCTTAAAATACAGGCGCCGGTAGCGTAAATATTAAGAATATTTATAAAAACTATTAATGATAGCTTGTATCAGGATCACACAAAGTATCGATCGACGGTCTCTGCCTTCCCAAAGGGACCTAATATCGTCAGTACATGTATGGATATTGCCTCTATCATGAATATACTTATCTTGAAATAATCTGAAAATCTACCATTTTACAGAGACTTGGAGGAAATGGCAGCGAACATTGGCACATTACCAGTGTGGTTGGATGCTCGAGGAATCCCGGATCCCCCAGACGGCTGGCCACTACCCAACCAGACCCGGGTCACTCTGCGGAACGAGCACTTATCATACCTCGTCACCTGGTTCTCATTGTCCATTGCTACCAGCTACATGTGGCACCGATACTTTATGAGGAAGATACCTTTAAAATAAATATTTCTTCTAAGTGTTAATCAAACCTTAAAAAATATTTTTAGAAATAAATGTTGAAGTATTACGTAATCTAATTTTGGTTTTATTTGAATGAGTTGTTTCCAATCATTCTCTAGTCTTTACTTTCCTAATCGTGATAATCCCAGTAGACCAAATGGCAGAGTGCCAACCACTCTGCCATTTGGTTATCTGCTCAGGTGTCTCAGAGAACACACTCACTTTCTATTCGAGATACACTGGCAGGAAGAGCTGGGCTGCAGATAGTCAAAAGAAACCTTGCCAACCGCGCACTGCGTATAAGATCTGCGGTAGCCTTTCATGCAGACACGTGACAGGCTAGGTCGCCTTCACCATTTTTTTTCTAAAGTCTTACGTTTGGTTAATTTTTGATGGTTGTCAACTGTGAGGGAAATTATCCTTAGGAAACCTGAATATGGTATAGGTGACAATGTCAAGTGCTGTTCAGAAGTTCCGAGATATACAACATAAACGCAGAGAGTTTGAGTGAGATAAATGCAACCAACCGGCAACTTCGAAAGTACTAATTGAGTGTATTACTATGTCGTCCAAATAGGTAGTTTAACGATGGGAATTTCTGACATTTCAATCTTTGAGCTGACTTAACTAGCACGATTAACTACATGTACAGATCCACAATCTTTACTTGGCCGGTAAGGGCTGTCGCTGTCATCGATATTAGTATTGCCAGTAAATAAAAAATAACCATTATAAGGGAAACAACTTTACATCATACAGGCTAATTTATTTATGTATTGAAATGTCTTAATAAAACAATTTATATAATATTCATTTAATTAATAGCTAGTTGCTGTGTAGTGTTGGTTTAAAATAGCACAACCCCATTTCTGCCGGTGGGTGTACGTAAGAGGCGACTAACGGTATTGGGGCTTTTAAGAGATTTTTGGGCGAAGCAGTTGGAGACCCATTACCAATAACCTTTATTTTACCATCTTTACCCCACTTAACTTTCCGAAAGTGGCTGAGGAGTTTCTAGTTCCTTAGCTCGGGCTACCCCTTCTAGGAATTTACAGCCTTGAGTATATGTATGTATGTATGTAATAACTATTATTGTAAGTAAACAAGTTCGTTTTAATGTAAGCTAATTATATTTATTTATTTTGCCCTTGTCTGGTATGTCTACCCGAATGACTGTGTATCCTAAATTTGATGATCTTACCTCCCAAATGTAGTCTGGAAGCTTTTAGCGATAACACTGCCAATTGTACTTTTCTGCAAGCTGTTTCATTATTTTATACTCAAGGATTTGTTATTTGTGACACTCAGAGTTAATAAGTGGGTAACTACTTAAAATCATTTTTTTAATCCTGTAAATTAGAGGCTTACCTTGTTGTGTACTGTCTTTTACATTTCATATTTACACATAGATCCCCTAAAAAGGTGGCACAGAAAAAATGATTCTAAACATCAGATATCGTTTGGGTCATTCATTTTGCTGGGTCAGTGAATTTATGGGCACTTTTTTATTGCTGTTATTAGCCTTGTAACATATAACATAACATAACATAAACGTTCTCGCCGAATACCCCCGAAGGGGTTTGGCAGAGGTACTAATACTTCTGAACATCACGTGACTTTGTCACCTGGTGTTCAGTGTACCCACGTTTTGCTTGGACAGTGTACTCACGTGATAGGGGGCAGGCCTATCGCCGTTTTGTACGAATACACTGTCACACCACTAAGTACAACTCAGCCATGTGGGTTTCCTCACAATGGTTTCCCTTACCGTTAAAAACCGTGATAAATCAACCACACATATGTCTTTAGAAAAGACAAATTGGTGTAGGCCCGAACCTGGGATTTGAACACTAGTCGCTTGCAAGGTCCATTAGGTACAACACCGGTTATCACGTCGTATTTGCCTTGTATTTTTATATATAAGTCAGACAGTTATGACTTAAGAAATGACACATTGGTACATCCCCGCATTAGGATTAGAACCCACGCATCAATGTATACGAAGTGAAATCTTATTCGGGATTATTTCCCCACTTCCCGTAACCCGCACCGCTATAGTTATGCGCGCACCACTTTTCGGACGGTGTTAGCCTACTTAGATAAAATTTAACAAAAGAAATAATAATTTTCATAAATTTTTGCATTGAATATTGGAAATAAAAGCGTTTATTAATAAGCAAAGATACATCATAAAAATAATTGTCTTTAAAAAAAGTTTCCACTACAAAAAGTATTAATGAAAGTGATATTTTTTTATATACGTAGGTCATTCACTGCTCCAACTGATCATGATGGGCAAAGTTGAGGGAAAGAGACGCGCTGGGCGCCGGCGAAAATCATGGCTCCGGAACATACGGGAATGGACCGGCATAACCTCCGTCGAACAACTGTTTCGGTTGGCTACTAATAAAGAGGAGTTCATGAAGCTGACGGCCAACCTTTAGAATTGAAGAGGCACTTGAAGAAGAAGAAGAAGAAGAAGGTCACCCTATAATTTTTATTTAGTTGAGAACTAACTGACAATGACAGGCCGAAATTTCAAAATGACGACAGTAGTGCAAGTAGTCGCCACCGGCCAAGTTAAGATTGTGGATCTGTATTTGAAGTAATGCCTTAAGTTGTCTACATATGCACTAAAATTCAAACAGTTTAAGTGTGAATTGTTTGAACATTCCTATCTATTTTTAATTGCCAATACTATCTTTTTTCGTCTGCTATAAATTTTCTTGGAGAGAATAAGTTGGTTAATATAAAATTAACAACAAGTCGCTTCACAAGTGTGTTTTAAATAATCGTAGGTATTATAGCGCTCGATTTAAGGCTTCATCAAATGCAATCATTTAATGTTTTTCACCATTAACTATTTATTGGGACATACATAATAATAAACATAAACGTTCACGCCGAATATCCCCGAAGGGGTTGGCAGAGGTACTAATACTTCTGAACATCACGTGACTTTGTCACCTGGTTTGCACGTTTTGCATGGACAGTGTACTCACGTGATAGGGGGCAGGCCTATCGCCGTTTTGTACGAATACACTGTCACATGACTAAGTACAACTCAGCCATGTGGGTTTCCTCACGATATTTTCCCTCACCGTTAACAACCATGATAAATTAACCACACATATGTCTTTAGAAAAGACAAATTGGTGTAGGCCCGACCCAGGGTTTGAACACTAGTCGTTTGCACGATAACCGAGTGTTCTACCCACTGGGCTATCACGGTTGCGTTATTGGGACAAGGCAACCTTTAAATGGATTACACACAGCTCTATTTAGGATCAAAGTTTAATTGTCCAGGTCGTTTAGTATTGTCTTCCTAAGCCTAGGCCGTAAGTCCAAACGGCACTTGGTCAAATATTTATTATGTTAAATTTTTTTTTTTTTTTTTGTGTTTTGAATCTGCAATCTGTCGGTGGACCATAAGCGGATGATTTGAGTGAATTGTCTTGACGTTTAGAGTGTAGCAGAGAATATTGCCTCTGAAACTCTTTATCACAAAACATCTTTCCTCTTCAGTCGCCGTACAGAGCGAGAAGTGTCCAGTAGTTGGTTTGCTAGAATATTTGGGTGTGCGACTAGTCGGTCAGTATATTTAGCTTTTAACTCTGTTATTTCTTCAGCCACTGTGGGTATGTTAAGGTAACTGTGGATCTCATCGTTTCTTGCAAACCAGGGAGCTTTGGCAATTGTTCGCAGGATAGCATTTTGGACCCGTTGCAGGCAAACAATGTTGCTATTGCTACCTGTACTCCATAACTGAGCACCGTATGTCCAGATTGGCTTTAGTATACTTTTGTATATTAGATGTTTATTGTCTGTTGACAAAACAGAATTTCTCCCTAAAAGCCAATAGAGTGATTTGAACTTAGTATTGATCTCATCTCTTTTCTTTTTAATATGGTTTTTCCAAGTCAATCTTCTGTCCAAGTGGAAGCCAAGGTATTTGACGCAATCAGTATGGGGCAAGGTATCTGTGCCTAGTTTGACCGATGGGCAGTCACCTTGTTTCAGGGTAAAGGTGATATGAGCAGATTTCGAAGCACTTGCCTGTATTCGCCAATTTAACATCCAGGAGTGTACTCTATTTAGTTGACTTTGCAGATTGGCACTAGCTTTTGCTGGGTTTGAGTCAGACGATAGCAGAGCAATGTCATCGGCATAAGTAGCCACCGTCACAGCATCTGTTACTGGAAGATCATGGGTGAAGATGTTGTACAGTACGGGACCCAAGACGGACCCTTGGGGAACACCTGCTTCTATGTCGTATAGCTTTGATCTTGCATCACCCTGTTTGACGAAGAATTGACGGTCGGATAGGTAGGATTTAATTATACAAAAATAAGGATGTGGTAGCCGTTCCTTAATCTTGACCAGAAGACCTCGATGGCAGACTTTGTCAAATGCTTGTTGGACATCCAAAAATGCTGCGCTGCAGTAAAGCTTGGCTTCAAAGCATTGGCGAATGGTGTGGTACACTGTATGCATTTGTTCCACTGTAGAGTGCGACTTCCTGAATCCAAACTGATGCGATGGTACAATGTGACACTCTTCCATAGCACAGGATAATCGAGTTAGGAATAGCTTCTCCCACAGTTTGGAAAGAACTGGAGTAAGACTTATAGGTCTAAAAGACGTAGGTTCATAAAGAGGTTTGCCATACTTGTGGATCAGAATTATTTGTGAGATCTTCCATACACGAGGGATATAAAATTCACGAAGTATTGCATTAACCTTTCGAAACCCAGGATTTTAGACCTCCAAACCTCTATAGCCCAGGGGTATTTTGTACATTTTTGCGTGTCAACTCGAGTGGACGCTGGGCTATCACGTAGATTGTCACGACTGTCAAACGGTAACTAGAGAGGACGCTGGGCCCCTTGATACTAACACTACAGGGTGTTCAAATAAGTGAAAATAGCAATGATTTTTAGATACTAGCTTTTGTCAGTGACTTCGTACGCGTTTTTACTAAATAAAATACAACATTTAAATCCGCAGCGTTATTCATGTACAAAATGAAAAAAACAAATACCACTTTAATCGAAAACGGTAAATTAATTGTTTTTCACTGTTATTGGTAGGTAGTTATGTAGAACTGAATTTATAACATTTGTGTATGAATGTTTGTTCCATGTACTGTTGCTTTGTCAAATTAATAAAAAAAATGCTACAATTTTCAAAAATTAGTATATTTTCTATTTAATAATTTTCTATGGACAATCAATAAATATACAGTTAACATATTTAAATAAAATAATTATGATCGTTCACTTTAGTTTACATTACATCGAAGAGATCTTTACTAAAACTTCAATAATGTAACAGAAGGTGAAAAAAATACCTAAAAACTTTCTAACTTTACTTTCCTTAACTTATATGCCCGTGCTAAGCCGGGATGAGCTACCAGTCAATTAATATTTGTTATATATATATATATATAATAATGCAACATTATTCGGTAAGTGTCAAAGATCCGTAATCGCACTGCTCCAGCAAGGTCCCTGGCGCAACCGATTCACAAGGCAAAAGGGTGATGTCCAACGGAGTTGACGCTGGGTTCTGAAAGTATGAAATAAAATTTGAACACGCTGTATTTGGTAACTTTTTACAAAGATGGCGGCGACAGAATTACTCAAGTCGATTTACAAGCTAAATGTGCTAATAATCAAAGTTATTTTGAAAAACTTATTGCATTAATAGATTTCTGATGAAATTTTCTATAAATGGAAGTGAAAATGATAACAAGTGTACTTTCATGATACTAAAAATAAAACACTAAACCTGTGGGCTGTCGTACTGACCCCTTTTTTGATTCAAGTTTTTGACTTATAGACTACTATAAATTTACCCTTTTGTACACTTACACTAAATATACACTATTCAGAATTGAAAAAACACTTACAACACGTTTTCCACCAATGAACACAATTTATATCACAAGAAAAGCACGAGCGTCGTTCACGCGCGGTTCCGCCAAATAGAAACTAAAATAACGTCGAAATCTGTCAAGTGACCCATAGAGTATCATACATCATTTAATTGGTTATTTAATTTTCCATCATTCATTCAAACATTCTACATGCCGAAATATACCTTAAGACAAGCTACGATGGTTTAAAGATGGGTGATAAACTGCGTCCATCCGAGTTGACGCTGGGCGAATGTGCAAAAACGCGCTGTCAAACGGAGTTGACGTTGGGTTTCGAAAGGTTAAACACACTGGCCAGGTACGTTAAGCATTTCTGTGGGAGTTCTTTTAGGACTCTGGGTGTTATAAGATCGTAACCCGGTGCCTTATTTGCATCCATGCGACGTATTTCTTCACCTACTTCTTTAGGTGAAATTGTTCGGAGAGGTGGACATAGTTGAAAATCTCGATTCAATATTTCACCTATTAAAGCAGGTTCTTCATGACTACTGGAGGGGTTCGGTCTGAATACAGTAGCGAGATGGGCTGCAAAGACTTCAGCCTTTTCAGAGTCTGTCCTCGCCCAGGAAGATTCAGATCGCAGTGGTGGAAAAGATACCTGAGGTTTGCCAGAGATGTTTGTGGCCTTCCAAAGAGAAAGTTCACCTTTGTTTTGAAGAGATAAGTTTGAGAGAAACTTCTTCATTTCCTCTTGAGCCGAGTTTTCAAGGAGGATCTTTAGCTGTTTGGCTGCTTTATTATAGGCAGATTTGTCTTATGGGTGACGTGATGTTTGCCATTGCTCACCGGATGAAATTGGCAAAATTGGTTTTTATCCAGGGATTTCTTTAGTTCACGGCCTCTAGCCAGAGTAACTCGCGAGCCCCAAAATGTGTTCTTGGAATTTCAATCACCTCCAGCTACAAATTTATTACCAAGCGTTTCAAAGAATTGGCTAAACATATCCTCTGTTATTTTATGCTTCGGCGGGCAGTAAACAGCGGATAGAGTAACAGAGCCGGCACGGTCTTCTAGCTTTATAGTAGTGGCTTGGATATGTGTAGATATAAAAGGATCCAACAAGGAGTGTTTGAGGGTTGATCTAATTGCAATAGCTGCACCAGCATGAGCCTTGCCATCAGGATGCGAGGTGTGATAAATGTTAAAGCCTCTTAACAGAAAAGATTTGTTTACAGTGGTATGGGATTCAGATATGAACACAATATCCAGTTTATTTGTGTTGATGAATGCTTCAAGCTCAAGTATATTTGCCGAGAGCCCATTGATGTTCCAGGTAGCTATTCGTATGTAAGCAGCCATTACGGAGCTATTTTTGTTATCATTGTTGTCAATAGGTTTAAGAGAGTACCTATTTGTTGAATGAGCTGATCTACTTATTCGTTCTGCTTCATAATTAGTTGCATCATAGTTTTTTGTGTGTTGTCAGTAGGATCATTATTGACGTTTTCTTTTTCATGGGGAGCACTAGCCGTAGCCTCAGCGTAAGTTTTTTGGTTAACCTTGTTACTAAGTACCGGTAAAGGTGCACTGTTCGGGGAAACTTTTGATTCGGTCGGTTGAGAAGGTCGGGGGTTCGATTTTCTGGCTAGTATCTCTTTGTAGACTTGACAGCCTTTATAGTTCGCGGGGTGGTCACAGGAGCAGAGAGCACATTTAGCTTGGGTGTTCCTATCCTTCTTGGGACAGTCAGAAGTTTTGTGTCCTAATCCACATTTGACACATCTATATGGCCTCATACAGTTATTTTTGCTATGGCCGTATTGCTGACATCTTTGACACTGGACTATAGTTGTCGACTTTCGAGGATCTTCAAATTTTACACGCTGATGATAAATGTATTCAATCCTTTTAACTTCTTTGTTTTTATCACCTGGTTCTAAGTTAACAAAGAAGGTTGATGTGGGAGTTTTTTCGGGACCATGTCGAGAATTCACTATTTCGCCTCTCACCCTATTCCCAGTTTGTTCCATTGCCGCAATGATGGCACTGTGGGGTGTTGTATGGTGAAGTTGTATTTTTGATAACAATACGGTAGCATCTAGATTCTTTTCTTGCAAAGGTATGTCCAATTAATCCATTTTGCCGAATGACATCAATTACTTGCTTGTAGTTCTCTGAGGAGTCTACCATAACTCGAAGCAAGTTTTTGTTGACTATCCTGTATTTGAATGATTCGGAGTCTACTGCCTCTGTTAGAAGTTTAGTGAGCTGATTTACGTCATCTACGCCATATAGAACAATTGGGGGAGGCTTGTTGATTTGTCTTGGTTTGTTGGCTGATTCTTCTTCTTGGTCGACAGGTAGACCGCCGTACCTATTGTGAGTAGAGGTGGTGGGGGATGGTGGAGAATTTACCAGTTTTCTTTTCTTACTGCCTGGTACTCGTTGCCATGGCGGAGGTTCTAGGAAAGAAGGGTCGTTAGTAACGTTGGCTGCTTCAGTCTCATTGGCAGATGAAGTTGTTTGGGTTTGTTTAGGAGTATTCTTGTCATTCGAAGTAATATCAGGAACAGAATTACTGCGAGGTCTTGCATCAAATAGACTTTTGTGAAAAAATTATTGAGTGTAGACTTTATGGCTACTTTCTGCCGGAGCGGATTGTTGTGGTGGAGTTTTGTGGTTTTTATTTAGGTTTAAGTTTTCATTCATGTTTTTGTTCCCACGAGTCGGGTCGATGTAAAGAGTCGCTCATAGGGTGACGCCCTTTCCTATGAGAAGGCACTTATACAACGATGATTGCCTGGTCCATCGAAGTTGGCGCTAGCGACTGATTGCCCTCAGCCATTCATCGTTGTGGCACGGTCCACACCTTAGGATTGGGGTCATTGTTTTATAGAGGTTTTGCATCCTCGTAGTTTAGACAGTAAAGCCAAAACTCTCGGCCTCCTGCCACTGGTGTGACAATTGGTTACGAGTTGTGAAGATCATTTCCTATCTGTCACGTTAGCTGACTGGGAAGGCCAGCTCTGTCAGGTTAGTTAACCGTCGCCCGATACTCGACGTTGATTACTCTTTAGCACCACCCAGGGAGCACGTGTAGGGTTGTGAAAGGTGATTCCTACGGACGCGAGTAATGGATACCCCCCTAAATGTGTTAAATAAAATGGAATCAAAAACTAACTATGAGATAATAAAATATATCATAATAAGAATTTTGATACTTGGATCACAATTTTATCTACTTTCGTTCGAGACAAATCCTAAAAGGCATACTGCGATGTATTATTTTGCTTTTGAAGAAGTTTCAACTATTTACGCAGCACACCGAATTAGAATTAGCTCTCAAAGGGGAAAATTCATCCCAGTTTTTTCCATATTTATAATCGCTGCTCCGCTCCAAATGGCTGGAAACGCGCGTTTCCTCTTAATTATAACAGTATACATGACAATAAATCAGTAAACTTCACCATTCATTTCTGGACATAGGCCTCCTCAGAGATTTACACAACGAGCGGTCCTATGCTGCCCTCACCTATCGGCTTCCCACAACTTTCCCCATATTGTCGAACCACCTTGTGAGAGGTCTAACGTGGCTGCCACTCCAGAACCTTCGAGCCCTAACGGCCGTCAGTTCTGCGTGCAATGTTCCCTGCCCATGCCACTTCAGATTTGCGACCCTCTGGCTGGGCTGTCAGTTGCGCGTAGTCTAACTTTCCTACACTAGCCCTATCCATTGCACTTTGGGGGAATTTTATGAGTTCTATTGTAAGAGACTTTGACCGCCAGGGACCGTATGAGTGGCTTTATTTCAAAACACTTTAAAAGGGAAACCCAACGTAAAGGGAAACCAAATTCAAAGGGTAACCCTCTTAGCTGGCTTTCCCATTTATAAGGGTAACCCTATCGGAAGGGAAAGCTTAATAATATAATAGTGTATGATATAATAAAATAATGCTGATGCCCAATCATTGGTAACCCCCCTATCGCCTTTTACCCCCCCCCCCCCCCAATCATAATGAAGGGATGTTGATATTCTAGGCCGGATACACACACCTAACTTACTACATTCCAGTACTTACTTTTTTATTACTTACTTTACATTCACCTAATTAAGTATCAGTTCAGTAACAAAACATCGTAGGTATTTGAAGGAGCAATAAAAGAAATATTGAGATCAAATTGTATATTGAATATGTGAACATCGAAATATATACTTATAAACTACACTTGGGCCGTCTTTTCAATTGTACAGTAAATGATGTACACACGCGGACACATCAAGCTAAACATGTGACAGTAAAATACTTCAAAGGCGGGAGTCCAAAGTGAGAAGAATAAAAGAGCGTGTATGAAAAGGATAATGCATGTAAGGGAAGCAAGAGAGATTTATCAAGATCGTGCGTGGCGATCGATACTCTCTGCATACCCCAATGGGGATAATGGACGTTATAAGTAAGTAAGCTTCATAATGATGTGACACCTGTCAATGTGTTTAACTTGACAGGTCCGCGGGTGTACAATGACATGCATTAGCATGTGCTTGCATTTTAACGTAAATGCGATAAGTTTTACTCTTCAAAACTACTCTCTGACAATTGTAAAGCAAGCCCCTCACCATAATATTTTAAGCGTATTTTGACACCAATTTGATAACATTTAGATTAAATTGAATGAATAATAATTATGATAAAATTGTTAAATTGAATAAAATGGGTAAAATAGCTGAAATAAATTCATTGATTATTATATATAATAAAATTGAATTGGAAGCTGGTCCATGATAATTGTTAAAAATGTAAAAATTCAGATAAAATATAAAATAATAAAACCTTATTAAAATTAAAGAAGATGTGTGAAAGACTAGAGATGTCTCTTAATTGTAAACTATTGTATAAAATTGTGATAGAAAGAAAATGGATTATTATAACCACATAAGTATTAGTATCATTTGGTAAGACCCATAGATTATACATTTAAGGTACATGCAGAACGTATAATCGGCCCCACTAGCCAAAATGTTATTATTAAAGAAGAAAAACATGGTTACTATTATTTATGGATGCAATAGGAAACTTTGCAAGATTAGATAACCTAAAAACATGGATCATAAATAATTACTAACACATAATTTTTAAGCTTGGCTAGATGGACCGAACTACTAACATTAATTCTTAAAAACTAATCACAATCCATAGTATGGGTTTATATTCCATTTCATATAATTAGGAGCAACTATACAAGTGGATAAGCTCATCACTTGCTACACATTAGTAGAATTTCACGATTACAGAGTACTGAGTATTTTAAAGCAACTTCATAAAACGAAGATTCCAAAAAGGGGTTTGTCACTTGGGACAAAAGGCTCACCTGAATTATTATACGTATGGTAGGCCAACTGGCATAGTTGGGGGCAAAATAACGAGTGTGCTAAATTAATTTATAACTAAAGTGATCACAGTACTAATAAAGGTTTCCGTGGCTCAGCGCCTATCAGACTCCACGGGCAAGTCAAAGTTGGAGACGTGTATGATAGGCACGTGAGCTGTTTCGATCTTCGGAGTAGTCTTGTAGTCACAAAGCCCTACTTCTTTAAGTTTCCATTCCCAATTCATTATTTGAACCGCATGTAACGCCTGAGCTTCTGTATGCTGTCGCCGCAACATGTTTTCCTGTAACGTAAAATATTTACCATGTTACAAAGTGGAACTGTAATTAGTAGCGATATGCTACAGTTATGTTTCGAAACAAAAGCGAATGAATTTGGAGATGAGCGATAGACGTACTTGGTTTTTTCGTAAAAAGAAGTTTTTGCTCGACGTAAGCATTATATTATTTAAAGGGCAATGAATCAATTGTTTCATCTTTTAACGTCCATTACCAGTACATTTACAAACGGCACTTACAGGAGCATGTCTTAATCGAAAATCTGCTTCCTATCTGTGGTCCACATTTTATTTGAACTCAGCATCTACCGTAGACAATCAAATAATCTTTACCTTTTTTACACCTGAAAGCTTGCTGGACTAACCTTTATTTTCTCCCACTTGTCGCCGACCTCTTGAAGCCCATATCTGCCGTCCCCTCTTACATCAACTAAAACCTTGATCTATACACCTTCACCCTCAATCATCACCAAAAACAGTTTTACTAACCTTAATTTTCTCCCACTTATCATCGACCTCTTGAAGCCAAGACTTGATCTGCCGTCCGTTACATCGGGAGCGCTGAGCGTTTCGCTTCTCCTCCTGTTCTGGCGCGAGCACGTTGTACACCTCCTCGTCTCGTAGAATTGTGCACACGGAGAACGGGAGAGACTAAATAACAAAAACATTAGTCTAAAAATTTTGTTTATTGTACTAAGCTAAGTAAAAATGGGGTCTACAAGAAAAAAATTAGATTAGGCATATGGAGCATGTATTAAAATCAAATAGAGAATTTGTTCCAAAAGGCAGGCGTCCGAATTATGAAGAATAAAAGAGCATATTCAGAAGTTAAAAACTACGCCTTAATAACTGTTGCTTTGTAGCACTAAAATATTTCTTTTGCGGGTGTCGTAAGAGACGACTTAGGGTATTATTCTTTTAAGTGATAATTAATTGGCTTAGTAACTTAGGAACAATAAGCCTAGATAGACTAGGACGAAATACGGAATGAGACGTAAGCCTTTGAGAAAACCTATTCACTTAAAAATGTGTTTTTTCTCGAATGTTCTTACAGATCTTTCGATAATTTTAATATCGCACGAAATATACTAAAAGCAAATTATTTTTAACAGACTTTGTTTTAAGACCTATCTTAGAAAATAGCGTTGCAGAGTTTGCCGAGGTGTGCTTATTACTTTAAATGATAACCATTCAAAAACAAAACCATATTAAAGCCGACTGCAGTACGCCAGTCTGTAAAGTTGTAAGGTAAACATGAAAAAACTCCAGATTGAATAGCATTGTTAAACTTTACTGTGGAAAAATTTATGAAAACTTCCCCCGTTTTAATTGAAAAACATTTTGTTGGTTTCTCATTTCTATACTAATTCAAAGGAAATTTCAGAACAAAAAACATATAAAGAACAAACTAATTAAGAACCTTGTAGTTAAAACTTTGATTAGAATATACAATTGTTAATAAATGTTAGCTGCGTAGTGTAGGCTTAGAATAGCACTACGCTATTTCTTTCCACAATCGTCGTAAGAGGCAACTTTGGGTATTGGGAAGTTACTTTTGGGAGACGAAGTGACTAAGAGAACAATAACTCCAATTGCATTGTCACGACAACTTTTATTTTACAATGCTTCTAAAACTGAATTTCCAAGTGTGTGATAAATTTATAATTCTATAGCTCTTATTACCCTTTTTTGCGTTTTATAGCCGTGAGTATATGTAAAGAAGTAAGTATGTATGTATGTATGTATAATAGTGGAATACATACAGAAGTGACTTTGTCATTCGGGTATTGGGTCTCTTTCGGGGATGCGGTTCAAGACCCTTCACAACTAATTATGATGCTCTGGTTACCCCTCTTAGTGATCTATAACCGTGAGTATATATATGTGTGAGTAATAGTGAAATACGTACAGAAGTGACTTGGTTAACCGCACGTTCGGCGCGCCCGTGTACTCTTAAGATCTCTTGTTCGACGGCTAGAACCAATTTCTCCTTTTCTACTAGATGTTGAATTCGTAACCTATGTCTGAAACAAACATTTTCTATAAGACCACTTCTAAAGATAGGAGTTGTTTTATCATCAAATAGATTAAAGTTCAATTTATCTGAATAATAAGTTTAGCATTAAATTAACACTTGAACTTTGAGGAGATAACAACTTTCTATATTGCAGTATCGCATGGGTCACATTCAAATTTACTTCTCACTCAATTAGTATTAATTTATTGAAACTTAGAAACTTAACAGGAAACATTACATTTCTCTTCAGAATACTTGCTGCGGTAAATACTCGAATGATGCATGGCATGATACTTTTGTATAATTTAGGAAACAGATTCAACACGTTATACTGTAAAATTTCTGCTAGCTAAAGTTCTTGGAGCCACATAGTGGTTAAATATTTGATAGCGTACGAACAAATTAAACATAGAAACTAGGAATAATGTTTCTGGACCAATTGATATCAAATCATACCAAATAAACAAATAACTGCCTTTTGCATTAAATTTAGTTGCATACCCACATGTGGCATAAAAAAACATTCAGCACAATGATGTAATTTTGTTACGTAAACAAAACAAAAAAAACTGATTGTGGCTGGCCCATTTTCAAAGGTAAATTACTACTACAAGTATTAGAAATACATCTAGATTTTTATGTATCTCTTCATAACAAATTGAATATAGTACAACAGACGGTTATTATTAATACACATTTTCAAATTATAAATTATGCCACATAACGACTGATCAAATAAAAACGATCGGTTTCCGACCACCGACCATCGTGTCCTTGGTGGGAACAACCGATTTTTGTATTCGTTCTACACGGTCGGTGATGGGAATAAACTTGTCAGTTTAATCGCAAGAGATGCGATTCCGACCAAGGCCGTTGACATCAACCAAATATCGGTTGGAACAACAGACTTCTACACTGTCCATTTTTATATCCACTCAACCAAGGACACGATGGTCGGCAACCGATCGTGTATAAGGCTTTTAAAAGGTGCTTAGAGGATAGCTTACCTTTCCTTTTCTTGTGAGAGAAACTCCTCTTTCATTTGCATCGGCAAGTTTACAGGCAACTCAACTTGCGGCTCAGCATTCACATTGCTCTGTAGTGTGTATGTACAGCGGTTCATTAAATATTTGTTGAAATCTTTCGGGGGCTTTGGCTTCACAGGGAATAAGCCTTTTTGACGCCGATCGATCTGAAAGTTTTAAAATAAGGTAATTTTTATATGCTAAAAGTGAACAGGGAAACAAACAAAAATGGGTATTGACAAGGGTAAAAGTCAATTGACCCATACCTACTTAATGCCGATGTGAGGTGCAATAACAACTGAATGGGATATAAATATTGTTTCAAGAGTATAATATGCTGTGTTTCACTTCCATTTGACAAAATACCATGAGATACATTTCCCAAGTTACATCTATGACAGCATTACAAAACTTGAACCTCAGCTTTATATTTACTTCGAATCATCAAAAACCTTTGAGACAAAATAAATAATCATAAACACCCGTTGATACTAAAAGTGAACATACCTGTCTCCTTATATGGATGTACATTTGATAAGGATTCGAATGGGAGATGTTATAGCTGCTGTCTTGAGTGTTTTCCGTACTCTTGGACTGCTCTCGATGGCTCTCTCTCGCTTTTATCTTGCGTTTCCGAGGATGGAGCACCTCATTATTGCCAGCTAAAAAGAAATCTAATTAGAATATGCTAATTAAAGTCACCACCATAAACGATTCTAGTTAGCTTGCCATTATTAACTTTGTTGTTTGTCTGTTTTGAGGCCTACAAACACCGTGTTAATTCTTCATGGACTTTCTAACTCAGCAATGTGCCTTAGCAATGCCACAATAAGTTAATTAAGCAGGTTAGTTTCTCACGAATGAACTGACACATAACTAAGGAAGATTCTTGATAATGTTTACCCTAACAGATAAGTTTCCAGATAAATGCACCACACATATCTTTAGGACAGTGGCGTAAGCGCAATTCATGACATAACCATGCCATTTCTCGACTCAATCAATGCTGTATCGTTTGCCTATCCACTTAAAAACTAGAAAACTATTAAAATATGATTGCCTGAGTACCACAACTGGATTTGCCCATCTTCTAATGTGAGTAACTTAAATAGGATGACCACTTACAACTCTCACCTCTACCTCCTGTACTACTGGAGACCGTGGACGTTTGATGATCGTTATCCTGACCCTGCAATAAAAGTTATTGTTTAATCAAATGTTCCATTCTGGGATACATCCAATACGCACAACATTTAAAACAAGTCCACGCCACCTTAATCAAGCCCTTGTGTTTAAGCCAAAAATTTAGTTAAGTTATTGTTTGTTTATCATAGGGTGAGTCCTGTGACAGCTAGGTTATTTTTTTTGTCTTTTTTTTTCTTTTAACTAATCTAAGGAATTTTGTGTTTTTTTCATTATCAAATAATGAAAATTCTATACTACAAAACTGTAATGCGCTACGGTGATCGCCTGAAATACTACAAAATTATGTATAATAAAATGTTGAGGAAAAGGTCAGTCCCGCGTTCTTTGATTCTATTTTTGTATAAATCGCAAGAACGGTGGTTGAGACTCAAATTCTAAATGTCAGCTTATAAATGCGAAATATCCATGTTTAAACTTTTAGAATAAATGTTATAATTTTAGGATAGTGTTATTGATTTGAGATTAAATGCACCAGTTTTTGAAACAACAACTATAAAGTCTTTGAATAAAGAACAGAATAACATTAATTGCTGTTAAATTTGCTATTTAAACTATACATCCCTATCCTCGATAGCTATCAAAAGACTCATTCTACAACAAAAAAACGTCTGAAATCTTAATCGCTCAGCCAATTTGTTTCGAAAAGCTAATTTATCCGGAATCCCGACTCCGTTACGAATCCAGGGCACCATTTTACCTGCGACGAGGGTGGTGGTGACTTATTGCCAACACCAACCTGCTGCGAACTGCTGTGAGGGGAACTCCTTTCCTTGTCCTTGTCTTTGTCTCCATCCGTCGTGCGATGAGAGCGAAGCACCCTTTGGCCGCTCTGCGTACATGATAACATCTTTAATGTGTGCCTATTATTTCGATGTAGCAGAAAATAGCGCATGCCTTGATTTTTGATAAGTTGTTTTTTAAATCTTTGACAGTTTTGTCAGAACAATATCGTTTGCTGTGGATAACAGACTTACGCACAAATGGTAAAATCAAGTAATGCAACCTCGACTAGACTTTGAACACTTAGAAGGCAATCAGTTAATTGATTTGGTCATTAACAAATGATTTTGCTTGTAATTAATAAGTTCATTTTGCCATGCGTACGAATATCGGATAAGTTTAGTTATATTTATGAATGTCGGCGCGCCCCAATTCGCGATGAGGGAGTATTATTTTTCAGGTTTAGTTTTCTCTTTTCTCCAGTCAGTGTTCGCCCCTTATGAAATTTAGCGAGGTAAAATATAAAACGTATTGTATTTCAAAATATCTGAAGATTATATTAGTGCAACATATATACTTAAACTCATGCCATCAGCTGCTAAAGGGGTAGGTAGTATTGATCGCCACTTAGTGCGATCCTGGCACTTCCTCACTTCTTCTGGCACCTCCCGAACTTAATTTACATTCATACATGCCAGTCATGCCATTCTTCAGACCCCAATACCGTTAGTCGCTTCTTACGTACACCCATCGGAAGAAATGGGGTAGTGCTATTCTAAGCCGACACTACACAGCTTGATTTACATTAAAGCAGCCATTTCTGACCTGTCAGATCAAAATTGAGTAAAATGTTTCCAACGTTCATTAACGCAAGTGGAACTTTGCATAGAAAATGTGGAAAAGTTTATGAACAATAATAATATAAATGACGTTATTATTTTTATCTCAAAACTTGTTCAGTGACCAACATAAAAATTCTAATAGAATATTTAACTTATTCAAATGCCTTATTCTTCAAATAAACTCATAGATTACTTAATAAAAATATCCTGAATTATTTATAGCCTGCACTTAAGGAAAACGATATTGCTAAGTTTATTTTTGTTTCTCGGCGTCGATTCAGGATAAATAAAGATTGCTTTTCAAATCATTTATGTAACCTTCGTAATGGGTTATCAAAACCTCCAAAATAGATTTTTAATCAAGTGTATACTTAACGGTTCATCAGGTTGGTAACATTAAGGTAATATTTATATATTTTTTGTAATAAAGCATCCAGTGGATGTCAATACCATCTTATATACAGTAAAATAGCAGTTTAATACCGTGTTGTGATTTGTGAGAGGCGATTGTATAGCAATTAACGTATTACGAAATATCAATAACTTATTATGATTAAATTCACAAACAAAAATAATAAATCTGAAAGTTAGATATAATATCAACGGTTTGCCATAAAGTTCAAATAATTCTTTGCCGTAAATGTTGTGCAGTATAGCTGAAGGATTCTTCAATAATGCTTTCACATTCACCACCTATTATAATTACCTTCCTTACCTTCATATAGCTCGGTAAGACCTGAATCAAAAGTTAAAATGTTGTTAAGCAAAGTTTACTTTTAACAGGAAAAGGTAAATATCGCGAGCGTTGAACAAAGGAGCACGCTTTAAAAAGTTACCGATAACTTTTGAAAGCCACACGCTTTCAGAAGTTACCGGAAAACTTCTGAGAGCAACACCCCTTGACGAAATTGGTAAACTTTGCAATATTACACAATATTATGAAGAACTCTTCTTGTATGTATAATTTAGGTTCCTCGATGTTATATATAGAATAGAAACATGTTTATGCTTGTCTCTACATTGAATAAAATTGTGTGATTTTCTGTTGAAAAAAAGGCAACTATGGTTCATTACTATGTCTATGGAAAAAAAAGAATATCAAAAATTATCTGCAAAATAATGCACTGGTTTGGAGATATATTTAGTTAAAAGCCTTATACACAATCGGTTTCCGACCACCGACCATAGTGTCCTTGGTTGAGTTGATATAGAAATGGACAGTGTAGAAGTCTGTTGTTCCAACCGATATTTGGCTGATGTCAACGGACTTGGTCGGAATCGCATCTCTTCCGATTGAACTGACAAGTTGATTCCAACCACCGACCGTGTAGAACGAATACAAAATCGGTTGTTCAGACCAAGCACAGATGGTCGGAACCGATCGTGTATAAGGCTTTTTATGCTTTACGAAACTCTACTGGGCGGGCTTTTTTATATACCGATTGAATTTCTTATACTTATTAGGAAGCCAAATTTGCTATTGTTGATAAGATGACTTTTTGTCTGTCTGTATGTCTGCGCATAACTTAAAAACTACAAGACGGATCTTGATATAAATTGGCATGAGGGTAGTTTATACACATGATTAACTTATTACTAAAACATATATCCCTGATTTCATGAATGTTCTCACAGGATCGCCAGAAAACGAACGTGAAGGTTAGGTAGAAAGGGCATATTAAAATTCAAAATTACCTTTCCATCCCCCGATCTCTTATCATCTGAATTGCCATCGGAACTATCTGAACCATGGCCAGGGTCGGTGGTTGTACAAGGGATAACATAAGGCAAGGTGGATGCATTTCCTCTACCTTTACCACTTCCTCGTTGACCTGAACCACCTGTAAAAATGATTTTAGCATTGTATGTACTCAGAAAACTTTTTTCTTAGATATTGAATTGGCTTTGTATAGAACTATCCTTTTACATTTTGAGGCTGTTTAATTTGGCTACTTAGGCACAGGTGTAGTTTTTATAATAGATTTTATTTTTGGTACCAAAACTAATTTATAACAATGAAATTGTATTTTATGATGTTTGTGGCCAAGTGTATAGCTGACTAGCTTCTGGGTCCATAGGTTGTGGGTTTGAATCCTGCTGACAGCAACATTGATGTGATTAGCATAAATCACTGTTTGTTAGTCTTGGATGTTATTATTTAATTATGCATATTTTATGTATTGTTGAGTAAATATTCTTTACACACACATTATTGTTCTTTTTAGGGGCTTACTCTCTATTATTTTAATATTAACTTATTATACAGATAATGATCTAAATATAACAAACCTTCCTCCTGTTCATTTCTGTTACCAGCACCCCCTGCTCCTCCGGGAATGACAATCTTTAGAGGAGGTACTTTGGGTGCGGCTGTCTCTTGGCTTTTTGTATCCTCATTGTCATCATCTTTAGACTGTTTTGGACTAGGAACAGGTGATTTCCTATCGCTTTTGCTGAGTGAACCTGAGGATCCTTTCCCACTTGATTTGCCCTAAAAATTATATTGTGTTAT
This sequence comes from Bedellia somnulentella, assembly GCA_963576735.1. NCBI lineage: Eukaryota > Metazoa > Arthropoda > Insecta > Lepidoptera > Bedelliidae > Bedellia > Bedellia somnulentella. Next base: position 12,712,579 of record OY755170.1, read on the forward strand.
AGGAATTAACAATTCCTTGATAATTGTGACACTTAAGAATATTGTATTAAAATGTAAATTAGCAAAAAGTGATCTAGTATGCTGGGTACCTGGTGACTACTGTGAGAGTTGGATTTTCCAGATCCAGAACCTTTCTGCCCACTTTGTAAATTTGATTTGCTAGATGTATTTGAATTTTTTGAACCACTTGAGCCCAGAGCACCTTTTCCTAATGGAATTGCACCAGTTTTACTAGCTGGTCCAGGTTGTTTTGTGCCTGTTAATATGCTGTTGAATAAAAACAAACATTTAGATCTTATTTGAAAATATGGAATAATATCATGTTAAAGTTAATAAATACCGTCCAGTTGCTGTACGTGCTACCGGAGCAGGTTTGGCCATTGGCTCTTTATGATCTTCTTGGTGTTCTTTCTTCTTTTTGCGTTTTGTAATCTCATCTTCAGTGGATTCAGCATCGGCACTATCATCATAGTATAATCGTTTGCTTCCAGTATCATCTTGTGAGGATGACGACACTACACCACTACTCAGCTGATTGTGAGAATCTAAAATATTATAGTCAATATTAAGGTTTTTAAAGAATATTAATATTTCTTAGATATTGATAATATGAGTTGGAAACAGTGGTAGAAATAGTTAATGATCCCACTTTTACATATAGATATGACTTATTATAAATAGGAAAGATTTTCCTGTGATTCTGTTTCTGTAGTAAATAGGCTTTGAAATGCATCAGCCATTTTTTAAATTCATTCATTAACATAACTCTCCCAACACTTGGATGAAACATAGGCTATGCATCACCACACTTAAATTTATATGGGGTGAGCAGTGAATGCAGAAAACTTAAATATTTGAAAAATAAGACTCTCCATGCAAAACTGGCTGCAGGGGAAGTTTACTAGTATTTTATACAGTTGATTTGTGTGTCTTCTTTGTAACTTGTTACTTATGTTTAAAACTAATTTGTCTGTGGTAATATCAAAATTTAAATTACCTTCTTTGTTATCAGAGGAACTTTTGTCTTGACTACTTTGAGCTTCTTTCTGCTCAGAGTCTTGTGCTAAGCCATCCATACTGTTCCTCTTGCTCGTGTCTGTGCTGCTTGAACTGGCATTGCCTCCCTTTTTAGAACTGTCATCCCTTGCTTTCCCAACATGTGTCGCTTTTGTGCTATTTTCTGCACAATGCATAACTTAATTTTACTTCTCAATAGATTAAACAAGTATATTATCTACTAAATATTATTAAATTTAATTAATACTATATTCTGTTTGTAACATCTTAAATTACTTAAGAATGTATATAAAATTTAGCATTCATGAATTTCACCATGGGGCTGTTGTAAATGTGTCCTAAGGATACAAAGGATGGTTTGGCTGAGTAATGGCTAGCATTAGCTACCGTTATTCACATTTTTTTACATACCCTGCAGTTAGATGTAGACCAAAGTATTACTCTATAATTTTGAATATGTTAAACATAAGGGTAGTTGAGACAATACTTTGCATATAATAATAATAAATTATATAAGTAAAGAAGATCATAATAGTATATAAATAAAGTAAGTAATAAATATAATTATAATATTCTTGTAGAGATTTGTAAAATTCCTACACATATTTGTATAATTACTATCATTTGTACATAATAACACTATAGCCTACTATGGTGTATGTAGAAAATATTTAATTCATGAGTGAATATAATCAAAAAACAAGTTATGAGTCATATTTATTTTCAAACTTTGCAATGTAAATGATATTTTTCTTTATGACCAACCTACATCAAGTTTCAAAACTTAACCTCACATTCTCACATATTTACCTGCATATAAAGTTCATGCTCTGACAATATATATAGCTTTTGAAAAAATAACTAATATATTTTAGTAATGTGAAGTTTTCTTGCGTAGGAGCACTAACTGGGTATTTTAACTACTTGCGACCCGACCGATCGACGACCCTACAGGTCACTACCTTCAAAATCGGAACGGTAGATAATATATTCATAAAGACGTTAACTTGGCGTATTTATTTAACGAAGTTTTTCATCTGTATTCACAATTGTCACGTCACTCGGGTCATTGGTATGGTATTTGATTCAATGAGAAAGGAATCATAGACTGGACTCAAGGAACCTGATTGCGGCGTATACTCACCACAAAATTAGCAATTTTATTTACAATATTTACGTAAATATCAACTAGCCTTTGTTGTGCGAGACGGTCCTTTTTTGCATTTCACGATGAAGGACAGTTTGAAAGTTACTTTATCACTTTTACACGTTATTTCTATTGTAAAATCGATGCTAAATCGGTCCTGTAGACCGCCACGAAGTTAGTTTGGAAACGTCATCTATCAGCGGAGTGCCTTTGTTTGTTGGGTTGGCGACCCTGGGGCAAAATTTAAGCGCACCAACTTCACACTTAACGCGTTTCGTTAAAATGCACACACACACGTAGTTCGCGTCCCTTCAAACATCACATCACAATAGAAAACAAAACGAAACGTGGTTGGTTCTCTCAGCTAACGACGCAATAGCGCAGAGCCACTTTATTAGAAACCACTTTTCTTCCACTATGCAGACTTTTAGAAAGTATAACATGAAATTTACTTAGGTGATTCATTGTAAATTATAATCTATTCTTTACAGGAAGAATTTTAGGTAATATGTATAGTGTCCAGTCCTAAATTATTACGTCAACCATAAAGGACAGTATTGATTAAATGCTCTGTCATCTATTTTTGCCGTCTAATATCACCCTAACCAACGAACGTTATGTGAATTGTAATGGTCTACAGAACTCGAATACAATACTTATTTAAAAAATCAAGACTACTATTTCACAATGCTAATACATAAAACGTAATAATCGTCGTACTTTCATTGAAAGCAAATAAAAGGATAAATTTCAATATTTTTGATAGAAAAAATTACTGAGTTACTTTTTTATGTAATTATGATGCGTTTACTTTCGTACGCTTTAAGTTCTTCTGGGTAAACAACACAATTCAATACAATGGAAATAACAATGCACAGCTAAAATTAGTATTTTCTTTTATGTTTAGCTAGGCACCGAATCGACCCCTTTGAAAATTTCCATAACAAAGGTCACAATTCTGAATTGATAGCATCAGCTCACATGTAAAACGGAATGAAAAGACAAATCAACTTCATGATATTAGAAAATTAGTTTGTTTTGTCTGGGCATCAGTCATATAGTTTAAAATTATTGTTAGATATCGTATGTCTCCAACGAATGATTTAATATATATGCGCGTGTAATGTATGAGTGTCTTACCTTTTAGAGACAATAAGAATTCTTGAATAGAAGGAGCAGCATAATCGGCAGGTACTTTGCCCTTCGCATTCCTGGCGAAAGGGTCACCGCCGTGATTTACGAGAATCTGAACCATCTTGAGGTTACCAAAGGTAGCTGCATCATGGAGAGGGGTGTCATCGTCGAGCCCTTTGGCGTTGACATTAGCACCCCCCTTCACTAGCACCTCGACTACATCTTGCCAGCCGTAGCTGCAAGCCTCGTGTAGTGGTGTCCAACCTATAACACAAGTTATAGGCATTGAGCCACTCCGGAACATCCCTCCTTCTGTATGACACAGTACCAACTCAACTAGATATTTTGAGCTACACATGGATAGACAATACCAAAGTAATGTTGTACCAGATATTCATTGGTTATTATATAGTTTACATCCTGATTTGACAACGCCCCGTTTTAATACTGTTAACCTTCAGTGTAATATTGGGAGCTAACAAACCCTTCTTGCAAATATATAAGTTTGTTATTTGTGTAATGTCGGCTTAGAATAGCACTACCCCAATTCTTCCAGTGGGTGTACGTAAGAGGCGACTAATGGTATTGGGGCTTTAAAGGACTTTTTGGGCGATGCGGTCGGAGACCCATCACCAACAACCTTTATTTTACCATCTTTTCCCCATACAACTTTCCAAAGGTGGCTGAAGAATTTCTCATTCCTTAGCTCTGGCTACCCCATCCCTACCAAATCCCTAGATTTATAGCCGTGGGTATATGTATGTATGTGTTATTTGTCAACTCAATAGCAATCACATTACCTATCTAGTCAATACTAACGGGTGGTTTCTTTGGATGGTGTTCAAGTCAGTGTACCGATTATTACGATGGAGTATTAAGCATACTCCGCCTTAAGCATACGCCGTCGCCGTATGAATAAGTAAGCAGGTCATCCGCATCGATCGTTAAAAATTCGATAAATGAACTATGCAAATGACTTTAGAAAAATAACAGAAGTGAATATAGGCCCAATTCAAGTCTCGAAGCAAAGCCTGCTAACGTCACAGGAGGTGCTCTTCCCACTGAGCTACTAAGGCCCGCCATACATACAGGTCGGCAGCTTCAAGGTGCAACTGAGTAGAAAACTACTGTATTTCATGTCTCATACACATACCAACCCACATTAAGCACTGTCGAACTACTTAAAACTCCGTATTCCAAGGAATCTTTAATATATTGAGAGCGACAGCTCAAATTGTCCGTGTATGTGTGTATGTAGAAGATAATAGTTTATTACGCAGTTGCGGATTGACCCTATCAGTATTGATTGGTTGAAAGGATGAAACGTCAAGACGAATGAATGTGATAGAATGTGTTCACACAACACAACACGACATGTGTGAATTTTAATTCTATCCAAATAATTTATTCATAGAAACGCGGGAAGATTGACAAATCGATTTAACAAATTTTACATATTCTATTTATGTTGGGAGTTCTAAAAGTAAACTATGACATAGTTTACATTTGAATATTATAAAAGTATATGGATAACTTCTGCGATGTACTTTATACACTAACAATATATTTTAATCAATAAAACTGGAGTGGGATATGTAATTAAAAGCATACTAACCATGCGAAGACGTGCCAGATAATTTTTAACAGAAATTATATATTTTAATAATATAACAGAATTTAATAAAACCATTTCTTGTTAACGGTGAGGAAAAACCTCGTGAAGGAACCCACATGGCTAAGGTATACTAATCAGTTGGCACTATATTTGTATCAAACGGCGACAGGCCCTATCACGTGAGTCAACTGTCCAAGCAAAACGTGGGTACTCAAAACACTAGGTGACAGTGTCGTGTGGTGTTCAGAAGAATAAGTACCTCTGTCAACTCCTTCGCGGATATAAGGAGTGATCGTTTGAGTTTGAATTTATAAAATACAGGAGCTTTGCATAATACAATGCAATCAACTAAGCATAGAATAGATGGAATAGGGCTCATAATGAAAACCAGTTCCGATTTTGTGTATACTCATACACAAATCAGAAATTACTGACTGTGGGCCCAATTTAGCGAAACCATTTCTTTAAATGATGTCATTGAATACTGTATATGTGTGCTAAATAAAAAAATTCTTTTCTTTCTTTATCTTTTTAGAAATAATTTTGATGTTTAGTGTCGGGTTAGAATAACCATTTATTTTCAAGGGTGTTTGTTAGTGGCGACTAAGGATATTGGTGCTTGTTGGTTTTTTTGATGATGCAATTGGAGACCTATCACCAATTAAATTAAACCTTTAGACATCATTCATTGTTCAGTGAATATATGAATGTATTTAATATACATACATACATACACTCACACCGTTAGTTCCCATTGGGGTAGGCAGAGCCTATTGATCACCACTTTGTATGATCCTGACAATCAATCTGCATTGTCCATCCACCAATAATTTCATACATGCTCTTTTTTTTCATACTATTACACCTGCCTTTTAGAGCACAATCTCTAATTGGTCCAAATGTGTCCTCTGAGGTTGTTCTCTACTAATATTATATATTATGTAAATATCTATACAATGATTTTTTAAAAAAAACCTCATTAAGTATTTTTTACAAGAACTTATTGTTGTATTTAATTATATTATATAAAAAATATATGAATTCAATTTGTGATGATAATTTTAATGGGAGAAGAATTAGAATTACAATGGGGTAACCCATTATCCCAAGTAACACCATTGTTTTCACAAAGTGGCAACCAGAGCCAATGGCTGAACTGGATAAGATAGTGCCTGTCTGGTTTTGGCTAGAATTGTTTCTATGAAAGCAAAGGTACTAGCCTGCTAGCGTATTATGAGTTTAAGGCTAGAATGACATAGAGGTACATGATACACAGAAGTGTGAAAGAGATTGGCTAAACCACAGTTTTTGTAGTTAGCAACAATAATGCTACCTCTGCTGGATGACTAGGTAAGATTTTATTGAAAGATTTAGTGTGAAAGAGATTTCCCAAGTTATTTTCATTAATTCTCAAAACTATCTTAGTGATTCAACAATTAAGCAAATTGGCTCACAACCAAGATCACCAATATTTGATTTGCACATGCTTGGTTATCATATTGCAGACTGAATCACATATCTGCCCAAAACTGTTGATAAATATGTGCTTTGTCAGTCTTGTCTACTAGAATGGTAGTGTTATGATATCAACCCACACTAGTGGTAATATTAAATTATTCATTTTGGTATCAGCATTTGAACTAAAAACATGAAAACAAATCTTAAAATACACACATAAAAAAAACAAACATGCATTTCTGAAAATTCTTACTAAAGCCATTTATTACTCTAAGTACCTAAATCAGAAAAGCCATCTTATTATATTTTATTTCTGCCATCTTGTCCCCTATTAACTTCCGAATGTGGCTGAGGAGTTTCTAGCTCTGGCTACCCCTTTTATGGCAATGAGTTTATGTATGTATGTTGTGAATCTACATTTTCACAATTACCTTTTTAAAAGAAATAGAACAAAAAGACACAAAATCCTGTACAAAACCTGGAGGGGTAGAGTTGATTGGCAGATGCCCACAGACAATGGTATGGTCCCTCTAGAGGCTGAGATAACATCTCAAGTGCAGACACTATTGATTGAATCTATCTATCTATGGCGAGAGGGATGAACTAACTCTTTGTTTCAAAATTCATTTAAAAGTTAAATTTCTCTATACCTGCAAAGTCGGGTGCATCAGGATCTTGTCCCTGGTCCAACAGTTTTTGAACTTGTTCATGATCCCCGCGAATCGCGGCGACATGCAGGGGTGTTTCCCCGCGAACATTTCGTGGTTGTCTTGTCCGCTTTCTATCTTCTTCCGCGTTAGTCGGAGCAGCTGATGTAAACCAAAAAGGCGGGAAGTCAGATACTGTCTATTTATAAATATCAACTGACTTCCAGTCGGTCTTACCTGGCGGATTAGTTTGGGTGGTCATTTGCATTACCAGAGCCAATTGTTGCCGCTCCGACATCGGAGCTATCAGGGAGGCCCGCGGGGAGCTCGAGAGCCCGCCCGCGGTGCCCCGCGACCGCGATCCCGACGGCATCCTCTTGGCATAACCACTCTTCTAGCAATGAATAAAGAAAATCAATATTAGCCATGAAACTGCACAATTACTACAATAATTCAAGTACGCGCCAACAGCTTGATGCAATATGTTATTGTTATTATCACCTTTTTCCGAGCGGGAGACAGCGAACTGTGTTATCAACGATTTACCGACTAGAGATTGTACAGCACAGTATGAATGCAGACGAGTAAAATCACTTTTGGGATATTTTTGTAATGAAAATATGTTTTATATTTCGCACAGACACGACATGACACTGGATGGAAGCTGAAGAGAACGTGAGTGAACTGCGAACGAACGAACGAAGTGCGTGGGAACTCGTGAACTGGGACGTGAAGTTAGCAACAAAAGGCTGTGGTGTGGTGCCTGGGACGGAAACTGAAGGGAACCATGATGAGAAAGAAGGTAGGTACTATAGTCTAAGGTAGGTACCCATGTAAACCATAGATTTAGTATGCTATACCTACGTTTATAGATTGGCAACAAAGATGACGTTCGATACCAAAAATGTTTGCGTGAAATTAGTATAGCGGATTCCTATTAGCCCTATTAAAATTGATAAAAATTCACGTATTTGTTATTTTCGCCAATTTGTAAAATTTACAGTATTGGACCAGAACAACGTATTACATATGCTAAATAAATCTACAAAAATTAACGAGAATAACTGTATTTAAACTCTTTTTATATTCTGCAAAATGACTGAAATATTATGGTTCAAAGTGCGCATTTCGGCCGACGGAGTTAAATGCGGTTGGCGCTGGCAAAGTGACGATGTGACTTGCGTACGCATGGAGTTTTTATATTTTTTTTGATAAAAAATGGCAAATAAATACTGTATTATGCCTTAGTGTTTCAACTCTGCAGTTAAACACTAGATAAACCTTTTTCCTTATTGTGTAGTGTTGGCATAAAATAGCACTACCCCTCTCCCAGTGGGTGTACGTAAGAGGCGACTAACGGTATTGGGGCTTTTAAGGGATTTTTGGGCGATGAGGTTGGCAACCTTAATTTTACAGCCGTTATTATATGTATGTATGTATGATTATATTTTATTTTTATATTATCAGAATATATAATTAGAAATTCCTCAACCACTTCTGGAAAGTTGAGAAGCGACAAAATGGTAAAATAAAGGTCGTCGGTGATGGGTCTGCAACCACATCGCCCGAAATCTCATAAAAGCCCCATTAGCGTTAGTCGCCTCTTACGTACACCCACTGGAAAAAAAGGGTAGGGCTATTCTAAGCTGACTCTTCACAGCAATACAAATATAACCACGATTATATAATTGAAAAAAGGGTTGCCAAAGCTTCAGAGTGGGGAAAAGATTTAATAATAAAGGTTGTTGGTGATGGGTCTCCAACCGCATTGTCTAATATTATCCCAGAAAAAGCGACCAATTCGTTAATGCACGTTTTTACCCTTGTAAAAAATAAAGTTTGTGCTATTCTGTGCCAATAGTACATGGATAAATTGGATAATTATAAAACAATCACCAACCACAATAATCCTTTGTAAAATTATTTTTCCTCAATTTCTCAAAGTGGTTTTAAGCTTTTACTTCAGCTATCAGGCAGGAAGTATTTGTAACAACTCAAACGTTTACGCAGTTACCCCCGTTGGGGTTGGCAGAAGTACCTATCATTTATGTTACTGTTTTGTAAACAAGCATATAAAATGAATAAATCAAGAAAAAATCGCACCATTCCCAACGGACTGATTTCACGCAGCGACAATTACCGACCGGCTCACGGTTTGTGATTTGAAATTAAAAAGCGCGCGATATTCAAAGATTTGCAAACGGGGTTGAACTTCTCGAGGTCGCTGCATTGGAAATACTGCATGTACTGACGCGAAATAAAAACTATTGTAATGTACATGGCATATATTAAAGTTTCAAGTGCATTTGGTACATGTATTTTGACCTATTTGTGTTCTCCATTGTAATATTATGACGATAGAAGATATTTTTATCATATATTTGCAGTGAAAACTTTTGTTTAATATGTTTAATAAGGAAATAGACTAATTATTACAATCTTAATTCGGACATAAATGGACAAAAAGGTTATAATATTTAACGGAATGTTGTAAATTAAATTTCTTTTTTTAACTCACATACATAAATATACTCACGCTATCATTTCCTATTAGGGTAGGCTGAGACTATCGATTGCCACTTCCAAACCTCTGTAGCTTTGTTTTTATCCCCCAATCGTTTCATACACCTGCCCTTTTATTCTTCACACGTCTAACGCCTACATTTTTAAGGACACTCTTGATCTGATTTAGATTTGTTCTTCGTTCTCCATTGGCTCTAAAAATCTCATTTACCAATTTACTATCATTCATCCTCTTCATGTGCCCAAACCATCTTAAAATTCCTTTTTCTATATTTTTACAATATCATCTTTCCTATAGCTTTGAAATTACGCCTTCTCAGAGCATTTTCCTCAAATTTTCCCAAAGTCTTCTTATGCGTAAATTCTTAGTACAACTGTGATTTCCATTATGATTAGAACCGTTTGTTGCACAGCCTCACTTTTTGGAGAAAAATAGAGTATATCTTGATGTTACTTTAAACTGTGGTAAATTGTGTAGTAAAGTTTAAAATTTATATTTACAATAATATAAGTACACAAGTACAATAATATAAGTATTTATTTTTACAATATCATCTTTCCTATAGCTTTGAAATTACGTCTTCTCAGAGCATTTTCCCCAAATTTTCCCAAAGTCTTCTTATGCGTAAATTCTTAGTACAACTGTGATATCCATTATGATTAGAACCGTTTGTTGCACAGCCTCACTTTTTGGAGAAAAATAGAGTATATCTTGATGTTACTTTAAACTGTGGTAAATTGTGTAGTAAAGTTTAAAATTTACGGTCGTGAGTATATGTATGTACCATGAAGCTACTAACTAATACTTCCATGGTATGTACTCAGATGTATGTAAGTAGTTTGGCTTTTCACTTGATAATGTAAACCTGGCATTATGAAAGGAAGTGAGTGAGTGAGTTATTTTGTATTAAATCTTTTTTTTCATTCCTGTCATTCATCATGCTCTTTGACTCTTTGATTTTGATTTGATCCGGTTGGTTCCGTTGAATTGATTGAATATAAATAAAACCAAAAATCAAAACAGTAAGTGTAAGGCTAGAAAAAGCCAAGAGTCCTTGATTTAACAATAACATATTTATATTGTGTTTCTCATACTTATGTGAATTTATTATTTTCTTAAGATGTGGCGTCCTTTTACTATTTTGAAGAAGGTGGTTATGCCGTCTCTTACCGAGCACGGCATTCCTCGTGTTCTTTTTTCTACCAAGACTATGTTACCAAGATCTACAGCTAAAATAACTCTCGTTAGCGCCAGTGTGGGGGTCCTTCTTGGGGCGGGTTACGGAGGCTACACTCATTATAAAATAAATGTCAAAAAAGTGCAGAAGCCCATGGAAACCGAAGAGTTTGCGTTCTTACAGGCTGCACCGGACTACAAACCTCACTACAGAGTAAGTCTCTTTTTCATTGCAATTTATGAAATTTCACTAGACAAATAGGATATAAAATCTCCGTCAAGTTGCTGAACAACTATAGCTTTACTGTCCTTAAAGATGACCCATAGTCCATGTTTGTTCATAAATATTGTATTTGACTTACTGAGATCTTATTGTATGTGATAATAACCTGTTGTTTGTTTTAAATTTCTGGTGATTATGTCTTATCTTTTATGTAAATTGTTTATTTAAATTGATAGTGATAATGTCTTTTTTGTTGCATGTTTGTATTTTGTTTAACCAAATTTATTTTAAATAGATTTAACATGAAAATATTTTAAGATGTTATTAAAGGAAAGAAAAATTTCGACACTGGCGGGGTTCGAACCCGCGACCTTCGGGTATATGCCCCCGTCGCTCTGCCAACTGAAACTTATCAAACTGAAATTTTTCTTTCCTTTAATAACATCTTTTATTTATGAGTAATAATCCCCACATGAGGAATTCATCTCAAAAAACATTAAATTATGAAAATATTTTATTTGGTCAGTTAGGAATTTCCCCACTATTTAATTTAATAATCCCCTCATGAAGTTTCATGCACAACAAAGTCTAATTATGCTTATTTAAAGTTATAACCTAGCCATGTAGTGTCGGCTTAGAATAGCACTACCCCATTTCTACTGATGGGTGTATGTAAGAGGCAACTAACGGTATTGGGGATTTAAAGGGATTTTCGGGTGATGTGGTTGGAGACCCATCACCAACAACCTTTACTTTACCATCTTTTCCCCACTCAACTTTCCGAAAGTGGCTGAGGAATTTCTTATTCCTTAGCTCTGGCTACCACTTCTAGGGATTTTTAGCTGTGAGTATATGTATGTATGTATGTTAAAGTTAAAATTATGTAAGGAATAGGTTAAATACTAAATTGACTTCAGGTTCCAAAATGAATGTTGATTTGAACTTTAATTGTTTTATTTTACTTTTATTTACCACATCCTTCATAGGCTTTGATGTAACATAAATCTTACATCACACATTTTGTAATTAATATTTATACATACAGTTTGATGTACCTAATAAATTAGAAAAACTTCTAACCAAATATATTCTGCTCCAAAACTGAATAATTTGGCCAATTATATTTACTGAAAATACACCAATTTGGGATGCAATGTTTTTTGTTGGTTTTTATTAAATATTTTTATTTGATAGTAAACACGAAAATAAAAGACTAATTTGATTATTTTCCATTTAAAATGAGTAATTGTAAAGTTATGTTTTTTTAAAGATTGTTCAACTTTTATACTTAATGACGTCATCAATCGATAAAATCACGTAGCGACATGCAAATGAAGCAAAATGTTTTATAAAAATGTTGCTGATTGCAAAACATATCACGAATTTGTGATGTCAATTGAAATTATTACGATATTATCCTAAACAAACCTATGATTTTCGATATTTTATTAATAAACTGCAAAACTATGTCTTTATAACAACATTGAAGGTCAAACACTTGCAGTTTTTTGATAAAATAACAGTCATCTTAGCTTCAATTGATATGATTTCAAGAAACTATTGTTTATAACCATAATATCTGGAAATAGTTTTGTAATCAGCATCACTTTAGTAAAATTTTGCCTACCGAATTATGCCTAATAAAGATTACAAAGCAAATATTCCACCCATCTCTATTAATAAACTTAATACTTAACTAAACTCTACTATTTATCTAAAATTACCTATAATACTGTGCACACTAAATAATCCAATTGTATTCAACAATTACAAAGAGAAAGAGAAAGAGAGACATTTTAAGTAACATAAAGCATACTAATATTATAAACGGGAAAGTGACTCTGTCTGTTACTCTATGTTATGAATAATTGCCGGAATCTCAAATAGTTGTTATGGAAATGTATTCATAAAGGATTTTCCCAAAACACAAGAGTGAATTTAGTGAGAGATAAACTGGGTGAATTGAGGACAAATTAAAATAGTATGAATCACTGAAGAACTCTTTAAAATTTAGATGCACCAATGTCTTCATCAATTAGTAGAAATATTGAATAAAGCAAAAGGATGGGTGACTTCTATGAAAGTGACTTCTAGTAAACTAGTATGGAAGAAATAATAAGAGCAATGAAATGTATTAAATAAGGGAAGGTGGCATGGTTTGATAAGATTAATATTGAAATGCTGTGGGCTGGTAAAGGGTTGGTTGCTTATTAGTAAAACTTTTTTAAACAACAATGATAATTACACCACACATATGACTTATAGAAATGACAAATCGGTGTAGGTCCGATCTGGGATTTGAACTCACGCCTGTCTGTATTGACGTGCGGGTGTTCTATCCATTGGACTATCAGGGTTGGCAATTTTTAAAATGTGCTATATCTCAAAAACTAATTCGATTATTTAAATAACAAAGCTTAAAAATTACTTTTATTTTTTAAGGTTACAAATGAAGGGGATACTAGCAACCTTCAATTGGTGTTATTCCAGTACAGAACATGCCCTTTCTGCTGCAAAGTTCGTGCTTACCTGGATGCCCGAGGAATCAACTATGATGTGGTTGAGGTGGATGCTGTGTTGCGTCAAGCTATTAAATGGTCTGGTTATAAAAAAGTGCCTATTCTCCTAGCCAAAGTTGATGGGGGTTATCAGGTTTGTTTGTTTCTCTTAATATTTATTATAGTGTAAGATGTATGTAGACCATATAGAATTATAAGAAAATACAGTTTTATTTTGTTAAAAAGGCTTCTCGAACAAAATTGGTTTATTTTGGTTGTTTCCAAACTCTATAAAGTCATTTTGCATATTTTTTCTACAAATAATATTTTTTTAATACTGATCTCAAGAGTGTCCTTCCGTAATATAAATTTTGCCTACTCTGTTTGCTCGTTCATATGCCTGGCTAATATCCTAATATCTACATACCAACTATTATTTATGAGGACAAGATGTATACATACTTCAACTCAATTGCTCACACCGCACCGTGTAGCCCGAAGAAGTGGTAGGAATACTAATATCTCTTTACAGCTCGTGACATAATCGATTTATTAATTCCAAATGTTTTTACAGCAATTACTAGACAGCACGGCCATCATATCTGTCTTGGAAACACATCTTCGTGATACTTCGGCCGACCTTCGCGAAATCGTCAAATATTATCCCTCCACTAAATATATTGAAAAAGATGGAAAACAAGTTTCTGATATTACAAACAAATATTTCATAATGCACAATGCACCGGCTCCGAGTCAACTTGAGAGGTAAACAAAACAAGATGTTGTTTTCTTAATCATGACTTAAACTTCTTTTTGCATGACTATAATTAGACGTAACTCACCTTCTTGTGTGAGTTTATTTGTTGTTTTAATCAAGAGTTATTCATCACATTTATTCAATAATACATACATACATATACTCACAGCTATAAATCCCTAGAAGGGATAGCCAGGCTAAGGAATTAAAAAATCCTCAGCCACTTTTGGAAATGAAAGATGGTAAAATAAAGATTGTTAGTGATGAGTCTCCAACCGCATCGCCCAAAAATCCCTTAAAAGTCCCAATACCGTTAGTCGCCTCTTACGTACATCCACCAGAAGAAATGGGGTAGGTAGTGCTATTCAAAGCCGACACTACACAGAGTTTTTTCAATAATCAATTATATAATTATCAATTTATCATGGTTGTTAACGGTGAGGGAAAGCATCGTGAGGAAACCCACATGGCTGAGTTTTACTTATTCATGTGACAGTGAATTCGTACAAAACGGCGCGATAGGCCTGCCCCCTATCACGTGAGTACACTGTCCATGCAAAACGTGGGTACTCTTAACACCAGGTGACAAAGTCACGTGATGTTCAGAAGTATTAGTACCTCTGCCAATCCCTTCGGGGATATTCGGCATAAACGTTTATGTTATATGTTATGTTATTTATCACATCTCTGGTGTGTTTATTTTGGCTATAGTAGAGAGAGCAGATATATATATAGCAGAGCCTCTCCTAGATCTAAAAAACTAATGTAAATAATTAACTTCTATGGGAACGCAATATTTTTAGGTATATCTCTTGACCCAAAGAATCAATGAGGTCCCTTCATGGGCTGGCAAAATGAGTAGTGTGCCTATGCCGTTAGAAAAATAAGACAATCAACCGACGTAAACCTCTTGTTTAATTTACTAATTATTTTCATAGTATCATGTTTTATGGTATTTTACTCTAGCGCATTCATATTTCCTTCATAAATTTAGAGAAGGCGTATGATAGGGTCGTAAGAAAGTATTTATGGGAGGTGTTGTCCAAGTTCGGTTTGGGGAGTCAACTTATTCGTGCACTGGTATCACTCTATTAGGATTCTAGTGCATGTGTGAGAGTAAACGGGGAAAATACTGACTGGTTTGGGATCTCTCGGGGTGTCCGACAGGGTTGTGTAGCTTCTCCGTGGCTCTTCAATTTGTTCATGGATGACTGTTTAACAGAATTGCGTGAAAGTGATTATGGATTGAGAATGGGTGGATTCATCATTAAATGCTTCTTATACGCCAACGATCAAGTGCTACTTGCATCATCGGTAGAGGAGCTGCAAGAGATGATGAATATTGCATGTGCGTCTTTTGAAAGAAAGGGAATATACACCCTGTATGTGGATAAAACCAAAACTATGGTTTTTGAGAGAGAGGAGAATATGACCAAATACGTGGTTGAGATTAATGGTAAGAAAGTGGAACAAGTGAAAGAGTTTGTATATTTGGGAAATTTGTTTACTAGGAATGAACTTGTGTGATGATGATATCGTAAGAAGAGTGAAAAAGGGTAATTCGGTAAATAGAGCACTGGATAGTCAAATGTCTAGTCAATAGGTGTCTGAAAAGGCCCGAATGGCTGTGAATGTTGGGTGTGGCAGAAGAAGCATGAAAGCAGAGTGAATGCAGTAGAAATGAGATCCCTCAGAAAAGTTTGTATTGTAAAGGTTATGTGATCGAATGAGGAATGATGTGATTCGTGAAAGGTGTGATGTAAAAGATGATATTGTAAGAAAGATATAAAAAGGAATGTTGTGACGGTTTGGGCACATAGAGAGGATGGATGACAGTAAGTTGGTGAAAGAGATATATAGAGCCAATGTGGAAGGTGATGTTAGTAGAGAACGATCTCGGAGGACACATTTGGATCAAATAGAAAATGTGCTCAAAAATACAGGTGTCCGAAGTATGAAGAATAAAAGAGCATGTATAAAAAGATGATGGATGTAAACAAAGCCAGAAAGGTTTGCCAGGATCGTACAAAATGGCGATCGATAGTCTTTGCCTACTCCAATGGGAACTAACGGCCTGAAAATATGTATGTATGTACTCTGGCGCAGAGCTGCTGATAATGCCATATTCGTTCTTCAAATGAGATTAATAAGAGCTTTGATAATTTAGGTTAACAAGGTAACCTTCAATAATTATTTAAAATAATAAAGGTAACAAATGATAAAGATAATAAAGATGTGAGAAAAACTGGCCGATATTAAGATAATAGCGGTGAGAGACAAACTCGAAAAGAAAACAGTCATTTTTATGTTCTGTTCCATTTAAAACAAATAAGTTTCTTATTATAGTTTCAGCTTAATTTATTGGTCTTGCATTGATTTACAGTGAAGAACGAAAATGGCGGCAATGGGCTGATCAAGTACTGGTACATATGTTATCCCCAAATGTGTATCGAACGCCAGCGGAATCCCTAGAAACCTTCAAATGGTTCGAGCAAGCCGGCAGGTGGAGAGAAGCGTTTCCGGCCTGGGAATGCACTCTTATGGTATACTTTGGAGCGTCTGCTATGTACTTTATCGCGAAGAGACTTAAAGCTAGGTATGTTGTACACTTTTTCTTATTTTTCAACCGACTTAAAAAAGAGGTTCTCAATTCGATTGTATGGTATTTGTATGTATGCTACGCGATAAATAAATGTTGTTTTTTTTTGTTTTGATGGATATGCTTGTATTCACATTTATATTTTATTAGGTTTTATATAGTGGTTATTAAAATATTACAAAATGACTATGTGACCCTATCGATTATTTATCGAATTTAGTAAGAAAAAATAGGTTTCCGTCAAATGACTGCAAAATCAAACCCTTTTTGTTAAAAATATTATTGAGACATATGGATATGCTCACATATTGAGCCGCCTTTACCTATCCCAAGACTTTAAAGCATTGCTCTGTTTTATGAATGCAATAAAAAGAAATTTTAGATAATAATGCAGCATGTGTGAACTTAAGTAATTTTATTTAAAAAGGTTACTTTATAATGCTTGGCTTTTATTTGCGATGGAATTTATGTTGTTTTCTGGGCGCTGTTTATTTTATTCAATTTAAGTTGTATCAGTACTTACTATTTATAGCTCGCGATTCGGTTGAGTGATGTTGTTACCATATAAAGTGTATGTGAATACAAAAAAACATTGAAATAGACAAATAGGGCTGACTCATTGAACAGATGATTGTCTATGTGCATAGTGTAGGGAATATTTTATTCATGGCTGCGAAGCAAGTCTTCCAGCGAGATCAATTTCCAATTGATTTTTATTATATCTACCTATATTCTATGGTAGCTACATGGGTATTCAAAAACCACATTATTAGTAATAGTATTCATTAATGTGGTAATTAATTAACTATATTGCGGCATATTCATGATATCACTGCTATATGCTACTGAAATCAAAATGTTAACCATAGTAACCTATAATTAAAAATATATTAAGAAAATTAATTATAGGTCCAGCGAGGCTAATTCAAAACCTTACTATCTTTGCAAAAGGTAATTTATTTTTTGGGTGTTTAATGGGACTGAGTATGTCGTTTTGAAAACTACAGAGAATCAAGTTGTATTTATTTTGGTATGGCGAATTTTACATAAATGTAAGAAACATATGCAATGTAGTGTCGTCTTAGAATAGTACTGACCCATTTGTTTCCGTGGGTTTCGTAAGGGGCCACATATGGTGTTTTAGGTAATTGATAGATAGATAGGTGGAGACGGTTGGAGACTGATCACCAACAACCTTTATTTTACAATATTTTCTCCATAACATAAACATAAGTACAACTTAGCCATGTGTGTTTCCTCGCGATGTTTTCCCTTACCGTTTACAACCATGATAAATTAACCACACATACGCCTTATTATTATTATTAGATGGGCGGTAAACGCCACGGGTTTCCGCACTGAGCCCGGCATGGCAGGCCATTGTGCGTGGACCAAATGGTCATTTAATTCTCCCAACCTAATTCCGTCCAGAAGGCGAGTAGCTTATCCAGGTCAGCTACCGCTTCTGGGAGCGACTTTATGGTTCCTATTGTGTTATAGCGGATATCGGCTACCCCAGTGCATTCCTGGAGCACGTGAGCGACCGTTTCGTCAGCTTCCATGCACGCTCGGCACATGGGGCTGTCGGTAATGCCTATAGTGTATAAGTGTTTATTTAGTGTGGTATGTCCTGTAAGTACTCCAGTCACTGTCCGCAGATCTTTCCTGCTTAGTCGCAGTGCGCGCCCGGTCAGCTTCCTGTCAAGGGATGGCATGATTTCCTTCGACTGTCTGCAACCGGGCTCTTCCTGCCAGTGTATCTTGGAGAGGGAGTGAGTGCGTTCTTTTAGCCATGCGCGAAGCTGACCGTAGGGTAGGGGTATGATCGGTTCAGGACCATGTAGGTCCCTTGCCGAGCCCCCCCTAGCCAGTTCGTCAGCAGCGTCGTTACCTAAGGAGCCGCTGTGGCCCCTTATCCATTGTAGGGTTAAAGTGTTGTTCCGAGATGCCTCTTCAAGAGCTCTGTGGCACTCCAGGACTAGCCCTGAAGTGAATTCACAGCGGTCCAGAGCTTGCAGCACAGATGCACTGTCCGAGATGATTCTGATATGCATATCGGACACTGCTCGGGCTTTAATTGCCATGGCCGCCTCGGTTATTCCAAGACACTCTGCTTGGAATACCGTGTTGTGTTGACCTAGGCTTTTGGAAATTTTAATATTGAGGTCTTGTGAATATACGCCGGCTCCAGTCCCTTGGTTGGTCTTAGAGCCGTCTGTGTATACACGCACCTCTTTAATATTGGAGTAGTCATGCTGTTCCTCTTCGAGTATAACAGTGTAATTGTGTTTGGTAATTATAGTTTTAGTTATCCTATCACAGGGCGCAGCAAGCAAGGGCTGATATTGAATCGCCGTTGTGTGTATACTGGTGTGCAGGATTCTGGAGTCATTTCTAAGGTGCCCTGCATTTTTCAGCCTAAGTGAGGACATCGCCGCCTCTTGCTGTATGTGTAGGTGTAAGGGTGGCAGGTTCAGTAAAGCCTGAAGAGCTGCAGTAGGTGCGGTTCTCATACAGCCTGTAATGGCCAGGCAGGCAAGCCGTTGCATCTTTTCCAGGTCATTTTGAGCTGTTATTAATTTGGTTCTCGGCCACCAGACCAGTGAGCCGTAGGTTATTACTGGTCTGATAATGATGGTATAAAGCCAGTGTACGATCTTAGGTTTGAGTCCCCAGTTTTTACCTAGTACTCTATTACACTGCCATAGCATAGCGCTGGCTTTCTTAATTATGTTATCTAGATGAGGTTTCCAGCTAAGCTTATCATCTAGGGTTATTCCTAGATACTTAACTGTTTTTGAGAGAGTGAGTTCAGTTCCAAAGAGTTTTGGAAGTTCAAATGGGGGGAGTTTCCTTTTGTGAGTGAAAAGTATAAGTTCAGTCTTTTTGGGATTTACTTTTAGATCGTATTCGTTGCACCATGTCTCCACAACTCTCAATGCTTGACCCATTTTTTTGCAGAGCATGTTTACATGGTTTCCATTTAAGAGAATTGTGAGATCGTCGGCGTAGCCTACCGTTAGGTAGGATAAGTCATTGAGTCTCTTAAGTAAGGAGTCGACCACCATGTTCCATAGGAGTGGGGAGAGGACCCCCCCTTGGGGGCAGCCTCTCGTCACAATGGCTCTGATGGTGTCTCTTACAGTTACTTGCACCGCTCCACAAAGGTCTAATTACGGGATTTAGCTGGCCAAAAGTCTTTTTTCAAAAGATAACTTTTATCAAAACAAATGGGTTCCCAGAAAAATAGACACCCCTGAGCTTAGAAACCCACCCTTTTTAGCTGGGTAGCGGCACGCGGGTGCACCTTACAGGTAGTCGGAACTCGATCGTCGCACTTATCGTACACATCCATTCTCGGCGCTCCCAGCGAACACGAATATTAACAGTGAATATTTTATTTTGTGAAGTGGATATATCAGTATAAGTGATGGATATCGGTAATTCAGGTAAGCCCCAATATACGTTTTATTAATTTGGGTAAAAAATATTAAAAAAAATATAAGTTATAGCCTTACAAAGATGACCCTTTTTGTATCGAGGATTTTCATTGATGTTAAAGTTAAATTGTAAAAATGTTGTACTTCTAAGCATTTCTCTGTGCTCATTCTTATTTCGTACAATACATGAATTCTTTAGAAAGATATCCAGCAAAAATTGGCTTCATGTTTTCTCATGTTTTGGAAATATAAAAATTTTCGTAAATGAAGGCAGATTGTATGAAAAATTCAAATTTTTTTTTCGTTAGTTAAAACATATTTTATTTTGTCCTAGGTTTATCAAGCGGCTCTGGAACTAAACTAGTGACTCGGAGATATCTTTTTAACAAGATGAATGACCAAAACTTACCATCGATAATAGAAAAATTGGGATATTTAGAAAATTATTTGATCGTGTGTTATGGGGACACAGAAGAAAATAAGAAATTATTAAAGCATAGATATTCCATGTTCAAATCAGAAATAAAGAAGCGATGGACCAAGGCATACGGTATAATAAATCTATTTATGACTAGCAATGACTCTTGGCTGGATGGGTCTTTTCAAATTCCTATAACGACGGAATGCAAGCCGGGACGGCCTACAAAACCGTTCAGTGAATCAAGCGAACGAACAAAACGAAGGAAAACTGAACAAATCCGCTCTACTGTTAGTGGAGAAGTGATAGTTCATGCAGCACAGGTCATTTTGCAGACAGAAGGAAAAAGGAACGCTGCCCATGTTCTTAAGGACATAACAAACTCTGCGGAAAGTGTTAGCGAGTGTAAAAAACGACATTCCAAATCAAAAGAGGTGGAGCCCCTTACCCCTCAGCAGGCACTTCGCATGTATACTATAAAATAAAGTTCTTAATTTTTGAAATAACACTGTTTTATTATTGCTTACAAGACCAATTCAGGGAAAATAGTTTAAAGCTTAATTCTTTGTTTGTTCGGTTTCCATACTATATTACAAGGAAAAACAGGTTAATTGTATGGGAGCCCCCTTAAATGTTTAAATAATATTTTATATTCTTACGAAATATCGTGGCAATGCTATAAATACACATTCCGTGTCAATTTGACATTTCATTTTTTAACGGTTTTAGTAAAATCTTAAAAAAACTTGAAAAATTTACATATTTTGTATGGGGACCCCCTTTATATTTTATTTTAGAAATTATTTTCATACTTATTACTCAAGCATTATTAATTATAAACTATTTGTGAAAATTTCAGTTTTCTAGAATGAGCAATTTCTGAGATATTAGAGACAGACGGACAAACGGACAGACATTTTTTTTTTTCATTATTTTTTTATAAACCAGTTTCCCACGTAGTAAACAATCCAGCGAAAAAATAATTTCGGCCAGCTAAATAATTCAATTCAACCTATGTGCGCTCTAAGTCTCAACATGTTAACAATCCAACCCCTGAGTGCGGAATTAACATGGAAATCTTTCAGAGTTTTGTCGATACAAGGTATGCTGGTTTTATCGAAAGCACCTTCAATGTCTATGAAGGTGCCTAGTGTGGACAACTTTGAGTTCAGTGCACATTCTATTTTAGATATTACATTGTGCAAAGCAGTCTCCGTTGATTTATCTTTGGTATAGGCGTGTTGATTTGTATGGAGGGGTTTTTTCGTAAGTGATTTTTCTCTTATACATCTGTCACAGAGTCTTTCCAGAGTTTTTAAGAGAAAGGATGTAAGGCTAATGGGTTTAAAGGATTTTGGGACGGTATAGTCCGACTTACCAGGTTTAGGTATGAAAGTTACTTTAACTTCACGCCATGCTATCGGTACATATCTGTACGCGATGCATGATTGGTAGATTTTGACCAGCCAGGGAGACAGGATGTCTCTCGCCCACTGTAGTAAAGCAGGGAAGATCCCATCTAGGCCTGGTGATTTGAAAGGGTTGAAAGACTTAATCGCCGATTCAATCTGGTCTTTAGTGACAAGCTCTTGTGCGAAGAGCCAGTCCGCTTCATTGGGGTAGATGTTCTGCTCCTCATTCCAGTTTGCATCATCTGTATGACGACAATCTGGGAAGTGGCAGTCTAGGAGCATTTTGTGTGTTTCTGTATCTGTCGTGGTATATGTGTTATCAGGTTTTTTAAGCGGGCCTACAGCGGGGTTACTATCGGTGGACAGAATTTTCCGTACCCTCGCCGCTTTATTGTTCGATTCAATTGTTCCACAAAACTTTCGCTAGGCTTGCCTTTTGCGAGATCGGATACGTTTTTTGTAGGTGGCTAACATGCATTTATAGTTGTCCCAGTCCATAGGTAGTCTGGAGTTTTTTGCTTTATTAAAGAGTCTGCGTAGTTCACCGCGCATTTTTTCCAACTCAGGGTTCCACCACCTACTTGTTTCTTTCCCTGGAATTGTTGGTTGTTTGAGCGGGCAGGTGGATTCAAAAGAGTCCATTATAGCTGCGGTGACCATTTTTAGATTGCCTTCGATTTGTGTTGGGCCATCCGTGTTTTCATTGGTGAGTGTGTTAAGTTTAGATTTTAAAAGAGATCTGTAAGAGAGTACGTTTGTGACTCGTGGATAACGTTTTGGGGGGGGGGGGGGGTAGTGTGTAGTCGCTAGTTAGGTTGAAGCAGATCCGCCGATGGTCAGCGCAACTTAGCTCCTTTGACACATGCCAATTGGAGACTAAGTGTGAGGCTCCAGTGCTAACTAGAGTGATATCGACTATAGTTTGGCCTCTGGATGTGACCCAGGTGGGTTCTGATCCGATATTCGCTATGTTAAGGTTAGTAGAGAATAAATAGGTTGATAGTACCTTTCCTCTTTGGTTGGCCGCGTGGCAGCCCCACAGCGGGTGATGCGCATTCGCATCAGCTCCGATGATGAGCTCAGTACCGGATTGCTCACAGTACTGCACCAGCTCGGTCATTTCTTTGGGTGGGCAGTCGTCGTCACCAGGCATGTAGCAGGACGCTAGGACAACATCTTGAGTCTCCTTGCTAGCCGTGGTGATCTTGGTAGCTATCAGGTCTCTAGAACAGTATTGGATTAGTGGCATGCTTTGAACACATTTAGGAAGATAGATGCATGCTCTGGGGTTAGTGCATGTGGTGTCGTATAACAACTTACCTCCGATGTTGCTGAGACCACATATGCGGTTTGCCCTGATCCACGGCTCCTGGATCAGTGCAATGCTGTTAGGTGATGTATCCAGCACTGTGCGTAGGGTAGCCGTAGCCGCTTGACTGTGCTGGATATTGGTTTGGAGGATGGGTAGAACTTTAGGAGGGGGGAGCATCGCTAAGAATCTCCCCCTCTAGTTCCTCCTCCAGGTCAAATTCGGATAGAGCCCCGGGTGATGAGGTTAGCATGGCCTCGTCCCAGGGTTCCGGGACGGATTCACCACATGCTAGCCGGCCGAGCTTGTCCACGGTCTCTTGGAGAGCTTCCGGTTCCTCCACAGGCCTGCTGGTGGAGGGTTTCGGCTCATCCGGCCTTGGGATCGTGGTGGCTGGCTGGTTGCCACAGGGCTCAGCGGATTCTTTGGTGTTGGGCGGTGTATCGCTTAGTTTCTTCCTCCCAACTATAAACTTCGCGTACACCGGCCCAAACCCAAAGGCGATTCGGCGGTCTCTACCCATCAGTTTCTCCACCTCGTCCGGTGATAGTCCCAACGTTAGGAGGGTGCCTTTCTTTTCCCCATCGACGGTGGTCGCCTTGTATAGGTGCCACTGTGGTATGTTATACCAACGGCCGTTCTGCTTGCACAGCAGAGTCTGCAGCCGTTTCAGTGGCCCCGTATACCTGGGGATGAAGAGGGCTATTCGGGTGCGGGTGGGGATATCAGCCTGGCTGACAACCCGGATCTTATCGCCCGAGGGGAGCTTGACGGCGGATGCGAATTCCTGTATCCAGGTCAGCGCAAACTCGTCTTCGCACAGGATGTGCAGCGTGCCCCCGGACAGTTTTGGGCATCTGAAGCTCGGCGCTACCGCGACATCGGTGTCAACGGTATCAAAGACCTTCTCCTCTATAAGGTTCCCGAGGTATTCGGCTTCCGAGGGGGTCAAATCTCTCAGGGACGTCGAGGTGAGTGCCACTTCGAACCTGGAGCGGTCTTCAGCGGCTTGGGCGTATGTTTTCCCTCCCTTGGTGGTTTTTGCCCGTTTGGGCTCAACCATCTGGGCGGGGGATCTGCTGTCGTCCGGTCGACCTCTCTTAGATGCCTCGTGAACCTTGGAGGGTCCCGATTCAGCTAAGGGGCGATCGGATTTGCCGGCACGTTTGCCGCGGCTCCCATGGGGTGTGTCGCGCCGGTGGCGGTTGTCTTCAGGCTCCTGTGCGGGGATCCCACATACGCCTTAAGAAAAGTCGAATTGGTGTAGGCTCGACTCGGGATTTAAACTCACGCCTGTCTGTTTTCCCATATGACTATTGTCGTTTACTTCATCTTTTGTCCACTTAACTTGTTTGGTCTTCTCCAAATGTGGCAGCAGAATTTTAATTCTGCAGCTCTGGATAACTGTTGCTGGAATTTTTAGTCCTGGGATTTGAAAATACGACGTTTAGGTGTTCCGCCCATTTTTTCTAGATTTTTTAAATTAGACTTAGTGCAAAGCTTTAAAATTAAGAACACTTTTTTTGTCTACTTTATTTACTTTGTCATAACAAATATTTTAAAAATGCCATATACTATTGCATAATATTTACTTCTAAAGGTCACGTGACATTGTCGCCTGTTGTTCAGAGTACCCACGTTTTGCTTGGAGAGTGAACTCACGTGATAGGGGGCAGGCCTATCACCGTTTTGTACGAATACACTTGCATGACAAAGTAGAACGTAGCCATATGGGTTTTCCCACGTCGTTTCCTTCACCGTTAACAACCATGATAAATTAACCACACATATGACTTTAGAATAGATAAATTGGTGTAGGTCTGTTCCGGGATTTGAACCCTCATCGACTGCACGATAAGCGGTGTTCTACCCACTGAGCTATCACGGTTTTGTAATATTTTCTATTTTTATTAAATAAATAATCATGATAAAACGAATTTTGACTCATTCAAAGTTCATTTAAATAAGTAATAACCTTGAAGAACCTTTTTTTATAGACAATACTGATTAAGTTGATTAAATTTATAGGATTGCGGATTGGAAGTATTGCGACTTTTTGATTTATTAAATATTAATAATGTACAAGTACCCTCTAACTATTATTCAGATTTGATGATATGATATAATAGAGGTAGGTTCATTGTAATGCGTATCCGAACTAATCAAATTTAAGTTATTGCGTAATTTTCCGATTGTATGTACGAGCGCAAATTTCTCACTTAAAAGTGTTGCGAATAGAATTCTAACGTTTAAATTAGTTTGAGTTCCTTAAAAGTCTCTTAATGCTTTAATATAACTACAGTGCATATAAAAGTATTTGTTTCTTTCAATTGTTTATAGTATCAATTACTCACACACGATTTTCTTTTAAATTCAAATATTCACGTCATTTATCCCCGAAGGCGTGGCAGAGGTACTAATACTTCTGAAAATTACTGTGTGTACTCGGCGTTGGTAATCTGAACACCAGATGACCAAAAATTACACTCGATGATTAGAAGAATTAGTATCTCTGCGACCCTTATAGAGATTAGTATACCATAGATATAAAAGATTAATATACCATAGATATAAGAGATTAATATACCATAGATATAAGAGATTAATATACCATAGATATTAATGTTTAGCTGATCTCACCTACAAATCAAACTTGGCTATACATATTTTTTCCTGTAAAACCGGATTATCCAACTTAACTAAAGCAGTAAAATTCATTTGTGATTCAATGTTTTGTATAATTTGCTATTTAGCACTATTTTATTCCTCGATTTAAGCGAATGATTTGCATTTCTTTACACTACCTTAAATGCTTATTACGTGAAGCTGTTTTTGTGATAATTTCTAATTTTTTTTCTTGCAGGCACAATGTCAAAGATGATGTTCGACAATCCCTTTACGATGCAACAAATGAATGGATAAAGGCAGTGAAAGCAAAAGGAACACCATTTTTAGGAGGCAAAGAGCCGAATCTAGCAGATATAACTGTCTTCGGAGTTCTCAGCAGCATAGAAGGGTGTCAAGCATTCCAAGATCTTCGGAATCACACTCAAGTTAGTCAATGGTATGATAACATCAAAGAGGTAATTGAGAGGCGAAAAGGTAGAGTTGTTGTTACTGCCGTTGCCTAAAAGTTATGTAACTTTGGAACACTATATGAACTACAAGGCTACGTGCAATGAACTTATAGATTAAACTTTAGTTTGAACACAGAATGCCTTCATTCATTGTTATGTTCATTACACCTGACAGTCACGAAATGTATTTGCATTCACAGTTTTAAGATACTAGAGAGATTACCACCCTTTTCATATTGCTTTTTTTGCTGGTATAAAGTAATATTGGAAAATATTATGAAATCATTTATTAAGTTATGAAATCTATAGCTGTGATCATTCATAGAAATGCTGTCCTGATATCATGTGTGTTATATTAAACAAATATTTTGCACATTTTTCTAAATAATGACGAAGTAATTTATAGATTTAACTAATTTATTGCAATGTTGCTTAGTGTTACCTCGTTATTGTAGTTATGATCTTATAAACTATTTTGTTAACTAAAAGTAGGTAAATAAACATAATTTGTTAAAAAAAAGTCTTTTATTTTCAATTTTTTTTTATATTAAGTTGGTTCAGCAAGCGACTTGTGTGTAGGTTAGCGAGAAACCTCTGTTGGCTATATCCGGGGGGGACACGGCAGTGGCACCCTCATTTGCGTCCGTCACCACGTATAAAACAAATGGTTTCAATGTAGCTGAAAAAAAAACATTTTTATTATTATATATAAAGTTAAACACTCCTGTTTCTTATTAGTGTTACTATCTTGCCAGTCTTTAAGGGTTGTAAAGCGTAAACGATAAGGAATTCCTTTTTTATCCAGGTCTGTATTGTTCAAAAATATAAATCATTATTTTGATTTATCAGCTTACAAGTAGCCACTGAAACGTGACCGTGGTTTTTCATTAATTTTATTCCTTGCAAGCATTCCTGACATGGAAACATTGAGTATTTTATGACGCTCCAAATCAATGTAGCTTTAGAACGGCTTAGAAAAGCACTCGCCTCTTGTCACATTTTCGCAGGAGGCGACGTAGTAATGGTAATTCTAAGTGATTGTGTGGGGATGTGGCTGTTGACCCATCACACTAGCCTTTGTTGTAGATTACCCCTTTACTATTCCTTACAATCTTCTCCCTATTCAACTTGCAAACGCGGCTAAAAAATCTAGTTCTTAAGCTCTTGCTACCTCTATTTCGTTATTATAGCTAGACGGCGTAATCTAATCGCGCTCGCTGTCATTCGGTTTTTATAGGGATTGAAGTTTTCAATTTGTCGACTATCGAAATGTCGATGGTATCTGTATATACAAATGTCTTATAACTATTTTGTAATAATTATATTTTTTAAATTATCTAGGTATTTATTATTGTTTTTCGCACGTAAATAATGCCAACTTTGTTGCGGTTTACTTCTAAACATGACATCAAGCTTTTTAATGCACAGATATAAGTGTTTGTTTTTATAAAAATCGGATATCTAGCTAAAAATTATAAAAACGATTTTTTTGAGTATTATAAAAATTCGTAGTGTAGGGTAGGAAAGTATATTGCGTAGACGAAGTTTGCGGGCTATGGCAGCTTCAGTTGTGCATTTATCTTGTTTATAAAACCGTTTGACCAATGAGGTTATCTATATATAATTGAATCCTGAAGCTTTAATACCTACGCTTATATTGGTAGTAAACAAATAAGGCAATTAATCAATCGTATTTTTTCATAATGTAAAACAGAAACATCGATTTAGAAGGTCGATAATTTAAAAGATGCAATCCCTACAAAAACAGAATGACAGCGCGATTAGATAACGCCGTTTAATTTTAGCCTTCCCATGAGTATAGGATACTACACGGAGATAAGTAGGTTTCTACATGTTGTTCGTTAAGATACGTGGAGACTTGTAGGGACCTCTAGACGGCGGATTCCCTCGCACACTAGCAGTGTCTCTTTCACGATCCTACATCGCGGTATATAAATTTTCCTCCAAGTATAAAAGTATATTATAAGTTTGTTCATAGCAGGGTGTACTGTGTGAGAAGGACTTACTAGTAACAGGTACGAAGCCGAGTCCACAAAACCGATCTGTCCCAACTGCCACCCCCGTGGCGGTGACCGTGGGGTTGGGGATAACCACGAAGTCGGTGGTGCAAGCGCCATCGTTGACCGCGCCCACGGCCGTACCCAATACGGTGGCGTCTGAACCTTCCACGTCACCGGTTAGCGTGAAAGAGAACTGGTCATTTGCTGTCTGAAAATGAAATGTACTGTATCATTGTCATACCTCAGCTGATGTTTTTTTAAATGTCGCACATTATCGTATATCTAATTTCTTAGAATTTATCAACTATGATATAATAGAATGTGAGTTTTGGTTAGGAATTACTAGGGCACTGAGATAGGGCCTTTCAAAATAGAGAGTAACTAAATCGGCAATCAAGAGGCCTATGGTAGAAATTGCTCGAGGTCGAGTCCACAATAATGAGAAGAAGAAATGAGGTAACTGATATAGCCAAAATTATGACAATAAGGTATGACAATGATACAGTACATTAAGGTGCCGTTAGTCCAACGAACAGAGTTTTTGAAACATTATAATGCGTATGTTTATAACAATATGGGTTTGAAAAAAATACATCAAAATCTTGAGGCCTATCTGCTGTGAAATTGGCGATTCGAAACATGATTAATACATTTTCGCTCGATAGAAAAAAATCTCCAACATACCTCTAATTACATTCTTTAAACTGGTTTTATATTTTATTTATTTTACCTACTTACATATAACTTGCATCATAATTTGAGCATTTGTATTTCTAATAATAATTGGCGATTAGTTTTCTTTTTTGATAAATTCATTAAAACAAATATTTTAAAAACATCGATATTCGCAGTCCTACTCGTGCCCGAGCGCCGCCCGCCGCCCGCTCAGTGCTCGGCGAGCTGCTTTAGGGGATGGACCTATGTCGCGCGCGCCTTGTGTTACAGATCTTGCAATTAACGCGCGTGCGGCGCCGTTAGTGTGCGGTTGACCTATCTGTATACGATGCGCGTCAATGTAGGCGTGAGAGTGACCGTGCGTACGGTTAGCATTAGCAAATATAAAAGAATTCATTCAATTCATAGAATCACTCATTTTTATATTTTATTGTTTAATTTATTAGGAATGGGGAACAAAACCGTTAAAGTAACTTGTAATTTCAATTAATAATATTAAATAGTTACAGGTGTAAACTGAAAATTATATACATACATATACTCACGGCTATAAATCCCTTAACGGGATAGCCAGAGCTTTGGAATGAGAAATTCCTCAGCCACTTTTGGAAGTTGATTTGGGAAAAGATGGTAATAATATATGATTTCGGTAACGGTTCTCCAACCACATCGCCCAAAAATCACTTAAAAAGCCCCTATACCCTAAGTCGCCTCTTACGATCACGGGTAGAAATGGGGTAGAGTTATTCTAAGCCGACACGACACGGCAAAAGTTATGAAATTATCACTGTAATAACTTTTTATAGACTGACAGGGATAGACAAATCTATCGTATCATTACATTCTATATTGTAAACGGCCGTGGTAGAAACTATTTTTGAAATTGATAACCTAGGGTAAGCGATCCAGTTTTCGTCACCCTGACTGTTATAACCACTCGTAAATATTTTAGAAAGAAAATGTAAATAATCATAAACAAATGTCCGAACCCATACCATAGAAAATATTTGCGAGTGGCTAAAACTGACGAGTTGACCATAACTGTATTGCTAACCCTACTGTATGTTTTTAAAACGCGCGCCCTGCGTCGCGTCTCGAGGAGACGGCCGTTCGATCGGCGCGCAGGCGCTTCCCCGCGCCCGCGGGGGCCGCACCCCCTGAGATGATATTTTTCGCTGAACCAACGGTGCCTTAAAAGATCCGAAGAGCAAACAAACGGCCGTGTCGACACGGTTCCTTTGCTGTTAGATAGACGTTGTAGTAGCTAGGGGATACAGCATGATGTAGCGTGTTAAAGGCTTGTGAAACTTGAGCGTAGCACAATTGAAAGATCTTTAGGGAGGCCTATATCCAACAGTGGAGGTCTATTGGTTGTTACCAATGATGATGATATAATTTTTAGCAGATTACCTCTCACAGAAAACAAAACAACGTCAATGTCACAAGGCACTGCTATAAACATATTACAAAAAAAAACATAGGGTCGAATTGAGAACACTCCTTTTTTGAAGTAGGTTAAAAATACACCTGAACTTACCAAAACGCATGGCTTTATATCCCAAAATTCGGTATGCAAAGTTTTTTTTGGTATTTATTAAATATTTTATTCGATAGTTAACACGAAAATAAAACAGTAATTTGAATATTTTCCATTAAAAATGAGTAATTGTAAAGATATGATTTTTTAAAGATTGTTCAATTTTTGTACTTAATGACGTCATCGATCGATAAAATCGCGTAGCGACATGCAAATAAAGCGAAATGTTTTATAAAAATGTTGCTGATTGCAAAACATATCAAGAATTTGTGATGTCAAATGAAATTATTACGATATTATACTAAACAAACTTATGATTTTCGATATTTTATTAATAAACTGCAAAACCGTATGTCTTTGAAACAACATTGAAGGTCAAACACTGTTACAGTTTTTTGATAAAATAACAGTCATCTTAGCTTCAATTGATATAATTTCAAGAAAATTTTGTTTATAACCATAATATCGCGAAATGGATTTGTAATCAGCATCACTTTAGTAAAACTTTGCATACCGTATTGGGTAATCAGAATCAACAATTCCTTAGCTACTTGAAGTTCCAAAGATTAACACTTTCATCATCAGTCTATAGATGTCCACTGCTAGAAATCCGCCTCCCCCAAATATCTCCACAACGACCAGTCCTGTACTGCCCTCATCCATTGCCTTCCTGCGACCTTAAACAAGTCGACGGTCCAAATATGCGTCCTACCCACACTGCGTCGTCCGGTACGTACCCGCCACTCTAGAAATTTCAAGCCCCAACTGCCGCCGCTTCTACGTGCGATGTGCCCTGCCCATTAAACTTTATCTACGCTTTACCTGCGCATAATTGATAGAGCAGAAGCCAGCCTCCATTCGAATACAAATGCCATAGTTGAGGTTGACTAGTTGTCGCGTGCCGGTGACCAAGGAGGCGCTGAGCAGCTGGTTGGCCGCGGTCCCGTAGTTAAAACTGTTGATGGTTCCCGTCGTGCCTGTGTAGTACTGGAGGCAACCGTTGGGGGCTGCAGAAATCAATATAATACTATACTACATGGATAAAGCGCCAAAAAAAAACATTTATTTGCTAACTGTGTGTTAAATGTATTTACTTATATAGAATATAAATAAATGATATTCAAGACTAAGAAACAAATGTCATCATATAAATGTTTGCCCTCAACACAGTTTGGATCCGCAACCCCGAGACCCAACTATGAGTCCTTTAACCACTGGACCACGGAAATAATCATCATGATGTGCAGTAGTAAGACTATCCGTCTCTCCTCTAGCCTCTTATTTCTATTCTGAAGTTTTAAATGAGTTTGTGATATCTGATTTATACCGCAAATCACAACATTAGTGCTTAATTGATCTGTCCATTGCATTTATAAAACATAAAACTGAAATTCAAACCTATGCCAGGACATCCGCAGGCGAGCTGGACTAGCTTGATATTCCATCTCCTTCCGAATGTGGCGGCGGCCGTTGCAGTTACAGTAATAGTGATGGCGGTATTCCCGTTGAAATCCACGTATATGCTTTGTCCCGAGTTGTCCCCACAGATAGTTGGGACCACTGTGTTTCCGCCAGTCACAGTTATGAAATCGGTCACACATGCACCGTCTCCATTAGGCTGAGCTAACACCACGTCCACAAAATCAATGCGAAGCTGGAAATATTAATAATTATATACTGATGTGAATACATACATCATACATATACTCAGACTGCCTCCGTGGTACAGCGGTTAAGCGCTTGGTTTCAAGTACGGAGGTCTCGGGTTCGATCCCCGGGGGGTGGTTACCTTACTAATTTAATTTGTAAGATTTAACGTATTAACGAATTCCGTGCCTCGGAGGGCACGTTAAGCCGTCGGTTCCGGTTACTACTACGGTAATAGTCATTAGTCTGCCAACCCGCAATTAGCCAGCGCAGCGTGGTGGACTAAGGCCAAATCGCCCTATATAGGGTAGGCTCGAGCCCTTTTGTGGGGACATATATGGGCTGTGTGAAATGAGAAAATACATATACACACGCCATTAGTTCCCATTGGGGTAGGCAGAGACTATCGATCGCCACTTCGTACGATCCTGACAAACATCTCTAGCTTCGTTTACATCCATCAATCTTTTCATACACGCTCTTTTATTCTTAATAATGTGAATAATTTATTTGTTAATATGGCTCTTTACAGTTAGTAGTTATTGTAAGATCACAGCTCACCTCCAAAAAGGGATAACCAGAGTTACTAAATATTTATGTTATATAATAGTCGTTATTTATTTTTATGGTAGTACGTTCATATTTGTTCCATTATTGATTCCCGTAAAGCGATTGGGTACCCTATTCATCTATTCATCAAACGCAAACAAGGTAACAAACAAATGTTCCCTTTTTAGGGTTCCGTGGCCAAATGGCAAAAACGGGACCCTTATAGATTCGTCATGTCTGTCTGTCTGTACGTCCGTCCGTCCGTCTGTCACAGCCAGTTTATTCCGAAACTATAAGAACTACATTATTGAAAATTGGTGCGTAGATGTATTCTGTAAACCGCATTAAGATTTTAAAATAAAATCTGAAAAAAAAAAACAAAATTTTTAGGTTTCCCCATATATAGAACTGAAATTCAAAATATTTTTTTTTCATCAAACCTATACGTGTGGGGTATCTATCAAAAGGTATTTGAAAATGATGTTAAGGTTTCTTATATAATTTTTTTCAAAACTGAATAGTTTGCGCGAGAGACTTTGCCAAAGTGGTAAAATGTGTGTCCCCCCCCCCGTAACTTCTAAAATATGGGCATGATAAAACTGAAAAAAATATATGATGTGTATTACTATACAAACTACAAACGAAAATTGGTTTGAATGAGATCTAGCCAGTAGTTCTATTTTTAAACGTCATAAATCAAATTACTTACCTAATTTATTAATTTCACTGAAATATATAACAATAATTTTAATATCACAGGCCTTACGCATAAAAGTGAACCATTGTTTTCTTATAGTAAATCAGTGATAAGTAAATAACATTTTAAACTAAACATTTTAAACTTGTATATTACTATGTTACCTACCTGCTGCTAGTGCTGCTACGGAACCCTTCATTAGCGAGTCCATCTCGCTCTTGGCCGCTTTTTATTCCTCACCCACATAAGCAACGAAGTGCTTTTCAGAAGTAATAGTGCCTATGATGTTCTTATAGAGAAATCACGCGTAAAGCTTTCATACGGATCCACAATCATAAACCAGACAATTTAAATATATTTTTATATGGTAGACTATATCTTCCTAGTTGTATAAGAGTTACCTGACAGATATCGTTGCTGCACCGGTTGACGACGATGCTGCAGGCGGCCCCGCCGGCGTACACGGCAGGGTACCCCGGACTCGTGAAGAATGTGTTGTTCACGTTGGTAGAGCTGCCACATGATCGCGTCACTGTAATGTGCTTGTGGATTTAGTGAAGATTACTAGACTACTATACTACTACTATACTAAGCAGTTTTAATGACTTTTATAATGAATGCTAACGGTGAGTGAAAACATTATGATGAAATAATCCGGTCAATTTATACATTCAAGGTTACATAAATTCA
Source organism: Bedellia somnulentella (assembly GCA_963576735.1). NCBI lineage: Eukaryota > Metazoa > Arthropoda > Insecta > Lepidoptera > Bedelliidae > Bedellia > Bedellia somnulentella. Next base: position 12,746,846 of record OY755170.1, read on the forward strand.
TAAGAAGCTGAAAATTGGCACAATTGTTCAAAACATGATTATAAATGAAACCTCAAAAGTCCCCATCGTTCCGAGGTGTGCTAAAAATTTTACACGAGGTCAAAGGTAAAAAAAAAGAGTTTTTTGCAATTTTTAGCGAAACGGTGAGTTTTTCGCAAAAGCACTCCAGTACGAGGGCTGCTATTTATGTATCCGGAATAAAAAAAAGAAACAAACATATATCAATTAATATGGTTTTATTGCTTCTCAAAATATTCGCCGCTCAGATCTATACACTTTTGCATGCGTTGAAACCAATTTTCATAGCACTTTTTCCACTCAGACTGAGGTATCTCCAAAACGTGCATTTTGAACGCATCGACTGCCTCTTCGCGGCTCGAAAAACGTTGACCACGTAATTTTTTCTTCACATTTGGAAATAAATAAAAATCATTGGGTGCCAAATCAGGGCTGTACGGCGGATGACCTGTCAATTCGATCTTTTGAGCTTCTAAAAACTGAGTTGTGACGGCCGACCTGTGACAGCTAGCATTGTCGTGATGCAGAATGATTCTACGTTGTCGGTTAGTCTTTCTTATTTGTTCAAAGACTTCCGGCAAACAAATGGTCGTATACCACTCCGAATTAACAGTTTTACGATTCTCTAAAGGCACTGTAGCTACATGGCCATTTATACCAAAAAAACAAGCGACCATTTGCTTCAATGTGCTTTTTGCACGAATAACTTTTGTTGGGTTCGGCTCATCTTGGAACACCCACACCGTGGACTGCTGCTTAGTTTCGGGGTCGTAAGCGTAGATCCAAGATTCGTCACCTGTGTAGATATTATAAACAGCTTTTGACGCACCACGGTTGTATTTTTTTAACATTTCTTTGCACCAATCGACACGAGCCTGTTTTTGATCAATACTCAAGTTGTGCGGAATCCAACGGGAGCAAATTTTTTTTACAGCTAAATGTTCATGAAGTATCTTATGTATGCTCGTCATACTAATGCCCAGAGATGCCTCTATCTCACGATATGTAACATGACGATCTTGAGTTATTAGTTCCCGGACAGCATCGATGTTTTGAGGTACAACGACCGTTTTAGGGCGACCTTCTTTAATTTCATCAGTAAGCTTAGATCGTCCACGATTAAACTCGCTAAACCAGTGATACACAGTGGTCTTTGAGGGTGCTTCATCCCCAAAAGTCGAAGTAAGCTGATCGATGCACTGTTTTTGAGTTAGACCACGCCGAAAATCGTAAAAAATCATGGCACGAAAATGTTCACGAGTTAAATCCATGGTGGTGAAGACACGCAATTTTCAAAATGACGCTACGATGTGAAAACAATTGACAGTCACATAAAAATAAATGTATTCTAAAGCTAAAGAGTTCTATTTTTAAATGATGTAATTACTTTTTAAATTATTGTTCTGTAAGTGGCCAGTTCCGGATACATAAATAGCAGCCCTCGTACAAAATTGTAGATCAGAAAATTCTCTACAAAAAAGATATCAACAATGTTTTTCCTTAAAGCCGCCATTTTGAAGATATAACGCGTTGAAAAGTTCGATCATTGGTAATCTTCATACTTTGCACACGTTTCCACGCCACCTATGAGGTAGTGTACTTAGCGCGTTTTATTTTAACGTGGTACCCTATTGGCCTATTCCACGGGTCTGCAGTGATTTCATTTGTTTTAAAACTATTGTAAAATATTATTGTACATGTCGGTTGGTTAAAATAATGGCGATGTAATAGAAAATGAAATGATTAATATTCCTCGTCTGATTCGTAATTTTCCAGGATTACTGTTTCTTGTTTTTCGTCTTCTTCTTGTTCTTCTTCCTGTTCTTTTTCTTTTTCTTCTATTTCACAGATCAACTGTCCCACTAGCGATTCCTCATTGGTATCATATGAGTCTTCTAGATTAGCTGACTCAACATTAGAGCACGATCGGCCTTGGCAGTTTGTGCATGCCAGGGAACAAAACAGTCCAACTTTTCTGCATCCACATTTAGCATTACAACCTTTTTTACAGTTGCAAAATATTGAGTTGAGAAGTTTCTCAGGTGCTGGTGGAAGTAAAGTTAGAACTGGCTCTAATGTATTGTCGACCAACTTCCAACCCCAGTCTTTAGGGTCCAGCTGATTACCGAAGCACACTTGAACTTGGTAATATACCCGAAATAAATGTTGGTGAGCAGCTACTGAGGTTGGAGGTAAAGAAGCTAGTTGCACTTGCTTTTTATAACGCGTATTTTTAACAAAAGTTGCGTATCGCAACTTATCTAAGCAAGTGTTTTTTTTAGGAGCTCCGTACATAGAGAGAAGAAATTGAATTCCGCTGTTGATAACGTCTGGTTGAGTTGAGTTACTATTTTTAAAAACTTCAGCACATTGAAGTAAGTCATTTTTTTAAACACCTTATAAATGATGTTCATACGTGGCGTACATGTGCAAAGTATGAAGATTACCAATGATCGAACTTTTCAACGCTTTATATCTTCAAAATGGTGGCTTTAAGGAAAAACATTGTTGATATCTTTTTTGTAGAAAATTTTCTGATCTACAATTTTGTACTGGAGTGCTTTTGCGAAAAACTCACCGTTTCGCTTAAAATCGCAAAAAACTCTTTTTTTTTTTTTTGACCTCGTGTAAAATTTTTAGCACACCTCGGAACGATGGGGACTTTTGAGGTTTCATTTATAATCATGTTTTGAACAATTGTGCCAATTTTCAGCTTCTTATGAATTTATGTAACCTTCCTCCTTATTTTAGACCTAAATTGACCGGACTAAAACCCACATGAGTAAGTTGTACTTAGTCATATGACAATGTATTTCTACAAAAACGGCGATAGGCCTGCCGTTTATTCGTGAATACACTGTCTCAACTCAAAACTTGGGTACTCTGAACAACCGGTGATAACAATTGTTCTATGTATTTTTCGATTTAATACAAATATTTCATATTCACATTTATTGGTAAGTGAAGAAGGATTAAAGTCCTATATTCGTTAATGAAAACTGTTAGGCTAATATGTTGTAAAACTGTCTCATAATTTATATGCTAATAAATAAAATAAAGTTGCTGTGTAGTGTCGGCTTAGAATAGCACTACCCCATTTCTTCCGGTGGGTGTACGTAAGAGGCGACTAACGGTATTGGGGCAATTAAGGGATTTCTGGGCGATGCGGTTGGAGACCCATCACCAACAACCTTTATTTTACCATCTTTTCCCCACATAACTTTCCAAAAGTGGCTGAGGAATTTCTAATTCCTTAGCTCTGGCTACCCCGTTTAGGGATTTATAGCCGTGGGTATATGTATGTATGTACATAAAATAAAAAGCTATGTTCAGGAGTATTAGTACCTCTGCTACCCTTCTTGAGATATATGGCGTAAACTTTTGAGTATTTGAGTCTTGTCAACATATCCTGGGAAACATGAAAAACAGCAAATACTAGTATGTATGTATTAATCCTACTCATAATCCTCATCAGCCAATAGACGTCTACGTCTACTAATGGACATTACCTTTCTAAAGTCAAAGTCGTCGGTTTGTCTTGTGTGAGACCTACCCACACTGCGTCGTCCGGTACTTGGCCGCCACTTCAGAACCTTTGAGACCCCACGGCTGCCGGTTCTGCGTGCAATGTGCCCTGCCCATTGCCACTTAAGTTTTGCAACTTTTTGGGCTATCTTAGTTACCAGGATTCTTCTTTGAATCTCTTCGTTGCAGTGTATGTACCTAGTTGATGTGTGTGCAAACTTTTAGATGCTTACCCACACAGCAGCGTCCTCGCCTTGACGCACAAAAGCCGGTGATGGTTCCGTTCAAGTTGTTGCACTCCCGCCGCGCCAGACACGTCCCGTTGAAAGCGCTCGCGGTCGAACACTCCGTGTTTGCGAAACGGACCACGCTGATCCATGGGAACACTGGATGTTCATAGGAGAATAAAATTTGATTATTACATGTTATGTTGAGTTGGTTTATCAAATTTTCGGCACCTTATTTCAAATAGGTACTCAAAGTTTGTAAGATCTTAGTATTATATAAATTAATGTTAAACATCTATGTAACGTTTTTAAAATTCATTCATTATTAAAAAATTCGATACATTTAATTTAAACAACCTCGGTAGTGAGAACTGTTATAATGCTAAGATGACGGTAGGGAATACGGTGAAGAAACTACTACTACTGTCGTACCTAGTCACTTAACTGAGTGTTCGCATAATGCGGTGATAGAAGGAATGTTATATGATATGCCAAAAATACAAAGTTGTGATTAAATTATGATGTTTGTAATGTATTTATGTTATACTAAACTATTTACTTTGTTAAATACTGATTAATTTTATGAATCTCCTGGAAGGATCTGACGACTGTGATACAGGTTCGACCTAGTGCAGTCTCAGCGTTTTAATAATGATCAAGTGGTCTTATATGTTTTTTTTCTATGTATTAGCATAAGTCTTATTGTATCTTTACTAAATAAACTATATTTGATTTGATTTGAAATACAAACACAATCACTCAACTTGTGTATAATTACAATAAGTAACCATGTATATATATATATATAAATGAAATAAAAGATTAAATGCAGTACATACCTAAGTAGCGTTCACCCATATCCAAATAGTTTCAATTAAATAATATTACAAATTGATATCCATGAGCAATTAAAAATTCCTCAGCTACTTTTGGAAAGTTTAGTGGGGAAACGATGGTAAAATAACGGTTGTTGGTGATGGGTCTCCAACCGCATCGCCCAACAATCCCTTAAAAGCCCCAATACCGTTAGTCGCCTCTTACGTACACCCACCGGAAGAAATGGGGTAGTGCTATTCTAAGCCGATACTACACGGCATTAATTAAAACACTTAGAATAATAATTATTCTTTTAGTGACTGTCAAAATAACTTTTACTTTGTTCTCTTCGTTCTGTTTTCAGTAAGTTAAGCACCGAAGTTATCAAAGTTATTTTCCTTGTGTGCGCAAACATATTTTTTAATAATGACACGAGTCTGTGATTATGGTACGAGTATAATTACTATTCTCTATTAAAGTATTATTCTCTACAAAAGTTCTTAAGAGCTAACTCGCACTTCAAAGTTTTTTAATGACTATTTTGACTCAAGTACGAACTCTGGACGACGACGGCTACTAATGGGCTACTATTTTACAAAAACAACAAAAATTATGAGAATTTGAAGAAGTAAATGCTCAGATTATAGGGGTAGTTTGTTTGTTTGTAGAGGATAATCTGTAAAACTGAACCAATCATGAAAATTATTTCACAATCAGAAAGCTACGCTATGTAATAGAGGCAGAGTGATTAAAAAGACTATATATTTGATAGAAGTGGAATAATCCAGATTAAAAAAAATTACATACATTCATATACTCACGGCCATAAATCCCAAAAAGGGTTAGCCAGAGCTTTAGAGCTACAAACTAATCAGCCACATTTGGAAATTTATTACAAAAAAATCAAAAAACGATTTTCAAACTATGCATTAAAGTAGTTAGTTACAATCGCGAAAAATGCTCAAAGCTTCTTTTTGTTTTCACTGAGGGTTCCGGAATACTTTTGTATAATAAATCAAGCTAGATTAGTTAAGATGAGAGATACAAAAAACCAGTACCGCGATACTGGCCTAGTACCAACTCATCTTGATTTTCAGATACTTAACCGTTAGTTTCTTGTACTTCCTCTGCGGGAAGTTTTTTTAGCGCTTGCAATTAGTAGTTTCCGATATCTATCCGGTGAATTATCTAATTTCAAATACATTATTTATTTCCATTTTCATGGAAAAAGTTACTTACAAAACTTTTATAGTAGTGAAAACAGACTGCTTTATAATGAGTAATCCACTTACAAATATTTTAAGCGCGGATTAGACACACACACACGGTTTCTATAAAGAATGATATCTCTATCTCCAGTAAGTCATTAGCATATGCACGTCAGATCACATCTTTAATCGAACTTCATAAAATGTTAAAACATCCAGAAAAAACAATATATTTCTAAACTTCATAATAAATTGGAATAAGTTCGCTAGCAGTAATATTGAAACTCACATAATCTTCCTTCTCTGCCGTCCATTTCGTCCAACTCCTGCTCTGTGGGCTCATCAATATTCCCTCCGACCACCAAGGCAAAGACTCCTATCAATATCGAAATATGAAAATCCATTTTCAACTAATTTTTTATTTATTTTTATTCTCACCAACCATATAGCCAAGGTACCGAGACAAGATAATACTAGAAATGATTGACGAGATAACTGACCTGTATATATAAAGTGTCAGTAACGGTCGTTTGTTTGTTCAAAGTGTTAAGGCTGTCACCGTTCTTCAGTTAGCACTTGCTACTTATCGGTGTTACATTTTATCTACATCCAATTTCTACTATACTGCTACTTAATATTGTAGTTTTAAGAAATGTTGAGATTATGTTTCAGGTCATCAGCAGAGGAAATTTTATTTTGATGTTCAAGGTCACTTGTTTAATACTTACTCATGTGGGGGTGTATCGGTGTCACAATAATAATTCGTCGTCTATTAAAGACGTACACTATCGCTTTGAAAAGTAGGATATCTGAATTCTAAGGCAAATATACATCTAGGATAGACAGAGTTGATGTTGTATTTAAAGGTATCGTACCCATAAACTGACCATATCATACGTTCTAATGTACGGCCGACCCATAAATACATAAATGTGTTATATTAGTAACACAATCTTTATTCAACGATTCTTATATTACTAGGTCATGTAGTTAGATTTAGTTTTTTTTCCAAACATTACCAACATAAAATAAGAGCTGTATATTTTCGGTAAACAATGTTATTCAATTTGCTCCCGTGTATACTGTAAACTAAAAGGTGGCCTGGGGTTATTAATTATTTTTATATTAATTAATTTTAAAGGGCAAATGCACCACGTGGTCTTTAATCATTAGATGTTAGCTAAGCTCCTTTTCCTCTTTTTGTGTCATCATAATCATCAGCCTATAGACGTCTAATGCTGGTCACAGGCCATCCCCCAAAGTACTTCACCTTTACCGACTTGTCCACCTTAGAGTGAGAAATTGCGTGATTTGTGAAAGGTGCGGTGTAAAAGATAATATTGTAAAAAATATAGAAAAAGAAATCTTGAAATGGTTTGGGCAAAAATAGAGGATGGGTGATTGTAAAGTATAATAGATTTATGTAGCCAATGTGAAAGGTAATATTAGTAGAGGACGACCACGAAGGACACACCTAGACCAAATACAGAATGTTCTTAAAAAGACAGGGGTCCGAAGTATGAAGAATAATAAGCGTGTATGAAAAGATTGATAGTTGTAAAAAAGCCGGAGTGGTTGGCCAGGATCGTACAAAGTGGCGGTTAATACGAGTAGTCTCTGCCTACCCCATTGGGAAAATGGATGTGGCGGAAATCCGTAAATTTGAGTGCATGCATTCATATACTCACGGCCATAAATCCCAAAAAGAGGTAGCTAGAGCTTCAGAGCTGGGAACGCCTCAGCCACAATTGCAAGTTGATAGGGGATAAGATGGTAGAAATTAAGTATCGTTAGTGATGAGTTTCCAACCGCATCGGCGAAAAACCACTTATAGCCCCATACTCTTAGTCGCCTCTTATGATACCCGAGGGTAGAAAGCTCGCACTACACGATTTATGTGACAATTGTTTTTTTCGATACTTATGGTGAACAGTTCAAAAGTTATGCATTAGATATTCGTTCCCCGTCTCAATATCAGTAGCAAATGAAAAGGGTAGCGACAATAAAAGCCAGTTTGGTTGTATAATATTTTCGTTCTTGAAATTACATTAACATATAATTTACAATAATCGTTTCGGTTTGACTAAGAGATATTAGCAAAAGATCGATTTAACATATTTTTATTATTGGTGGTGAATGTAGGGCGAGCTTCGATCAAATATAACTGTAATAAATAGTTACATATAACATTTACAAAAGTACTTTTGATGATACGAATAGGCATCGTTTTTCTTTTTGTGTCACTCTAAAAATCAATTCATATGTTTTTTTTTAACACAACAAATTCTCTTCTAAAAACTTCAGTATTACTACATTCACGGTCGCAGAGACAATGAGAGTTACATAAACATGAAATATTGCTGTTTTCGCTATATGCCTTTAAATTTTTCATGATCGAAGTAAGCTTCTACTAAATTTGCTCATTTACTAAATCTCAGAAACCGTTTTATAAATATAAATAAGTACAAGATTTAACTCTAAAATGTATGTGCGGATATTCACTGCAAATATAAATTTAAAAGTACATACACCAAAGGATCGTAACACAATAAAATTATTTTCATGTCCTTAATTTATATTTTTAAGAAATATTTGAGACAACTTAACAAAGCACAACTGTTTTCTTAAAGTGAACGTGTTGTTTCAGTAAGTGTACAAGTGAGGATAGTGTGTTACTACAGCTGAGGTGTATTAAGGGAACAAACGCTGTAAAGACTCTTTGCTTACGTGTGTTAGAGGTATGTTTGAGATTATTTAAAACAAAGTTTACGACAGATAAGTGAAAAACTTTTCTAAAATCAATTCGGTTTTAATATGCGGGCCGTGTATTTGAAATTACTGCCATGCCCTATGAATAATTTAGCTAAATTTAATAATTTATATAAGGATATGCTTGTCTGTATTTAGCAAAAGTACTACTTATTAAAACCACAGTAAAAGGATAACTCTATCTTTATTTATAAAACCTCTGTATGATTGTAAAGAAGTTGAATTTCTAAACAATAGTATTTCATCGCGCAATTGCATGAAGGTAAAGAAAACACATGCTTCTTAATAAAAGTCACTTTATGAGAAACTGTGTTGAAAAGTGTATGTAAAGACACGTAACAGAAGGTTGTGCTATGCTGTGTTGTGGGGATTGATTCAACCTCATATCTGGTGGCAAAACAATACTGTACTTTATTGAATTATGTAAAAAATATGAAAATATATATGCTAATGTGCACTTTCCTACAAAATCAAAATTAGTAAATCACACTTCTGGCAACTTCTATGTTAACATAAGATAAAAATGTGTCTTTCGTTCCAATAATAAAACTATTTACATCTTAATTAAAATATATAAAAATTTAATAACATGTCATTGGTAATAAATTATTTTGTGACTTAGTCATCATACTTATTCTAAAAAAATATTTGCAAATTAACACAATAATATTGAAAGGAGCTTAACTATTTACAAACTATTCATCAGAACACAAGAATGAGGTACGAAGTCTGTTTATGTTAAGCAGACAGGTAGTTGTGATATTTAAACAGAGATTTCCTTGCTTTCGATTCTAATGTTATATCGCAACATTAGTGTATATTTCAATAAATAAATTCATTTTTGCTTTGCTTAAAAATAGTGTGAGTACCCCGAGAACGGATCGAATATGGCAAAATAGAGCCGGTTTCTAAATCATTTGAAGTTTAGGCAGTTAGCCAGTGCCAGTGGATATATATGATAGAGAGGCTTAATGATACTTAGCAAGCATCATACCGAGTACCAACAATTGAATTACTGAATAGATAGCAAATTTGAATAGTATGTGAAATATTATTTGCTTGAATTTGACGGTAAAATGATCAAAATAAGATATCTTGGTATCTGATCACTTTAAATAGACGGAGCACTTTAAATGGGATATCATACGTTTTACCGAAAGGCATTGGCTCCAAGCACGAAAGCTCGAAAAAGCCTTGGTATGGTATGCTGGCTCAAAATTACATAAAATTTTAATCTGCCTGTTCGAAAATATTGTTGCAAATAACGCTAACGCGACAATCTTTTTCTACTCTAATTTCGTAAGTGGCTGAGGAATTTCTTATTTTCTCTTTCTCTCTTCTTATCTTAGTCTAGATGCACTTTATTGGTTCCTCAGCCATGTTTTTAGAACAGACGAAATGATTTTAAAGAGGGTAGATGAAAAATGTTGTGTCATATCGGCTTAGAATAGAAATAACCCATTTTTTTCCAAGTGGGTCGTTAGAGACGACTTAGGGTATTGGGGCTTTTTAAGTGATTATTGGGCGATACATACACATGCCATAACACATACAGACCCATCACCAATAACATTTATTTCACAATATTTTTCTGGCTCAATGTCCAAAGGTGGCTGAGTAATTTTTAAACTTACGTTCTGGCGTAATTTTTTGGTATTTAAAGCCGTGAGTAATATGCAAAATGCAATATATAGTCCACATAAAAATATTATTGATTTAAATATGATGTGTTTTTCGAACTGATGAACCATTTGAAATGTTTTTCTAAACACAGTGATCCACAACAACGTTTTTGAACTGGCAGCTCTCGATTCTAAGTATAACAGAACAACCGTTGGCGAACCATTCCAATATTTTAAGCCAGCGTGCTTCAAGCTATCAGCATTCGGTAAAACGTATGACACCCATTTAACTGGGCAGTGTTGTTGGACAAACAAACTGCTTAGACTGATACAGACGTGTACAAATATCACACCAAAATTAGACATCGGCTGCTGTGTTGTCACATTACACTGCTTATAAATATAACTGTACTTGAAAAACCACACTGAGTTATTATAGAAAGTGTTATGCTATTATACAGCACTCGAATAAAATGAAATAATATATCAACAACTCTGTAACTATTATTTAACATGTATATTTAAGGTGGTGTGTTTAAAAAATTGTTCTCTTTAGAAAATCTTAGAATATTAAAACTGGGTAACGTGATTGTTCAGTTTATACTTATTTGTAGAGTGATTAATTATTTACTATGGAAATAGTCATTAACCATTTGGTTATAGTAAAATATTTTTATATGTATTTCAGTATGAAAGGAGATTATTCAAGTAAAGCTTTTATTGTATGTTTATAAAATAATGAAATGAGATGAGTATCACTCTCATGTAGACAAAACCATTATGAAAAGTTACATGAGCAAAGAATTGATGAAAAAATAGAGAGGCGAAATAAACTTTGTTGTTCGAACAACCATCTTACATATTTAACTTATCTAAGGATAATACAAAATTACTAATGACTATTAAACAATGGCAATTAAGTTGTTGTATAATGGATTTTTTGGATTCATTAAAATATACCTATCTATGTAATATACCAAATATGTAAAACACCCAACAAAATATCAGGAATTGTATGTACAATAACTGAAAACATAAGAAAACACGCACAGGTGAATTTTATATGTAAATATCTTAATGGACGGAAGGCAATAAGGAATTTCCTAATATATCGATTCATAAGGTTTCTATTTATACTTTTTAGGGACCCCAAAAATGTGCACTTTCCTCTCCACAGTTTACTTTTATGGTATTGCAATAGCGGCTGTAATTGCGTGGCATACATATGACGGGTTTGCTTTATGTAGTATAGCTGTCACAGTAAGATTATTCTTGCAAGCAAAGTACGAGTTTTATCGAAACATTTTGCTAGTGTGAAGTGAAGCTGTTGTAGGTAGTTGAAGATGCTGTTTCCAAAAGATCGATAATAACTCAACTTTGCCTACAGTATAAAAAACCAATCAGTTGGTGTTCATATATCCTGTACGGATTATTAATGTGGTAAATAAGCATACAATTTACTTCAATATTAGTCATTCAAATAGTGATTTATAAAAAGTTCCAAACATTTGATAATATTACAAAGAGGCATTCAAATAGAGTTGTCATTTAGACTAGAATGTGTATTTTACGTAAAAGATTATGCGACCTGAAGCTTAAGGCGGAAGTGGAACAAGGCATTTAATAAGCGGCTTATTTTAAATAAAAATACTTACCATAACTATATTTTTTAGATTAATGTACATTATGGTATAATCAGAATTCAAGCAAAATATTTACGTTCAGGTCGCAAAATCGTAAGTGATTATTTTTACCAAACTCTGCTGAAATACTTATTATATCTAAAACCTAAAGCCTAATATAAAGTATTCTTATATATTATATACATATCTTGGATATACTTGCTCTCTTTATAATTAATGATAACTTAAGTTAGTTACACATATAGAAATACTATGTAAGATTTTCAGAAAAAGGTGGTGTTCACAAGTTATTCAAGCATAGTTGCAAAGTGAGCAATTTCTGTCTAACATAAATGAAATGACTGGTATTATATTTTAAGTTGACAATCCAACAACTGAAAAGATGAATAGAGAAACTATAGCTTAGAATACCTGGTTTGAGATATTTTCTTGGGTGCTTGTAATTTAAATGACAAAACTTATTGTACGGTGAACCTTCCTGAATAACTATTTAAGTGGCGTAATAAGAAGTTATTTATAAATACCAAATAATCATTATTTTGAAGACAGACGGTAATTAATTTCTTAATAATCCTATCCTCTAGCACAATGAAATCTAAATTTACATCAAATAGAGAATGGGCTCAAAGAGACAGGCTTCAAAAGTGCAAAGAATATAAAAACATGTATGAAAGTTGATGAATACAAATTATGCTTGCCAAGTTTTCCAGAATCATACAAAGTGGGAATTAATAGTTTCTGCTTACCAAAATGGGAACTAGTGGCTTGAGCATATGGACATATATATAGGAAAAAGATACATTAAGCTATAGTCATTCTTTTTCACCAGTTACTCAAGTAGCTAAAAGTATTTATTTTGTGTAAACACTTAGCACAACCTGTTTTTTTTAAGATATAAGGAGTAACAGACAGGTGCTCAATAGATCTATTTATTAATTGGTTTGTTCCTCTTATTGGCCTCAACTGTGGCTACTTAAAACTCTGTCAACATTTCAATTGGTAAAGCAGGATAGATTTGCAGTTCTTAGTTTAAGCATTAAACATTATGTATTGAAAATAACTATTCGATATTCCTAATTCACCTTAACTAATTTATCTATAGGCACTCATTGCAGACTAGAGCCATAATATTTAACTAATGGCTAAAGTTCCGACATAGGCAATATAAGGCACACATTTTTATGGCAAATTCATTGGGTTGATATCTGTTGGTTTTGGTAAATAATGGACTTTTTCTCTTATTTATGGTAAACAATGTACCCAAGTACCTATTAAAACATATAGATCGAAGCATTTAGTTTAAGTTGCTTAAATTCACGTCATAGCGTCATGGAGGTGCAGAGTTGCAGACAAGTCAGGCTGCAAACGGGTATTGTCTTCAGTTTGGAAAGCGATCACAGTACACCATATAGAGTGTCCATTAGATTAGCATCCAGGTCACAGTCTAGAAAAATGTTCTCGTTACATTCTTCCTGAAAACATAAAATATATATTTAACCAATAGTTCAAAATAGTTTGGGATACCATGTTACAGACTTACAAACACACATAAAGAATCTGATAAAAGAATATTAAGAATCTATTGGGTTTATATGTAATAAAATAACTATCTGCTATCAAATGACAATTAAAAATTCATTTATTTCTAAGCTTTGATTCAATCTTTTGCCTTATAAATTAAATACAAAAGCTCAACTCTCTGCAGTCATGATTGTAGAAAACATGCTTATGCTTTTACGAGATTTACAAGGTGACCATAAATTTATAATTGTGTAAAGTGTTTACATGCAAAAGCCGTGGGCAAGTAAATATTCTTTTGAATTTCATCTACTATTAAAACGCCTATCCTTGTTTGAAAAAATAGCATTTATACATCTATAAATTATTTGAAAAATAGCATTTATACATCTATAAATTATTTGAAAAATAGCATTTATACATCTATAAATTATTTGAGAAAACCCCTTGCCTATCCATGAAGGTTTCGGGTCACTACAACACAATTTTAAATTTACAGGTCTATCGTCCTCACTCAAGAAATAATTCCATACACATAAACTGATTTTTATACGTCATTATTATATACGTCTTATCGATGAAGTAACTCGAAATAAATATAATCTTATATAAAGATAATTTGTTATATAGATATTATATTATATTGTATGTCTTTCTATACTTATTATTTATCTCTGTAAATGCCTAGTCTACGTCATGATTGTGAACTATAATAAAAACATTATTATTAAACTAGTGGGGATCTTAGGGCTGGCACATACTTTGCCCAAAGAATAAGTATTGCCGTACAAAGGGGCAATGCAGCCAGCCTTTTGGGAACCCTTCCCCCCAGCGGCAGTGATTTTGAAAATATTTTTTATATTGTTTAATTATTATTTCTATCTTTTGTGTATATATTTAAAACTCATAGATTAAGGTTATTCTGTTAATAAAGTATTTAATACTCAAATAAAAACTAAATGTGAAAAAAAAAAAACATTTAGCATATATAAATTGCAACATACATGTGTAGGTGTACGTTACATAAGAAATAATCACCTGAGCAGAATTTTGAGCGGGCGGCATTTCTCCGCCCCTTCTTGTGTGTCATTTGGTGGCTTTAGGCAGGTGCCTCTTCATGTGCAGCGCCAAGTGGTCGGACCTGGCGAAGGAGCGCTCGCAGACCGCGCACTTGAACGGCTTGGCGCCCGTGTGCTTCCGGTAATGGCGGGTCAGCTCGTCCGAGCGCGCGAACCGCCACTCGCACTCCGGCCATTGGCAAGTGTATGGCTTCTCACCTACGTTACACCAATTTCAGTACATTCGGTTTAACTTTTCAGGGTGTTATTGTATAGTGTATATTCGCAGAATAATAAGATATTAGGATTCTTAAAACACATTCGCCAAAGACATCTATTGGTACCAATATTTCGCTAAGCGTAAAAAGTACATTATTTATTAAGTCGCTACGGCATTTAATACTAATAATAATACATTAAGAATGATTGTATCTTACCCGTGTGTATCCGTTGATGAGCCTTCAGATGTGAACTTTTTGTATAAACTTTTGTACAACCTGTTAACGAATTTTAAGTTAGTACGAAATAATATAATATGCAATATCTGACGCCGAATTATACCGATATATAAAGAAAATAACATACCTAAGAAGTCACAATGGTGTACCCTCCTCTTCTCAAGTTCAGGGTTATTTCGTCGATTGTATTTAACGTTAGAAGGATGTGTCAGTCTCGAGTGGTGAAGGGTGGATGGGGGATGCTGCACTGGGGGTGGAGGCGGCGGTAACTGGGACTGAACCATTTGCTGAAATAAACAAAATTTAATGAGTCAATATTTGCATGCTAACAACTCTCCTGCACAAATTGTTTGGAGTGGTAGTAAGCTGTAGAAATACCTGACTGTGATGATGTGAGTGTGGTATCTGATGCTGCTGCATGTGTGGGGAGCGCAGCAGAGGCGGCGGTGGCGGCGGGTGGTACGGCGGCGGCGGCGTGCGTCGGCCGGCTCCCTGCAACAATAGTAACAAAAAGGTTTTCACCATCACTCTCAATATGGGGTTCGAGTATTACTTTTTACATACCAACTTGTAAATATACAGTCACGAAACAGATATTCGCTGAATGAAAATACCGTATTTCGCAGCAACTTAGCCATCGCAAAGCGTTGTATAATAACGTACAAATTTATATGTGCAGTATTACCTGTATCGTGTTTCCTGGGCTGCCCTGGTCTGATCCGGGCGGCGTCAGCGGCGACATGTAGACGAGTCTGCTGGGCGGGTACTTGGCGTAGGTCGGCGGCGCGAGCTGGTGGTGGTGCTGCGGCGGGTACCCGGGCGCGGCGCACGCCCGCTCCGTCTTGATCTCGAGCGGGCTAAGCAGCGGCGGCGTGCACTCGTCAAGCGCGGCGCACTCGTCCGTCTCGAGCTTGACGTGCGTGGCCCCCAGCGGCGCCAGCATGTTGGCGTTCTCGGGGTCGATGTTGCGGATGGAGGATGCGATGTCCTCCCACAGCGCCGGCCGCAGGAACGCGTCGTCGCGGGAGCACGTGCCGCCGTCGAACAGCTCCATGTGCACGGGCGCGAGCGTCACGCCCTCCTGCTTGCTCAGCAGGGACTCCAGCTCGGATGTCTGCCAAACAAAAGTATTAATTCATTAGGGAATCGTTCGCTCTACACATAATATCAATATATGAAATATCTGCTGTGCTATATAATAATAGCTATATAATAAATGTAGTGTCAGCTTAGAATAGCACGAACCCATATCCTCCGGTGGGTGTACGTAAGCGGCAACTAACGGTATTGGGGCTTTTAAGGGATATTTGGGCGATTAGGTTGGATCACCAACCACCTTTATTTTACCATCATTTCCCCACTTTACTTTCCAAAAGTGGCTGAGGAATTTCAAATTCCTTAGTTCTGGCTACCCCATATAGGTATTTATAGCCATGAGTATATGTATGTATAAAATATAAATGCTAGCTTATGTTATCTATGGTTGCAAATTACGAATGCTCCCAATTAACGACAAGGACGTTTTTCTAACTCATATGACTAATAAAAAAATTGCCAAATATTAGATCCTCCCAGCCATCAAACCTAGGTAAAATACCTTAACTTTGCGTGACAAAAAGCAATGCTCTACCATCATTTCAATTGGGACTAAGGGGATATGTGACTTAAAATACATAAATACTAAGACTCGGGTCACGACAACAAAGTTAAAATTACAATTTGTCATGCAGCAAGCAAAAGAGTTGATGTGGTTTGGGTCCGGGTGAACAATAGCGAGCGGATCGAAGCGAGCTATTCAAATGAATCTCCCAAACAATTCATATTTCGTATCCGAGGAGATCTCTCCGGGGACAGCGAAATATGATGGATTTAAAGACAGATCACTGATAACAGCCAGCAGGTACATCAATCTTTCACATTGTTAAACAAGGCAGCCACCATCAATATTTCCACTACTTAAAGGGATCACAATATCAAATATTAAGAATCTTTTGTGGAGAGAATTGACATAGCATACATGATGTCGTTGCCAGCTAAAATCTACAATGTCGGTGCGCGTACACCATGTTCTTATCATTTTCGGTAAAACCATTTGTAATAAAAGTAAAATTAAGTTCACTTCCTAAAGATAAAATAATCTTAAAATTAAATTATTATATAAATTATATTCTGTTTTATAAATTCGAATTAGTATACCGTACCACAAGTCATTACCATGTACGTAGAATCTATGGTATTTCATTTTGCTCAAAATTTCGGATAGATCAATTTATAATAAAATTTAAACACAAGGATGGGAATCCGTTTATTTTATACTAGCGGATCGGCCCAGCTTCGCACGGGTAGCGTAATTTTAAAAATATCTGAGGTTTCTTCAATCACTGCTCAACCTTTGTGAAATTTAGCGCCACTTATAGCACTCCTGAATAGTTTAGCTTTGTGATTGTGAAAGCGCTTTAATGAAAAAACCCATGCAAACAAACAATCAGAGTTACAAACTTTGCATACATCATACATATACTCACGGCTATCTTTTGTCCGCGCAACCATTACTAAAAATTAATCCAGCATGATTCATTATAATGTATAATATTCATGTATAAGTTTGGTGTTTCTATACCGATTTCTATGATTCTTTTTTTACTGAATAGGTAATAATGTAAACTTTTTTAAATGAGAGATGAATGAGAGAACTATAAACGTAAGAGTAAACAAATATAATCAGGATGCTCCGATCTGCTAAGCTATCAGGAGTTACACGTGTAGTAGACATATGCTGATGAAGAATATTTTTTAGACAATTTTATGAAGAATATTTCCGTCATACATAATGTCTATGTAACTGCTACCATTAAGGCTGCACACGCGACAGAAGCTTAAAATATGTAGTATCTCCCCCCGTTTTCCCAAAATTCCCCTTCACTACCCCGCTGAAAAGTACACTATAACCTGCCCAGGAGTATAAATAATAATTCTACCAAGTTTCGTTAAAATCCGTCGAGTAGTTTTTGTTTCCATAAGGAACATACAAACCGACAGACAGACAGACAGACAAAAATTTTACTGATTGCATTTTTGGCATCAGTATCGATCACTAATCGCCCCCTGATAGTTGTCTTGAAAATATATGTAATGTACAGAATTGACCTCTCTACAGATTTATTATAAGTATAGATGTAAACTTTTCAGCTTGCTTTTTACTCATTCATCTTGGCCATTAAAATATTTACTACTAGTGGATCGTCCCAGCTTCGCACGGGTAGCGTTGTTTTTTTAAATATCTGAGGTTTCTTTCTTCAGTCACTGCTCAAGCATTGCGAAATTCAGCGCAATGTTTTCAATTTATTAAATTTATAGCAATCCCTAAACAGTGTAGTTTGGTGATTTTAAATGCGCTTTGATGAACGGTTCAGTATTTCCGTTTAATAGCAAATTTTTAAATAAAACGCTATGAAGTATTTATAACAATCTAAAAAATAAATCATTTCATTACGTGATGTAGGATGCAACTACTGGCGCCTTCTAGTATGTTATATGTAAATTAGTAAAGATTTGGTTTTGGTCACGGGCGCGGTGGCTTATTTTATGTATAATTTCGGTGTTGGTCTACCGATTTCTATGATTCTTTTTTTTATTGAATAGGTAATAATGTTACTTCTTTTAAATTAGGGATAAGTGAGAGGTTTTCAAACGTAAGAGTAAACAAATATAATAAAAATGTTCCGAACTGCTAAGCTATCAGGAATTACACGTGTTATTGTGAGTCAACCGTAAAAGATAGACATAAACTGTTGAGGATTTTTTTTTAGATAATTTTATGAAGAATATTTCCGTCACACATGATTTCTATGTAAGTTTAACCATTGAGGCTACACACGCGACGGAAGCTTAAAAAATGGAGTAACTTCTCCCGTTTTCCCAAAATTTCCCAAAATTCCCCTTTACTACTCTGCTGGAAAGTATACAAAAACCTGCGCAGGTGTATGAAGAATAGTTGTACCAAGTTTCGTTAAAATCCGTCGAGTAGTTTTTGTTTCCATAAGGAACATACAAACCGACAGACAGACAGACAGACAGACAGACAGACAGACAGACAGACAGACAGACAAAAATTTTACTGATTGCATTTTTGGCATCAGTATCGATCCCTAATCACCACCTGATAGTTATTTTGAAAATATATTTCATGTACAGAATTGACCTCTCTACAGATTTATTATAAGTATAGATTATATATGTCGTAGGATAATATGATGTTTAGGTTTTTTGCAAAAAACCTAGGGATTTTGCAAAAATCCGGATAATTAGACAACGGTTATAATATTTTCTAATCTTACTAGGTTTTTTTGCAAAAAAACTAGTTGGTTTAATAACATTGTACTTCTTCAATGCTGATTGGCTGGTTTCTGATTGCTCGCCTACACTTATTCTGATTGGTTCGTCATTGTGGTATTGAGATATTATAGCTAGAGTTATAAAGGGTAAGAAATGACAATACTTAAGGGGGATTTACATTACGTAACTAGTTGCATGACATTAGTTTTAAGAAAAATATGCGCATTGCACGAAACTACTCCAGTGTCACAAAAGTAATGCATGCATTGTAAAACTAAACGTTTACACGTGAAATTACTAGTGAAATTAGTGTTAAAAAACTATTTTCAAGCCACTAATTTCGTAATGTAAATCCCCCTTTATTTGATACTAGGAATTAAATATATATTTATATTCTTTTGTTGGAGTAAAATTACAATCACTTTCGGACATATTATACACAGATCAAGTTACCCCAAACTAAGTAAGACTTGCATTATGGAATACTAACTCAGCGATATATTTAATATGATATAATATAATACACATATGGTCATCACATACATGTTGCTCTCAGCGGGGATCAAACCCGCAACCTCCAGGCCGAAAAGCTAGTCACCTATCCACTCGTCCACGGACGTCTTCAATATAGGTAGGATCAATAAAGTAAATACGTTTCAAATTGTAGTATTGAGGTATTATAGCTAGAGTTATAAAGGCAATACTATTTTTATTCTTAGCAACTTTTTGTAACTAAAATTAAAATAACAATCAAATTAAATGTAGGTAGGAACAATGAAGTAAGTACGTCTTAATTAACAACAAAAAACCTAAACATCAAATCATCCTACGACATATATAATATTTACTATCTTCTATATTGACTATGTATAGGTATATCTTGTTATGCTCATATGTCAGCTCCATATATCTAAGCCATGTCTAAGTTCTAAGCCACTTTAACGTTTCTGTTTTTTCTTGCTAATTATATCATTGTCATCAATGAAACATATTATGGCCTTATTCAAGATATTCAATAATATAATGTTAAATAAACAACTTTTTACAATGTGGTAATGGTGTGTTTAGAATAGAAAACTTCAGCATCTCAAGAAAAAATAAAGTAAAATCGAATTCATCGCATTCGTACATAAGCAACTACAATCAACTGCAAAAATGTTTTAACTACAGATGGTACAGTTAACAGAAAAAGTGTTAACAAGGTGGGCATGATTGCTTTGCAATGCCAAATTGGAGCAAAGAAGTAGCGAGTGACTTTCAAGTACTGGTTTGAGCTCCCATATTCCTCCGTCAGATCTGGAATTTTATTTTCCCAATATTGTCATCAGTGTGGGTGACCATCGCGCAAAATTTAGTCCTGATCGGTTCTATGTTTTGGGAGGAGTTCCCTGACAAGCGAAATGCAAACGGGGGTAAATGTAGCTTCACTCCAACAAGTATCGAGCTGTGTTATACAAAGTAGAGATGGCGAGTAGTGTAGGTTCGAGGGCGAAGTGATCGACCGACATGAGGTGCTCTGTCGCGGGATGCAGAGCATTAGCATACAATGGCGGCGTGCTCGGCCCACGCGTCTGCGCAGGTGATGCGGCGAACGCATTCTTACACACGTCAACATTATACACGAATACGCGATTGACAGTTACAAAATACATTCAAATTGAACGACGTCTGCGATTATTTCCTTGCTCACTAAATTGTCGCTTGGGGTGCGTTGAAGTATAAGTATAACCTACTTTTTAAAACGCTGAAGCTTTTGTTGATAGTAGTTTAAAGTTTTCAACGAACAAAATATCAAAAAAATCTATTAAATTACTCATCAACCGATAGTAACCTTAAGAAATATTGAAATAGTCTCATAGTCAAAATGATAGTTTACTACACGTCCATTGAAATAGATGGGTTTACCTTCCTTTTCTAAGCGCTGCACCACCCTGATAGGAACGAACAAAGAAAGACAAAGTAAGAGAATTGCAGCTGTAATCTGACGTTTACAACTATTGGCAAAAATTTCTTTGCGTGTGTGCTTTGGTAAAGATATTAGAAGTTATAATTATCTAATTCATGGAAAATTAAAATCATTCCGTGATTCGTCAGGCGCGTAAAGTATTAATTACCGGCTATTCCAACAGTTAGTAAGTAGTCATTAAAATCCGCCACTCCAGCTAGGGTGACTAGCCTTCAAGGAAGGCTGGAGCCCTTCGGAGCGACATTAATAAGTTGGGTTTATTATTATATAATTTCATTAAATAAAAGAAATTACTTAAAATATAAAACTAGAACATGTACAAATATCAATAGTATATTTTTATATCTTTCATTTTATTTACCAATTATTACCGAATATTTAATTTGTAAGATAGTATTTAATTAAACTTACTGCAGCAAATAATAATTAGATAAACTGTATATCGCTAAAAGCTGGGAGGAGTTCCAAGAACTGCAAAGCAGTCATTACCATCAATAACTGCCAATAATAAATGATCTAAAGACATACTTAGGTTATTAAAATGAAAACTTATTCATTCCGTTTTCTGAGAAAGCGAAGCGAAGCTTTAGTCGCTTTGGGATTGCCTGAGTTATTTTTTTACCAGTGCAGTATTTTTTTATGCTCTCATTATTATTAATATATAATTAATATTAAAATATTAATTTATGGAGCTGTAGGTCTAATTGTTTCTTTTATAACTGTGTACATTTGTAATGTAAACGACTGTTTGTTTCCTAAATAAATGAAAATAAAATAAATAAAATAAAATTATTTTTGAGTAACTACATATACTAACATACAATTTAATTGATACCCTTCTTCGTAAGTTGATAAAATAATTCAATTATACACACGTACAATTGACGAGAGAAAAGAGCGATATTGCACAAACATTGTTAGACATAGGAAATAAAGAATGATGGCGGTGCAGCCAGTTCGCTCGGTGGCAGTCAGTGTTGCAAGCCGCGCGGACTAGCGAATACCTCGGCTGACCTTTGCGTTACGCAACCAGCTTTGCTCCTCGCACCACCTAGGCTTGCCTAACTACCACTCTACTAAAAACCTACTTCTGTAAACCCTTTAAGTTGCCACATATATTTTAACGTTGATTTTTCAACTATATGTAGCCAGTGTTTTGTAATTATTTTATATCCGAAGCTCGAAAAGCAGGAGGAACTTACAAACTACTGAGGTTGGAAATAACGCTGAAAGGTGTATTAAAGTATTTATTATACAACTATAAACCGTAAAACGTTATTTTCAATATGAGAAAATAATCAAAAGTAGCTGTAGATAGTAAGTATGCATATTATGTTGAGATGTTGATATACATAAATTTGGGTAAATAAAACCTTACCCGAAAATTACTCCAAATGGAGTAGTAATATAATTTGATTTGAAAAAGTGGATGTCAGAAAAAATGTATGTCCGCGTACATTCTAAGTTATCTTGTGATTAAGTTATCTTATATGTCGTATGTACCTACAAGGAATATTAACAGAAATTATTTTACTCATTATAGTTAAACCATACCAATGAGTACAATGAAATTTGCACTCATGCACACTTATAGTTTACTAGTGATCTTTTTGGGATCCTAATTCGACCATAATTTCAGTAAGGCTTTAACTAATTTAATGTTTTTTGACATGAATTCCTCATGTGGGGATTATTACTCATAAATAAAAGATGTTATTAAAGGAAAGAAAAATTTTTCGACACTGGCGGGGTTCGAACCCCGCCAGTGTCGAAATTTTTCTTTCCTTTAATAACATCTTTTATTTAAGGCTTTAACTATTCTTTCCTATAGACAATAATAGTGATAGTAGTAATAGTGCTATAGTATAGAATAAAAACGCATGTATGAGATGATTGATGGATGTAAACGAAGCCAGACAGGTTGGTCAGGATCGTACAGAGTGGCGATTGACAGTCTCTGCCTTCCTCTATGGGAACTAATGGCGTGAGTATATGTTATTATGTATGATAAACAATAATAACGTATTCTCAATTTGAGTACACCTTTACCCTTTACCAATAAGTAAAAGAGACTAGCTGCATGTTATAAAAATACATGAAATGTTGTTTATAAAATGTATTTTATATGACTGAAAAGAAATAGTAATGTTTTATCTTAAAGGTGTATTTTGTACATTTATTTGTATGCATTTATTATTATTTATTGCTTCACGCTTACATTTACAATCATTATATCTATCATGAAGTCTCAGTAACCGAGGTGTCCTTAGATATTTTATTACAATGCAATGCAAAAGAGGTAGACTATCTATAAATCCCCATAATATGAAATACATTCATAACATAACATAAACGTTCATAAACGTTCACGCCGTTTATCCCCGAAGGGGTTGGCAGAGGTACCAATACTCCTGAACTCACATGGCAAGCGCCATCTAGTTTCCAGAGAAGGTACCCACGGTTTGCTTAGACAGTGTACTCACGTGATAGGGGGCAGGCCTATCGCCGTTTTGTACGAATACACTGTCACATGACTAAGTACAACTCAGCCATGTGGGTTTCCTCACGATGTTTTCCCTCACCGTTAGCAACCATGATAAATTAACCACACATATGACTTTAGAAAAGACAAATTGGTGTAGGCCCGTCCCAGGATTGGAACTCACGCCCTTCTGTTTTTCGGGCGGGTGTTCTATCCACTGGACTATCATTTCGCTTAAATAAATACATTCACACTATATAAAATGGCTGATATAAAACGAACGAATATTTCGATTCGTGGTACAGGGATATAAATAGTCGGAATTCATTAAGGAACTCAACTCAAACGTTCACGCCGGATATCCCCAAAAATATTGAAAGAGATACTTATACTTCTGAACATCACATAACATTGTTACCTGGTGTTCAGAGTACCCACGATTTGCTTGGACAGTGTACTCGCTTGATGTACGTCACGTCATGTATTGTACGAGTACGATTACACTGTCACAAAACTAAGTAGATCTGAGCCATGAGGGTTTATTCACGATGTTTACTCTTACAGTTAACAACCATGATAAATTAACCACACATATTGCTTTAGAAAAGACAAATTGTTAGCATGATAGGCGGTGTTGGTGTTCTACCCACTGAGCTATCACGGTTGTTCATTCATTTATTAAGGAACCTAGGCTCCTGTCTAATATGGATCTCAACTGTTAAAGTGGCTATGTCCCGTAAGTCAATGTATTTTCGGTTTATGCTATCTATTTGTATAATAAAGGGTTTGCTTCACCTATCTTATTAATATTATAAATGTGAAAGTTTAGATGTTTGGATGTTTATGTGTTTGAGGCGAAAAGGCTCCTCAAGTAAGTACACAATGTATAAGAATGAAATTTGGAAAATGCCCAAATTATCAAGTATGATACTTATTACTAAATAATTTATCACGGAAAAATTTGACCAACAAAATATTCACGTCTGATTGAACTAAGAGTACCGGAAAAAACGCCAAAATTTTTGTCATAAGCAAATTTGACAGTACGAAGTCTGTCGGGTCAGCGAGTTAATATATAAATATGAATTCCGAGCTCATAATGGTGCATAGGAAAAACGACGACGACGTCGTGATAGGTCAGTGGGTAGAGCACCGCTTATTGTGCAGACGACTAGTGTTCTAATCCTGGGTCGGGCCTATAACAATTTGTATTTTCTAATACAAATTGTATATTTTCTAAAGACGCTTGTGTGGTTAATTTACCATGGTTTTTAACGGTGAGGGAAAACTTCGTGAGGAGACCCATATGGCTATATTGCAATTAGTCATGTGACAGTGTATTCGCACAAAATGACGGTAAGCCTGCCCTTCATCACGTAAGTACACTGTCCGAGCAAAACGTGGGTACTCTGAACAAGGTGATAATGTCACGTGATGTTTAGAAGTATTAGTACCTCTGCCAACCCCTTCGGCGTGAACGTTTGAGTCTTTGAGTTGAGTCATAGGAAAAAACATGATATCCATAAAGAAAATGTTACACATATTTGACTCAACTTTATACGTTATTCATATTACTCGTATACTTTGCCGTGTAGTGCCGGCTTAGAATGTCTCTACCCCTTTCTACCCACGGGTGTCGTAAGAGGCGACTAAGGGTATTTGGGCTTTTCTATTGGGCCTTTATTTTTACCATCTTTTCCCCACTCAACTTCCAAAAGTGGCTGACGAATTTATAATTCCTTAGCTCTGGTTACCCCTTCTAGGGAAATATAGCCGTGAGTATATGTATGTATGTTTGTCTACAAAATTGATTACAAGTTCTAATAATTTTATAAACACAAGAACATGATCCCAAACTAGTTCTCTAAAGCATGTTGGAATTGAAACAGTTGTACTGTAGTAATGCTAGTAGAAGCATATCGTTGGTATATCATCTCAGAGGTAGACAGCACAGTTCCGATTTGATGTCACTCATTACACGCATCACTGGACGACTACAATCAACATTTTCAGTTTGAACCCATTGTTCGGGACTACGTACTCGTATTTGTTAGGTTTGCTATTTCTACTCTAGCCGCGCGCATACATATTAAATATTCTACCTCGTTAAATCAGTTAAATATTACTACACTAAATCGAATCTTTAAAAAGCTGGACGTCTAGATATATCTATAAAAATATTAATCAATCTTGATAGGGCATCTACAACGTGAATTCGAGACTTACTTATAACCTCTAATCAAATACTTGCTTTAACTTTCATAAGTTGATAGTCAAGATTGTATTTATTTAATGTATTCAATCTGGTCATTAATGAACTTCGTATACAAAGATTTAAAACATTCAAATAAAGATAAGAAAAAGGTGGAAACTTATCAAAAATCTATTTATTTATACTTATTAAGATACGATTATCATAATTTCTTCAGCTATAAGAATACACGCTTAACCCTTAGATCCGATTGGCTGACACACTAACGATAGCAAATCGTCGAACATTTATGCGCTCCTAATAACAAGAACGTAGTTCGCTATGATCCGCCATCTTTATTGATTAGCCAATCAGAGAAGCGGGTGATGACGTCATTATATCCTCTATTGTATAACTTAACAATTGTTTATATGTATCGAAGTATATAATGCAGTTTAAAGTTCATTAACTTGTTACAACATCCGCAATTGTTACTTTTAATTAACTGAAAACTTACTTTTTAGATATTTGTCATTTAGTATATGCAGGTATATATCACGGCGCAAAAGAAATTTATAATTAAGTAGAAGCACACATATCTCGAATGACTACTTTAGTACCCGGTGGGTATCGTACGAGATACCTAAGGGTCTGCTGTTTTAAGTGATTGCCGGGCCTTCTCAGCCTTCTCCGCTTAGAAAATTGTATCAGGATTTCATAATTCTGAAGCCTTGGCTGAGTCTTTTTAGGATTTTGAGATAGATATACACTTTTTGTTTGTCCTTGTAATTCTTTAAATGTGATCATAGCATATTTTATATTATAATTATATTAATATTTTAATTAATAGTATGGTAATGGAAAACCTAGCATACTCCCTTCACGAGGTGTTAACTCAATTAATGCTATCAAGACCCAGTTTAAGTAGGATCTATCCATTAAAAAACATATCCACGCAAATATTATGCACATATCTTTTATATATATACAATTGCCATTTCTGTTGAATACGCATTCAAGACCCATAATTGTTTATTGTTTTCGGCATTTGTTTAATTAGGTACATTAACTTGTACACAGAATCCGTGCTTCGGAGGGCACGTTAAGCCGTCGTTTAGTCTGGCAACCCGCAATTGGCCAGCATGGTGGACTATGGCCAAATCACCCTATATAGGGTATGCTATGGTGGGGACATATATGGGCTGTGAGGAATGAGGTACACAAATTGTTCATGTTATTAGAAAGAAATTAGTATATTGAGCTTGATGTAACTTTGATGCCTAAAAAAATTAGAAAAAGCAATTTTGGGTATATTTTAGTACAATTTGATTTGAAGAATACAATGTCACTTTGCCAACAGACACAAAAAACAAAAACACATTTTTTAAATTAAAAAATCATACAATTCGTGTGAAAATGAAAACTATTGATTCAAAGAAAAACGGAAAAGCTAAAAGTAGTACATACGAATTCGTCTAAAACAAATTATCGTAAGAAACATTAAATATCCATTGGGTTCAGTTAGTTGGGCGGGCCGGGGCGGGCGGTGGGCGGCAGTGAGGAGCGGATCAATACTAGCCATCCGCCCAGACCATGGTGCCTCCACTAAAACTCGTAATACTTATTTCACATCAATACCTTTTATATTTTAGGCTACTATATGAATTGTAAGACATATTCTCTATCAGTATTAGGTTAATTAGAAAATAAACAATTTTAATTTTTATTATTACTGCTATTCTAACCTCACACAGCTTATATTCGGAATGTATTTTTTGACGAAATTGGTTCGAACCGGTTAAGCGGTTGCATGTAGGTAGAATAATATACATAATAGCTATATTATAGTAAAGGAAGTATAGATAAAGCCAATCCTCATATTTTTATTGCATAAGCATAAAGCATAAAGCATAAACGTTCACGCCGAATATCCCCGAAGGGGTTGGCAGAGGTACTAATACTTCTGAACATCACGTGACTTTGTCACCTGGTGTTCAGAGTACTCACGTTTTGCATGGACAGTGTACTCACGTGATAGGGGGCAGGCCTATCGCCGTTTTGTACGAATACACTATCACATGACTAAGTACAACTCAGCCATGTGGGTTTCCTCACGATGTTTCCCTCACCGTTAACAACCATGATAAATTAACCACACATATGTCTATATAAAAGACAAATTGGTGTAGGCCCGACCCAGGATTTGAACACTAGTCGTTTGCACGATAACCGAGTGTTCTACCCACTGGGCTATCACGGTTGTACTTAATTGCATTGCATAATATTTGGATAAGCAAGCACATCCCTTACTTTACGAATTGTGTTTTTTACTAACTGTCCGAGACGTTGCGAAATTAATCGCTCAGATAATCAGTGGCAGTTGAACCTAAGCTGTGAAACTACGAATGCATAGTTATGTAGCTAATATATTAAACCACAATAAAATCCTTTTTACTTTATTACACTCCTTGCACAGAATCAAGAAAGAGTTTTCCTACGTAAAAACAAAATTTATAGTTGCAAACAAATATTAAAACAGTAGCCGACCCCTTTGTATGTCCAATGTTTGATCCCTGTCAACGTTAAAACAGTAAAAAGTAGATAATTACTATATTATGTAGTTTGACTCTTGTTGACTTTTCCCATATTCGGCGTAATATGGGGTGGCGGGTTCGGTGCCGAATGACTCGCCGGGAAAATAGCTTGTCACTTTGTACTTTGTTTGCGTGAAGGTGAAGAGGTACCTAGCGTGAGATTTTATTATTCAATTATTTCGTTCGACACGTCAGTTTATATATAGACATTTCATTTCGATATCATATAAGATATTTTAGATTTTTTTTATATACAATAGAACAGAATTTTTTAAATTTTCTGCGTCTACAAACACAGTCTATATGTATGGTTTGCAATCTCTATGCACAATTATGTGCTTGATGTTATCTTTATATGAATATGCACGATGAACAATACAGAAACATAATTTATTTAAAAATGGGAAATATTTATTGTATTAAAGAAGCTTTTAAATAACTTCATTAATAGGTTTTACACCTTGAAGTGACGGGTTTACGATATTATCTAATTAAAAAGACATATGCCATTCAATTAATTCTATCACTCGCAGATAACGATCAAAAATAGTGTAGTAATATGAACCCCGACGGGTTTTAATAACAAAATTATCTGAAAAGTTATAAATAATATTAACGATAAGCTTAACCAAATTATAAACGATTAATTAATATTTAGAAATATTTCTCTGCCCATGTTGTATATGAGTCTAGTGTATTGGGTCATGGGTTCAAATCCTGTACCATACTTTCACGTTGGCATAGTTTTTCGGTATTCTAGATGAATGAGGGGTTTTGGTAGATGGCCGTTGAGCTACTAAATCTGAAATTCTTATGCCCAAAATCGCACCCCACTTTCACCCATGATATGAATGAAGTACCAAACAATATATCATATAAATACATACATATTCTTACGGCTAAAAATCCCTAGCAGGGGTAGCCAGAGCTGAGGAATAAGAAAATCTTCAGCCATTTCGGCAGTTCAGTGCGGAAAAAATAGTAAAATAAAGGTTGTTGGTGCTAGGTCTCCAACCCCATCGCCTAAAAGTCCCTTAAAAAGCCCCATTTAGTAAGTAAGTTCATATATGGAGGGAATGAAACTCATTGCTTCGCTATTTTAATTAGCCGATATTTGGTAGACTCTAGATATCACTAACTTTCATATAAATTCTATATTGTCCTCGTTTTATTTAATAATAATAAAAATTGGTTGAATGTTATTTCTACTGCAGCGTGGGTAATGTTTTTTTTAAATATCAGTATCTAATAAGCTATTTTAGTAGTAATAAGTTATAAAGAATGATACTTCTATTTTATGACTAGCTGATCGAAAAAACGCCTTTCAAAACGATAAAAAACACGAATTAATAAAAGAAGGCTGGACTCGTCTTGACATAAGACGTTTCCTCTTATTTTCAAGACTACTGAATGAACACATAAAACTTATTATTTATTATATTCTCGACACAATAATCTGGTATTTCTCGGAAATCTACCATCTACCCCTATTTTGTGTGATGAGATGGAATATACCTTTTTCATTTGGTGATGATAATAAGCCATTATCACTATTACCATTATGTTATATTTTTTTACATTGAATTTTTATTGTTATGATATCGTTCAATGAAATGGCTTTTATAAGCTACTTCAACAAATACTACATGAACCTGGGTGCAATAAATAATAAAACATACCTACTCAGACTAACTAAAATATCTAGACCAGCAGCAGGGACCATTGACTGTTTGTTTTATAATGGATGTATGTATATAGCTAAGGATATGAGTCCCACACTTGGTCTTGGGTTTTTGATTAGACTTAGAAAAAACATTAGCACAATATTGTCTTATTTATTGTTTTTTAATATCTCACTTTTGTCTTTATTGTCGTCTAAAATGATACTAATAGAATAAGTAGTGATTCCTATGATTAAAAAAAAATCTGTCAGCTTTTTGTGCAATAAAGTTAAACAAAAATTGTACACAATAATAAAAATGAACTAAATTCATGAAAATTAAGTATATAATACAAATAAAGTATGTCATTTAAGTGCAATCATGCTTTCTTACAATAATACGTTTTTCTTACTAAAATTGAGTGATAAATTGTATTTGATGCCTCTGCCAGCTCAACGTCAGACAGTCATATTAACAAATCACTAAGCCATGAATATGCAAAGTGAAGTTCCCTGCACGAAATGGATTACTCTCAAACGACCCTGTCTATATAAGTCGTATTATTTGAGTAAATTAAATATGTTTTTAAGAACGTAAATAAATAATTTTCTTTATTTGAATATTAATAAAATCATTTTTAAATTAAGGAATCCCAATGGAGGTATTTGCAAATGTATAGTAGACGGGCTCGAAATGTAATTTCTCAGATTTAAGTAATACTAAGCTTGCTACGGTGATAGTGCGAAATGTTCAGTTGTTTTAGAAGTAAGTTTTTTTGTGTCTTTGTTCTAGACTCTATCTAAGAATCTAAAAAAAATCAAGTATCTTTTTCGCACTGAATTTAGGAATTTGAACTTATTAAACTTTAACTTATCTAACTAAAAGATGAAGACCACCACTTCAGCTGTAATGACTAATTTTAATCAAATTTTAGCCTAATGTAATAATAATCACTATCTTTAAAATATTAATGATATAAATCTGAAAATATACGTCATTATTTAATAAATATTTTGCATGTATTTTGTTTTTTACTACTTTCGTTAACGTCAAACTTAATATGTAGCGAATTTGTTTGTCGAAAATGCAGTGATTGGAAAGCGCCCTAAAGATGAGCTTAAAATGTGTGTTCCCTTTTAATAATAAAAACATATTGTGAGCATTGCATGTCCGTCTTTTCGTGACCGCGCACTTTTACACCTGGCTGGGGTGTAGGGAGCAAATGACCCCGACTCTGGGGGATGACCGGGGTGCACTCGCCCCCCGCGCGCCGGCTGTTCTGTTAATGAATGTGGTCATATTTTTTATTGCGCTCGTCGTTCTATTACTTCGTCATAAGGAAAACTTTAAGCTAAGATGGTGGAAACTTATTTAGGTTAGTTGATATTTTGGGTGGGTGTGATGTGTAGTCTTAGAATGACTTGATTCAGTCGTCTTAGGATTTTGGGGACTTTCATGTGATTGTTGGGTTATGTGGCTGGAGACCGCCCTTTGATATACAATCTTTACTTCATTTATCTTCCAAAATGATTGAGGAACTCCTAGTTTTAATGCTCTTGTTACCACTTATTGGTGTTTATAGACATGATTAAATGTATGCATGCGTGTTGTTGTTTTGAGATTTAAAGGTTTTTAGTGATACTTAGACCCTATTCAAAGTTAAGTAAAAAAAATATGATTAAGAGGAAATAATGGATCCTTAGTTCTCAATCACATTGACTACCTAATCCCTTAATAAGCTCAACATCCTTTAGTCGCCTCTGACAGCCACACGGGATATAGCGAACTGTTATTTTAAGCTGACCCAGTCCAACAAAACTGCAATTACTGATAATATTTAATGAGTAATGAATACATCGTGATTGTCATGATACACGTGTTGGATCTAGAAGCGTAAAATTATGCTTTAATTACTTTGGGTTCTCGAACTGTAACATTACTGTTCAGCTTAACACAAAACCAGACATATCATCACACTAGTCAATTGCAACTATAGTTAAATTGAAGTATATTTAATGAAAGATATGAATTTATAAAGTGTACTGTATCAAGTGTTATACTGTAATAAAAAGACTTTCTTTACTCCACTCATACATGCAATTTTAAAATATAAAATTGATAACTTTATAATATAATAAATGATTGTATAATAATTATTTAATAAAGTAATGTAAGGGCACACGGACGGTCGCGTGCGCACCACGCGCTATCGTTTACCTGCTCGTTTAATGCCCATTAGGACATGACCCGGCGTGTGCCGCATCATGCATGCTCATTGTAAATATCAACTTTGGCTTTTTAACTTAATTATATTTATTTTCTTTGCCCCCTTGACATCACAGAAAATTCATGATGTTTAAGCTCTGTCAATATAAATTTGATAATGTTCTCAGTTTATTGCTTCCGTAGTAAAAAAAATACTATAACCACATATATTTATAGATTGCTCCTCGAACCCAAAAACCTGTATAACTGTTAGATCAATATTATCGTCTATCTTTCACCCGCATCACATTAAACGGCATTTAATTAATCATCAAAAAGAAGTCGAGAGATGTTACCGATAAGTTTGGTGGTGGGGTATAGGCGCCCGGGGTGTTAATAAAATGACAATTAGCAAGCAAAGACGACACCCGGTCCAATCTGGCAGGAAGGGGGTTGACCAGCCGCTAATTAGCTAATGGCTGGCGCCCCCTCCCGCGTAATGGATTGAAGCACGCGCGCCGCGTCACTTCTTGCCCATCTCGGATTTCCTCCGCGTTTATTGCCCTCTATCACGATCATATGTGACTTACGCTAAACTGTTCACCTTGATAACAGAACGTACACTATTTTACTATTTTAAGTATGTTTCGAAACTATTCAGTCGGCACATATGCCTATGTTTTTACTAAGTGTACGATCATAAATAGCGAAAGTATTGAGTAGTTTACCGCCTAAATAGATAAAATAGTTAGTTCTAAGAGAAAACTATTTAAAGTATAATTAAAATATACTTTCCTTGTATTTTGCTCATGTGACTTACAGAAAATGAGTTAGTCATATCGACGGCTATATTGAAAGCTTCCATAAATTGAATGGACAATGGTGGTGACTATGTGGGTGTTGATAAAAAGGGGGTTCGGAGGAACCATGTTAGGGTGGTAGATGGTTAAGATAGCTGATTAGTCAACCTTTCAACCATTTGCAGTAAAGTCCCTAACCTGACTATGAATGTATTTCCAAAATATTATCTCACTAACCAAAAAAATATAAATAGTGTGAATTTCCGGATTTTTACATCATAATAATTTCAGCACATATCACAAACATTATCAATCTGATAACCCATTGCAATAAACGTAAGTAAATGAAAAAATAGAAAATGGATATAAATGGATAAATGCGCGCGCAATAATCGAATATATGTCTGGGCATTGTCGGCGAGCGGGCGCCCGCCCAGCGCCGTGATTGGTTGGAGCCGGGGAGGTTGGGCGGGCGGCTGAGCAGGCGGGCGCATTGCTCTACAACCACGGCTTTCTACTCAACTTTATGTTACTTTTGAATACATTTAACGAACAAATCGGTGTCCAAATATATAGCCGTCGCGTAACAGTGACAGCAATAATTTATGCAGCAATCACTATAAAACTTTTTGAACATTGTAATTTCAAATATACGAAAATACTTTCTGACACAAATAAAAAGACACGTCGCGCTCCGTTTGGTTTTTTATAACTAAGAAGTAGGTTCTTCCAATATTGACGTTGAAACGAGAATCAAACGGGGAGATCAAGAAAAACAAAGTAAATGTTAGAGACAGACTGCCTACGCCCAGGAATGCCGCGCGCACGCGACTCCGCCACACAAGCGTACCATCGCACACACATGCGAACATTTGCGTTTAATCGAATTCAAATTTAACAACACATTGTCAGGCAAACAAGTTCTTTATCGCGGTACTAAAATTCGCATTATGTGACTAAGATGTAAGTATAGTCCTAAAAACAAATAATGGACATTGAGTTCGGAAATATGTCGGTGAAAGTGGCGATAGGTAAGTGGAGAGCTTTATACGAACAGATGGATTAGAAACTGTTGTACAGTTTGGTGGATATTATATATTTTAAATGTAAAAGTATCTCCAAAAATCTGTCCTAAAGTGCTTTAATTCTGGTTGTCCAATCGTGAGTTGATTTGACCGTTACGTATCTAAGCGATACATACTTGAAGCGCATAGTTGTCGCAATGCTACTTATAAAATTAGCAATCCGGTTTTATTACACAAACATCGTAATGTTTTACTATCAAAATACTATAGCGCCATAAACTTGTCATTATGTGTATGACGGCTTCAATTTGCTGATTCAGTATACTCGTACTTACTGCAGAATAGATTTTATTACAAACTAGCTAATTTACAGGTTTTTTCTATTAAAGAAACCAAATTGATGCTTCCCTTTACATACCTTTTTAAACTAGCGATGTCGATCATTGTGCACATGAATAAAGCATGGTTAATTAAGTTTTAAATATAGCAGAACAGTAAATATCACAATGAATTAAAAAGAGCTAATAGGGCAAAGTATTGAAGATACAGTTAGATAAATTAAGAAGGTTTAAATAGTAAAATTAAAACAAAGCTAAGTTACTGCCAGATGTTATACCCATATGATATTTCAACATCGTACAGCACACTTATATGCAATATAAAATTTATATAAAAAAGTCTTGTAAAGGTTGGCAGTTTTTATTGACGTAAGAAATCATAAAATTTGGGGGATTGGTTCTGCATACTAAACATAATAACCTCTGAACTCTACTTATTATATATTTTTTAATGCTGAGGGGTTTGTTTCTTTGAATGTGCTTAATTCAGAAACATCTGTTCCGATTTTGAAAAATCTTTTAGATTTTCTCATTTATATTATTAAAGAAAGCCATTTATCATTTTAAATATGGTTGAAACGCTAGAAGTAGACTAGTCCTATCTCATGGTTCTAATAAATAAATACTGTAGAAAGTTTGAAAGAAAGACACGTTTTTTGCTTTTGTTTTAGTAATAAAATTCGTAGTTCGTTCCAGTGATTCTATCTTGTAATGATGACTATATGTGAATGTTAATACCGAATTACCTTCAAAACCTGGGATATCCAAAAGAATATTATTAACATTTTTTTATACCTAATACACTCTTATCTGTTGCACTAACCGTTTTTCGTGCACTTTCTCAGCACTGCTAAAGCCCAGTCCGACATTCACATTTAGTCGGTTCCACATGTCGGATAATACAAAAAAACATAGTATATTTATTTTTGAGCTATCATAAAAGTAACAAGGTTAGGAAAAATGTGCGGAACGCCCACGCGCGCCTGCCGGCGGAAATGGTGAGTTTGATAAAATCATAATTCGCCGTTTCATTAGGATCTTGACTCACGAGTGCGTCGTTATGATCTTGGTCATTTTTATTTTGAGTAATATAATTAATATACTACGTAAAACGTTATGTTTTCTAGATTTACACACAAAAAAAGAAGTTTAATTGATTTATATGTTTTTTTTTATACTGTTGTGAATTCGCATATCTTATCAATATATCTCTTAAGATAACACCGTTTTATATAATGAAAACTTAATATTTTATGGATATATATGTAATGATTTTATAGACATTATACTAATTACACACAGCTTGCGTTATTGAGAATTCATTTTTTAATAGTTTTGATTCAGTATTTTTAGGTTTTGGTTTTGGTTTGGTTTTGGTTTAATAAATTGATGAGGTGAGGTTTGATTACATTGTTTTTTACTTATATACCAAATAAAACTATATTATCTATTTTACATATGGACAAACAAACAAATATTTTCGCAATCAAATATACCAATCTTATAAATCTGTAACATTAACAGAAAA
The DNA here is from genome assembly GCA_963576735.1 of Bedellia somnulentella. NCBI lineage: Eukaryota > Metazoa > Arthropoda > Insecta > Lepidoptera > Bedelliidae > Bedellia > Bedellia somnulentella. The sequence continues at coordinate 12,782,833 of OY755170.1, forward strand.
ATGGACATTAGGCGTCTAATAAATTAATTAAATTTAGTGAAATAAAAACTACAAAATTAGCTAGAATGATTTATTTTACAAATGATACAGCAATCAGTGGCCATTATCCAAAGAATGTAATACTAAACAAACTTGCTATATATTGTGAAAGCCAGCAAAGTGGTCTAGAGTAAAATCATTTTTTCCGAGTCACATAAAAAGCCCCATTACTAGCTTTGAACCTAAACAGGTTGTTGAGGTGTCCGATTTCGTTGCGGCGACACACGGGGCTCCGTATTCTCTCGAAGCGGATTTTATTTACTATGTTTTTTTAGCTTGTCAATTTTTTAGTTGAATGGTTAATAATCTTAGTGGTTTTCCATGTCAGATTTAATTCTTACTATGACATTAATTCAATCTAAAATATAGTTTTATAAGTCTTCAAGGGTTTATTTTAGGTTAGTCATTATTCGTGGTCCTCATACATCAATGTGTACATTATTAGTATTAATTCTTAAAGATTTTTTTTTAAATACTGCATGAGCAAATCAAATAGCACATCGGATTATAACTAAGTGTATAATTTTAAAACACATTTGTTCCCAATTTTGTTATTATTTTGAAAGAAGTAAGGAGTCCATTTTGAATTAACCATTAGTTCATAATTAGTACCAAAATGTTTTCTTATTAATTAAATCCAAACGCAGAAACCATAAATTATTTTTAATTTATTACTTCATTTTAATTCTAATAAATAAAAAGTCAATATAATTTTATAGTCTCGTGTGTAGTGTATCACGATTTAATGAATGGAGCCAAATCGATGTCAGGTGTTTGTCTCCTAACGGCATCTTTAATATCGATAGGCAATTAGCATAGTTACGTAGAGTCAGTCCCTATCCACTGTGTCATCTTCATCTCTGATCAACTTATCAGCCATCATCGCAACTGTTACGAAAAAGTAAGACTTGCAATAAAAAACCTATGAAATTTCTATAGAAACATACATAAACACTCATGGCTGTAAATCACTACAAGGGCTAGCTAGAGCTTCGGAATCAGAAATTTTAAAAAGTCTTAACAACCTTATCCGCCTTTGACGGACACCCACGGGTAGAATCAGGGTAGAGCTATTCTAAGCGGACACTACACAGCTTTTATAGAAAATAATTATTACACGACTAAGAATTAAGTAAAGATCAAAACCAGCTTTGGCTAGTGTGAGTAATGAAGCGTGATGAAAATTAGGAGTAGATGTGTGGAGCTGGTGTTGCGATCGCATCTCCGAAATAACGGCACCGGGTGGTCTGCGGCGAGACTCATCTCCATTCAAACTACCGAATCATTAAATACCAGCTCTGCCGATTCAACATTTACGACATTTCATTCAACATTTCGAAACTCATATTTGTTACTGTATCATGCTTACTCGTGTATTTTGCGATATACTTTATATACTTACTGTAATTTGTATGTGTGTTTTACAGTGTTCGGTTCTAAATGGGAGCTAATTATAACTAGACTAGTATAAACGTTAACTTTTGTCAGTTGCAGTCTATATATACTTCATAAATCTATTAACGATTTATATTATTGGAACTACTTTCTCTGTAACACGATCGTTTGTGATGTATTTTTTTAACAGGCTCTATTTCTCATGATTGGCGCATTTATTTTATATATTTGTCCACCTATTTGACGTCTATATATATATGTAAAGAAAATTAAAAATAAGTCGTGTTTCTGTTACTATTTCTGTTAGTAAGGACGGGGCAGCACAACTTAAAAAAAAAACACAACAACTCAAATTGAAAATAATTATTATTTTGCTTGTCCAAGTTGACAAAACTGAAACTGAATACAATCATATTTTAGATTAAAGAGTCCTGAACTTAACGTGTTATTTATAAGACACCAAAATTACCTTTTAAATAAAAACGGCTGTAGTGACATTTGCTTCCTAACTTGTAATAATTGTCTGCGTCTTGTTGCAAGCATGAAGTTATTGTTAGTAAAATTGATAGTCATAATAGCTATCGTTACCAAAGTGATCGCAAGGAAATATTGCGCCTAGAACGCAGCCAGAGAGATCATTTGATAAGCCCAGCTAAAGTTTACTAACAAAACAAGCTATTCTAAAATTTCTAAATCCTAGGACAGGAGTATCAGCTTACGGTGAAAATCGTTTCATTTCTAAAATATCATAATATTTTTAACATAAATAAACAACCTATAAATAAATTTGATGCGAGATGTTAGAATGATCGTTGTAGTATTGTTGTGTTGAAATAAAAGTAAGATTTAGCGAAAGGTCGTCAGCCGTGATATTGGGAACTGTCACAGCCAAGGAGTGAAGGATGCGAGTCTCGCGCCCACGCACCGCTCTCGGACCGGTACCACAGTTAACGACATAAAAGCTTTCCGGACGTTGTACAAACATCAAACTTGCCAATTTTAATATAAATATGATTTATGTTGGACAAGAATAATGCTGGATATTCTAATCAGTTGGAAATTTAAATCTATATATATAAAAGAAAGTCGTGTTAGTTACACTTTTTATAACTCACGAACGACTGAACCGATTAACGAACCAGGCAAAAGACATAGGATATATATCATCACGCTAAATATCTTAGGGGGTAAGCAGAAAAAAATATTGAACACCTTCCGTGCGAAGCCGGGGCGGGCCACTAGTATGATATAGAAATATCTTACAACATTCACTGCTGAGTTAGTTGAGGATTTAGATTGACGGTTTTTTTCTATGTCTAGAAAGAAAAATAACTGTTAGGTACAGCCGCAAAAGCAGGACCGTATGTTTTGCCGTATTATTTATATTATTCTTAGAAAATTATCTATTTTGATTTAGTCCCATGTATGTAGAGTACTCTTTTTATCAAATACCGACAGTATTACAAATATAAAATCTCTAATTTTGGTCCTTCAGTTAAAAAACATTATTTTTTTAAAATAAAATCCTCATGAATTTATAATCTTTGTCTTAAGGCGAGGCATTTATGAAATATGCATGGTTTTTTTTATGACCATAGTAAGCTATATACAGTATGTTCAAACTATGCGCCATTTTGTTGAAAAGGCTTGATAGCAACGGCACGTTGTATGAACCAAGATATGAGTAAGCAAATATGTACTTCATGCGTAAATACAACAATTCGGGCCACTTGTATTTATGCAAGATGAAGCTGAGAATCACGCAGCATTGCATCATTTGATTCTTATACTTGCGCAGGTGTAGCTCTTTACTAAAAACATTCATTTAAAAAACGAAAATAATTAAGGAATTTTTACTAATTTTATAAAAGTTTTTAATTGTAAATCTCAAACTCAAAGTAATAAATGAGGTGATGCGTTTGGCATCGCTAGCCAATCCACTCAAGAAACTCAGTGTCCTGAGTCACACGGAAGCTACTCAAACCGTTCACATATCATTTAAAACCGGCAATAAAAAAGATATATAGATAAACTAAGTTATTTCACTAGTTTAGTTGAGGGGATCTTTCGGGACTATGTCTAAACAGAGAGAATAAGAGAGAAATGAGAAATATTATAACTGTTTCATTCCAGGGAATCGTATGAAGTGGACCGATCCACCTTCGCACAGGTAGTATATATTTCAAATATCTAAGTTTTCACCAGTAACTGCTCGCCCCCTATGAAATTAAGTGTGCTATTAGTCTATATTACTTTAAAAGGTTGCATGGTGTTAATGAAGAAAATAATTAACATCGTTGGAGTAACTTCCAAGCCCTATAGATTACAGACTAACAAATACTTAAACAATATTTCATCTTCATAATGAGCATAGATAGAATAATAAAAAACTGTGTTAGTACATAGCTATGAACTTTGTTAGAGGATTAGTATCAAACAAATAGATCGGTACGTGGTATTTAGGTATGAAGTAGAAAAGCCGACGGGGCCCGAGCGCCCGACATCATTAAACTAACCGAAACGGTGGCTCAGTATAGTCTAAGGTGCAGTTACAACGTAAATGGTAAGCTTTGCCGACAGCCCCGATCACTGATCACCAGATTGACATTATTGTCGGCATGGCTCTATGCTCGTCTACGCTCAGCCTGATCAAACAAAAGGCCCCTGTTTTCCTTGCTTACTAGAAAGATAAAATTTTGCAACATTATTTTAAAACCTTCTGATCAAGTTCAGTTATATTATTATTTATGGTTTTTCGGACAAATTAAATAGAAATAGGTGATAATATTATCCAGTCATACATAGTGGAGGTCAGTGTTATATAAACTGTGAAGATAAAAAGTTTCCTCTTTGTCTCTAGTGAGTGACACATCAACGTCAACTATTGGTTTATCTTTTCATGATTTGTTCTTACTTTATATCAAACTTGTCCCAAAACTAATGAATACAAAAAAATACAATTGTCCAATTCGATGCAGTTGTTCTGGAATTGAATAGGTATTATTTTGGTGAATAAATGTGTTATGTATGAAGTACCCCTGAACTTTTGTTATGGAAATCATTGCACCAATGTCGCACTCCTCTGAGATATTTCTGTAACTGATACATATATTTATCAGGTGGGCAATGACACTTCAACTGTCAAGGATTAACAAACAAAATCGAAATCAAGCAACGCGATAACAAATTCGAATTTTGAATCAGCATTTTATCATATCTGGTAATCTTAACACAGCGCTGACTATTGATACAAAATGACCACATTGTTTTCATTTTTATATTACTTTTAAAGTTTTTTTCTAAAACTCACACTTAATAACTGTGCAGGATATCCTATTTTTGTTTCTTAACTAGTGCTCTACCCGGTTTTCACACAGATAATCAAATTATAGGTAGTGTTCTATTCTGACTATAAGTGTGATGGAACCCATGTTTCTAATCCCAGTGCAAACATGGCTATCATCAGTGGGAGAATCTAAAAAATATAAAGTACCATACGTTATAATATTATGCATAGTCCAGCCGTTCCTAAGATGTGAATAGTTTATCTAACGTGGCTTTATTTTCTATATATAGATATAATTTAATTATTAAAGACGATTTCATAATCTTATGCATGATTAATTATACGAAATGATTAATTATAATTAATTTGAAAATATATTTATATAATTTTGTTTCTATGCCATTCATAATCAAATATATATTTCTTATAAATAAATTTAGTAATTATGTTCAGAAGAAAATTTCTGGTTCTACTCACCAACTGTTTCAGATTATGAAAAGCTGTATGTGTCTAATTCAGAAGTAATATACTTTGCAAGCCGCAGGGCGGATTGTTAATAAGATAAGGTTTTTAGTGTTGTCAGACTGAAGCAGCGCAGTATCGAAGGGTTATGCCAGTTGACCCTGCACAGGCGGGCCGTATTGCTTCAACCTGGCAACAATGCTGTTTGCTTCAAATTTGATGCACTGCACAGATTTCATTTGTTGACTTCATCTTTTCATCCTTTCAAGTCTAAATATATCGCTTTGATGAAATTAAAAATACCAAGCGTTTACTAAGGAAGTCGTTGTAGTGGAATTTTCAGTTAGTTTTACCTTTATGACTAAACTTCAACCTTATCATTTCATTTGTTTATGTTCGATTGCTCTTCATGTTTAATTAAAACGCAGATTTCAATGCTCGGATGTATTTAGCCCACTAATTAACTACGATACATGATACTTTTAAACACAATTTAATAAAGATCTCAAATTTTCAAATATCACGAAAGTTTGTACGGATATGATGTTATTGTAGTATTTATGGTAACCCGTACTTGCTACTCATAAGGAATATTATTTTTGCTTAGCATATAAAATCAAAGTTGTGTTTTAATTATCCATAATATATAATTTTATTCGTTCATTCTATAACTCGTTTCATAGATAAAATACTGAAATTTAACCAAAAAGTTATTTAACGTCAATTGCAACTTTTTTTATCATTATTTACAACGCATAGATATTTTAGTACATGGAGATTGTTGTAACACTACAAATATCGTAAAGTGATTCGTTTCAATATACAAATCCAGGTCACAAAATTAAATAAAGGTGTGTTTCGCGAAATACAATTTTATCAGTTTACTTAGGAAAATACCTTTTTAATGATTAGATAAATACTCGGTTTTGAAATAAGTAACTATTCAATTTCAATAATGTGATAAATGCTAATGTATGTTTTTATAATGAGAGTGACCATTTCTTTAGTAAGAACAGAACATATTGCGTGTTATGTAACATTTAAAAAAAATATTGTTAAAGATGTAAGTGTATTTGTGTTAAGTGTAGTGTTTTTTTTTTTTAAATTTATATCATGTTTAGGTCATAAGTACTTTGTAAGTGTGTTCTTACTTTTTGAATAATTTTTTTTTCTTCTTCTTCTTCTTAACGATACTCACAAGAATATCTAAAGTTGAAATAACAGTTCAGCTCCCAATTGCATTTATATCTGCTTCTCAAATTATGTTTACGCTACAATTGTATTTGTTGTTCAAAGAGTTTAGTTTTGTATTAAAAATACTGAAGAATATTCCTATATTGCAAACTGTATAAAATTTATCTATATCTGCTGTGTACTGTCGGCTCTGCTGTGTAGTGTCGGCTTAGAATAGCACTACCCCATTTCTTCCGGTGGGTGTACGTAAGAGGCGACTAACGGTATTTGGGGCCTTAAAGGGATTGTTGGGCGATGCGGTTGGAGACCCATCACCAACAACCTTTATTTTTTTACCATCTTTTTCCCACTCACATTTCCAAAAGTGGCTGAGGAATTTCTAATTCCTTAGCTCTGGCGGTAGCGGTAGAAGGGGTACCTTCAAGGGATTTATAGCCGTGAGTATATGTATGTATGTATGTATATAAAATAAACGAATGAAATATACAAATATTTATGTAACAAATTTTATGAAAATTATGTCATATATCCTTTTAACACTCAAACATTTCAAATTTGATATGGGTTGAATCAGATAGTAGTAAAAGCAAGTATTTATTGCGTAAAACAACAGTATTAACTTAAAAATACAATTTATTAGAAGCTGTTCACTTTCGTCATACGAGAAACTCACTCAATTTCACAACTCAGTTTCAACGTTAAACTTGTCACGAGCCATAACTTTTATTAACGAAATCATCGATACGCCTTTTTGTCAACTTCCACATACAATTATTATCTAAGAAAGAGCCCCGAAATACATAAAAATCATTTAAACTGATAATCCTACATCAGCTCCATTACAGTACAACAATTTTACAAAATCACTTCTAAATGGAAACTAATAAAATAATAAATAGTTAAGACGAGTTGAATGTCACAGTAGTGTTATAATGGCAAGACAGTGAACATATTGGAATGGCGCCTGCACCAGTTCCTAATCAACGTATCAAGGCTCCACTACATACCTAACTGCAAATATCATTCGGATTGGCTACGGGCGCACGCGCAAGTGTGAAACAAGAAAGCCTTGTGGTTGTCGATATTAAAAGTGGAACTAGTCCAGTCCCTATCTTAAATAGAAAGAAAATTGTAATGGTGTCTTTGTATATCCTTAATTAGTAAAATTGTTGTACGTATTTCTAAACTACGAATAGGTTTTAAATGAAACTAATAATAATCAAGAGAGTAAAAGGGTGGACTACTGAGAGAATACTCCAGAAAAACTAATCTACTATTAGTTGGTAGCACATTATCTGAGGTTCATATAAATTATGTGTGCGATCTTAAATACCAGCAATAAAATGATACATAACTATTTGCAATATGTTGTTTCAGTAAAACTGAAATATTTGCTTCCAGAATGTGGCCCTCGGCACAGGTATGAAAATATTAAAACAGAGCCCCAACTTTATGCGGCTATTATATTACCGTTCTAAAGTGAATAAGAATTTTTATAGAAATTTTGTCATGGCACTAAAAGTGTGTTCTTTTACTATGAGCTCGTATGTTAAGAATATTTGTTATATAAAAATTTGAACTTAAGGAAAAGTAAGGTGTTTTTTATTTTGTTGTGTAGAACTGAAATCTATGGATCTATGTTTTTTTTGTATCCATTACATTTGCATCTAACATTTAACATATTTAGATCGGTTAATCCTGTGGTGCTTCATTTAATATGAAAACTATTTATTACTCTATTAAATTATTTATTTTTAGCTACTATCTAATACTATTATTAGTGGCCCATTGATTCTATTTTCTTTTTGTTCTAGGTGAGCTTTGTTTGAATAATGAACGGAAGATAATAATAACTATTATGATGATCATAAGGAAATTTTGTAAGCTACTATTCGAGGAAGCTGAGAATATTATAGAACCCAAGACTCTCCAACCTTAATATCAATTGTAATTCTGTACGTGCCTCAAAAGCTCAACGAATAAAACGCTGTAACATGAACCGGTCGACGAAATTGAAGTAAAAAATATGTAACGCATTTTTTTTGCTATCCACGTGTGTTATGACTCATCGATATGGTAAATAAATAGTTGAAGCTATTTTATGATACTCGTACAGGTATTAATGTGTTACGTAATTCGTATCGAGCCAATGACTCATCTTCCAAAAATAAAAGATATCAATACCCTCTATTGTACCTCAATATTTGCTTATTGTCTAAGAAATGCTTATTGTTTGTCCATGTGATATTATTTATATTTAGAAAGCTGCATTGGCAATAAAGTGATGTGACATAGTTATAAAATAACATTTTCTTGTGGTAGCTTTGCGTTTCATTTGTTTCTGAATTAATAAAATATCTGGTAGCCTTTTGTTTAATTTTTAACTGGGCTTAAGTAAGACTTCCCTTTCATTATTAATTATAGATTGCAATTGTTTGGAAATTATTAATTTTTTCACTTTCCTTCAAAAGAACCCTCAAACTCAGTTTTAACTTTAGGATCACCTGTTGATAAATGTGTCATCGTTTTCAACTTTATGCAAAGTAGCCATTTAATACCTACTCAAAAAGCCGGTTTAGATAATCTACGGTTTGCTATTATGAATTGCGAAAGTCAGTTTATTTTTTTATAGAAGTAATATTTAACGTGCATTTGTGTCAACCAAATGACTAATGCTCGGAACTGTCGTAAAAAAATGTTCTGTATAATGTAATGACTTTGCTTTTTTTCATCATTATGATACCCCTTTTATAATAAAGTAAACAATTACAACTTGAAATAAATTACAGAGATCGAGCAGAGGCTATAAAATTTATATAATTATAACACACAACTAGCAGTACAGTAGGAATGATCGGAAACATGGTAAACTTTTTTTACCATGTCCAATTCCCTTTAGGCCTAGACATTAGCATCCAATTTTTTTTTGTTATAATCGACTTTGAGTATAGCAAGTTGAAAAAAGAAAGTGGCTGGTACCGCGCGCGACCACGGCAGTGCTGCGATGGCACACATTTCGGAAAGCTGCGGCGGAAAAAAGTGGCGCGCCAAGCAGTCTGACCGCCCGCGCCCGCGCCCGGCCGCCTGCGCATGCGCGTGCCGCTGTCATCGTTCCGATTACATTAACTAGCTTCCTCACTACCAACAACCTTTTCAATCACTCTTCATTATTTATTTCAAATGCATTGCTACATTCCTTAACTTATTCTTTAAAGCACAAATCGTAATTAGTACAGTATGACACGACGAGATAAGTAGTGACGGGGTCCAGACAGCATGAGGTGGCAGCGCGCGGGCGAGTCCACGCGAGATCGTGACAATTGGTTGAGAATTCGCGAAGTCGCCGATGTTTAGTATGGATACTGGTTGTTCTTGACGGGTCAAACATTCTAAATGTTTAAGAGCCTGACGCAATGCTAATATGTTATACTGTACACTAACACAGCACCTATTTCTACACTGGTCTATCTAAACATTGTGAGAAAGCCAGATTGGTTTTAACTGTTAATATCTGTCTAGGAGTTATGTCCGTCATAAACGATTCTAGGAAAACAGTGCCTACGTTGATTGTAGTGAGTTGAATGGTTGAAAAGCTATTTTACAATTTTCAACTTTGCGATTTCGGACAGACAACTTAAGAGAAAGTTTCCCAGAAACCATGACCGTTTGCATTTCTTTCGTAGTCAGAACTGATTCCTTAAAATGTTTTCGAGATGTACCGTTACACGTAACCTCCAGGGAGCTCACTCGGCCCTTCATTATCTTATTCTTGTCACCAAACACAAGTCCATCAAGCGCGGATAGCGCGCACAATTTCACAACCATCTCTAAAAACTCCGTATCGTATCTGTGCTGGTAAGTTATTGGGCTAGGGGCCGGATTCTAAAAAGCCTTTTAGGAACCGTATCTGTTATGTCGAAAGTACAGTTCTGTTTACACAATTTATGAATACCTGGTGGGCACGTGTCTGTTGAACAATTCAGAACGGATAGCAGAGGTTCAGTGGTGGGTGCGCGATAGGCGACTGAGGTAGTATGTTAATGATGTGATTCGCAAAAGGAAGACTGTAACTTCTCTAGGCGGCGTATGAATGGGTGGAAACTGGCGTGTTTATCGAGAACATTAACCTGTCGCGGGCCGCTCGCCGCTGACCAAGATTCGAGCGCGGGTCAGGCCGCCCCGCCGCCGCCACGCGATCGCCCCGCCACCGCCCCCCGTCCTACGTCTCCGGTACTGGACCACTGATACCAACTACAATCACAACTAATACAAACTCTTTACTGCACTTATATAAGAAACACCAAGCTATACAACTCAGAGTTCATTTTCCTGTTTTCACAATGTTACTTTCAAGATAAATCTATTTCGAAATATTACTTATCTATCGACCTACTGGTACCTCCACATAGTGGAAGGATTTTTTACTTACTATAGATTAACTTGTTGCCAATGTATTTATTAAAATAAAAAATAAACACAGTTTCATCAATTAAGCTATCTATCAGAAGCTTTGCCCTATATCTGCTTTGTTTCGCATACATACATTAAAAATAATGTGGTTTTTTAAATATGATCATGAGCAAAACGTTCTAGGATTTCTGTAAGGCTCTTGAAAAATGAAAGTAGCAGTTTTAATTAATCTCCCCATAACCAAACTGTTATAAACCTAAACATTACTGTACTGTTGCGAATTACATCCATCCCGAAATATTATACATTATAAGAATTAGAACTGATATAAATTAGAATCTTTTAAAATAACACTTTCGGATATTTAATCGCGTGTTATTGGTTTTTTAACACGCGATTAATAATCCGAAAGTCAATAGTTGTTTTAATTATAATGTGCAGTCGTGAAAGTCTTAGAAAATACTATTAGAATGTTTTGTTCATGAAAACCTTATGTGGGGATGAGTAATAATAAAAAAAGGGAAGAAAAATTTTGAACGACGAGCGACGGGGGCGTATACCCGGAGGTCGTCGGTTCGAATCCCGCTGGTGTCGAAATTTTTCTTTCCTTTATTTATTATTGTAATAATCACCTTATTAATCTATACTTATAATAAATCTGTATAAAGGTCAATTCTATACATGAAATATATTTTCAAAGTAACGATCAGGGGGTGATTAGTGATCGATACTGATGCCGTAAATGCAATCAGTAAAATTTTTGTTTACTGTCTTTCTTTCTGTCTGTCTGTCTGTCGGTTTGTATGTTCCTTATGGAAACAAAAACTACTCGACGGATTTTAAAGAAACCTGGTACAATTATTCTTCGTACTCCTGGGCAGGTTATAGTATACTTTTCAGCAGAGTAATGAAGAGGAATTTTGGGAAAACGGGAGAAGTTCCTACATTGTTTCAGTTTCTGTCACATGTGCAGCCTTAATGGTTAAAGTTACATAGAAATCAAGTATAGTGGAAATATTCTACATGAAATTGGTTAAATATATCCCGAAACAGCGTATGTGTATCTTTTATGGTTGACTCACTATAACACGTGTAACTCCTGACAACTTAGCAGTTCGGATCATTCTGATTATATTTGTTTACTCTTACGTTTATAATAGTCTCACTCATCTATAATTTAAAAAAGTTTGCATTATTACCTATTCAATAGAAAAAAGAATGAAATCGGTATAGAAACACCATGTATCTTTTATGGTTGACTCACTATAACACGTGTAACTCCTGATAGCTTAGCAGTTCGGATCATTCTGATTATATTTGTTTACTCTTACGTGTATAATAGTCTCACTCATCTATAATTTAAAAAAGTTTACATTATTACATATTCAATAGAAAAAACAATGAAATCAGTATAGCCGTGGCCAATAATAAGAGTGAATACTGAATCATGCTATAAGGATTATTTTTTCGAGGATACTGCACCGTTCATAAAAACGCTTTCACAATCACCAAGCTACACTATTCGGGAGTGCTGTAAGTAGTATTAATTGTGCTAAATTTCACAAAGGGCGAGCAGTGATTGAAGAAACTCCAGATATTTTTAAAACTACGCTACCCATGCGAAGCTGGGCCATCCGCTAGTACTAAATAAGTATTGTAATGTGTTATACAAAAAAAGTTACCAAAAAATATTGGGATAGTCCGACATTATGGAAACAAACAGTTAATTTTGCTTTCTGATTAAGCACACCAAATTTAAAAAGAATCGGTCAAGTAGTGCTTAAGCCTTTTTTTTAGAAACATGATGTCACGTGAATTTTGTACACTTGATACCTGATCTAGGAGGTCATTGGTCAGTTAAAACTCCAACAAATATATTTTTAAAATAATCTCATCATAAATTTCAGACATAATAGTTGTAATGAATTATTTATCAGCACATATTGAATGCAGAATCGATGGTTGATAAAATAAAATGACACCACCGCCCCCGTGGCCTAGTGTTTTTGATGAATATGAATGTTATTTTCGCTATCTTTGATGGCATTTTTATTTTTAAATACATTATGAATAATTAAGTTTTTCTTCTTGATTATTATAAAAATCATTCATTATATTATTAACCGGTCACACTCTACTCTATTTGTACATATTATGACAAGATAATAATAATTTTAAAATAAGTAATGAGGAATTTTGATCATTTTAGATAAACCATGACTTCTTTAATATTTACATTACAAAAAAACGAAATTGTTGAGTCAAAGACGACAATTAGTAGTCTTATTAAAATAGAAACAACTAATGAATAGGCCGAGGCACCGAGCTTAAAGCTCCACGTCTCTCAACTTGATCACTTCATCAGAATACAAACTAGAGCAACTAATGTCAAGCAAGCTTTGATCACGACGATTGTGACAACTACATTGATTTCCCCTCTGTTATCTTGAAACCTTCCAGTTTATGTATCGGACAGTTTAGATATTATTTACAAATTAATGAATTAATTCAACACAATATTGATCGTAGCAAATCATCAAGTTTTCATTTTGGAATGGACAGAACCATTAACAGCGATATTTGCAACCTGCATATTGGTACATGAAAAGGTTTATTTGTAAAGATGTTTTTGTATTATAATTTTTTTTTCGACCACGTCCAATAAGGTCACCATTTTATGGTTGAGATATTATTGAATTAACTCTGAGGCTATTATACTCTGCGCATATACATTCAATTATAAACAATTAAAATTAATTTATTCTGAAAATAGGATTTTGATAATAATAATGAGTAATAATTTAAATTCGTTACCATACAACATGCTGAATAAATAAATAATTCTACGGCAAGCCAGATTACTAAAGAATGTTTTGCTTGCTTAAAGATAAAGTCTTCCCCGTACCGTTTTTCCACTTCTACGCTTTGTTCTAGCATGTCAAGTGACTTCGCAACTAATTTTGCCATTATTACCACCATATTGTACATGTACCCTAACAAGTACAAAAAACGCTCATAGTCACGATGGCACATAGCGTGTTAAAGACGTTGGCAAAAGTTAAGGTGATAGATAGTATATCGCATTCCGGCGACTCGCAGGTAACGATAACCTCGTCCGTGTAAATAGCAGATAAGAAAAATAAACAGCAAACGAAGCCGAAGAGCTATCGACGCCGGTTGATAAGCAAAACATGGAGGAAGACAAGTCATGTTCTTGGAAAATAATAAGGATTGATGTCATGTGTGCGCGAGCACGGTAAGCTTTTAAATTAATAACAAATGTCACATTTAGCTTAAAACTTGTAGGCTCAAATATTGTGTGTCTGAGAACAAATTAAATTGAAGCGTTAACACTCTGAAGCTATAATGAAATTGATAGTTGTGAGCCCAGTTACCGCGCTGTCTGATAGTCGGTGATTACTCATCAATCTCGACATAACTGCAAAGACTAAGTTGCGGTTGATTGAGTAAATAACTACAGTGATAGTTAAAATGCTTATGATTCTTTTTCGGTCCTGATTAACATGTCATCAGTTTTTGCATACTTAATGTAGAGTTGTAAAATATGTATTAATTAATAAATTTTGACTCAGCAAAAAAGAAACACAATGTTATTAAAAATATATATTACTTAGTAAGGACCACCGCAGAACATGAATACTACAACACTCAAACAATATAACAGTGCAGTGCGTATCGGCAAGCATATGCTGAATGTAAGCGTATCGTAACGGTGCCGGCGGCGCGGGCTTTCTACCCTGCGGCGTCCGTCACCGGAGCTGCGGCCACATTCCACCGGGCGGCGGCTGCGTGCGAACTTGCCCTCCGACCCCCTGTAGGACACACTTCTCTGTTCTTTGGCGGGAACGTGCTAACTGATTTTCTTTTAACCATTTAGGTAAAGGTGGCATTAAAAAGGTTTGAGGCAAGGTTGACAATCAGGCGGTAACTATCTTGCCTGTACTATTAAGGGTTACGCATCTATGTTTTGAATTAGGTTATCTATGGCAATTAATAGCATATTTTTTTAGTTTTAATAATTGACTCTTACCATAATATATAAGTATAAGCTAATAATTTTTGTATATGAGAAGTAGTAATTTTATGCCCGAATAAATACAAAATGGTGGACCGACTCAATCTGAAAATATCTTATTAATGATCCAGCAGTGTATACAACTCAATGTAAATAAAATAAATAAAATTTAAATAAAAAATAATCATCGACTTGCTTAGTACTATACAGCAGTATAATAGGTAGCATTATTATAGTATAATAGGCAGTGGATTATAGGGGATGATTTCCTACAAACATCTTACATTTTAATTTAAATTTAGAAAGAATGCGCTTCAGTGATCTAACGGAAAGATTCCGCACAAGTGGCAGTTGAAAGCCGGTTCCTTACCTTCCGGATTCCCCGCGTACTGCGCGGAGCGCTCGCAATTGATGCTACTAACTTAACTTTCCAACAATTATCACTTATTTTTATTACATCTCGCCAAAAAATATCCATGTAATTATAGTCTCAAATTGGCCATGTGGAACACACTGACGTTTTATATGCGTACAATTTACAAAACATGATTATCAATGAATTTAATCTCAAAGTAATGCTTAAGCAATTTATTAGTAATATTATAACAAAAAGAATAATTACATATAACACTAAGAACAAAACTGCCCTCTGTAATTTTTAATAAAGAAACCCATATAGGAAGATTACTACTGCATTAGGTCATAGTCAGTTGTCTCTTTCACGCTCATACGGAGAAAAGAGATTTTTTGGGTCACCTGGTTGCCCTAACCCAGATAGCCAGTGCTTGTAACTTATAGGCACCATAGATGAGTATTTATCGTTTAAGTTTATAGAAGTGGCTGCCGAATAGTATAGCCTTTCTATTCCTGCCTCAGGCTATGAATTCTGGTCGCTTTATAAGTTTATCCGAAGTAGTTAAGCTTGTTCAAAATAAATGATTAGGGTATGATTATTACAATGGATGTAAAGATGTTTTCACCAATGCCTTCTATTAAGCATGATAATAAGGATATGTAATTCTAATTCAAAAGTAGTAAGTGTAGTGAAGTGTTTTAGCAAGAGCTGTGTAGTGGCAACTTAGAATAACATTACCCCATTTCTTCAAGTGAGTGTTTGTAAGAGGCGACACTACATAGGGTATTTGGGACTAACTTTCTAGATTAGGGCGTTGAGCTTGGAGACCCATAAACTCAATATTAAAATTTTTCGCACTTTTATTCTGAAGCTTTGGCTACCCCATATAGGTATTTATAGCCAGGAATAGGTTTAGGGCACTCATTTTTAATTCATATTACATCCAATTACCAATTTTGTCACCCACTCTTCTAATTCAATATTTAAACCTAAAATGAACTAATGAATAACAAAAATCGATGGTCCCTAAAACAAGAAGTAAATGATGTTTTATTCTTTCCCATAACAAAATGAAGACATTATTTCATCGCCATTTATCGATTGTACTCAATCGTGTAAGATTGCTTTGCTATGCATATCGATGGTTTGGTCTACTTACGATAACAGATACCTTTGTGCTAACAGGCGGCTTGCATTGACTTATCAGTGATAACTTCACTAAATTGTATGTTACTTATGTTTTAGTCAAAATACAGCTTGTTAAGATTAACGTAACATTTGTGGTTAGGTCGAAACTTACATACATACATATACTCACGGCCATAAATCCCAAAAAAGGGTAGCTAGAGCTTCGGAGCTAGAAACTCCTTAGACACATTTTGAAGTTGATAGGGTACAAGATTGTAGAAATAAAGTATCATTGTTGATGGGTCTCCAACCGCGTAGCCCAAAAACTACTTAAAAAAAGCTTCATACCTTATGTCGTCTCTTACGACACCCGTGGATAGAAAAGGGTAGTAGCAATGAAACTTGGGAACTTTTACTTGATAAAATTAAACATTTCTCTACCTTTCAATGCTATGGTAATGAGCGCTAACAATAGGAGATTATAGAGCATTCGTACTACAAAACCAATTTGGTTTTTAACCGACTTCAAAAAAAGGAATGTTCTCAATTCGACCGTATATTTTTTTTTATGTTTGTTCGCCGATTACTGCGCCATTTATGAACCGATTTCGATAATTATTTTTTTATTAGAAAGAAGGTACTCCCGGAATGGTACCATGACGAGGATATCAGGATTTGATGATGGGATTCTGGAGAAATCGAGGGGAACCCTCAAATTTTTTAGGCACATGTACCGCGTTTTACATATTTTCTGAAGTTATATTGGCATTTACTTCTGGAAATTACAATTTTATGCTGCTGAGCTGATGATGAAAGGTGTAGGTCCTCAATCACTAGGAGTTAGGAAATAGTTCTTCCAACATTAATATATAGATTTATACTCCTCTTCGCAGTTTTTATGAAGAGAAGTACAGGGTCACTAAACATTTCCTTTGTTATGTTATTGTTACCGAGAAAGTACCATGAGACTGAGGGGAGGGGGCCGAGGTTCGAGGGGACTGTCGAAACTCACAATCATGTGACAGTGTATTTGTTCAAAACGCCGATAGGCCCGCCCTGTATCACGTGAGTACGCTGTCCAAGAAAATCGTGGGTATTCTGAACAATAGGCGTCAATACCACGTGATGTTCAGAAGTATTAATATCTCTGTTAACCCCTTCGGGGATATTTGGCGTGGACATTTGAGCCTTTTTTGAGTCAAGATGTATAATTGTAGCCATCGACTTTCGAGGGATTTCAAGAACAATGTAAAGTTACATAATGCTTGAGCCTATTTAATATTTTGTAATATGCCAAAATCTTCAATTCATACAATAATAAAAATAACGGAAATAATAATACAGTAACCGTCGCTTCCTCATCCGAGAGGCATCTTTGCCAGGTCTGCCTATTTCTAAAACTCGTAAAATAAAATATTTTTTAACAAAAAGAAAACCGACTTCAAAGTTGAAAAAGCAGCCGAAAATAAACAATCAAGTACTAAAAAGTAAGAAATAAGTTTTTTAATTAAATATGGCTATTGTGATTAACACCTTAGGAATTTATTTATTCCACACGCGTCAGCTCAATTCACCTAAATCTTAAAATACTCTTAAATAAATTTTTGAGTCGGTTTAATTGTTATTTGTTTATTTTCGGCTGTTCTTTCAAATTTGAAGTCGGTTTTCTTTTTGTTAAAAAATATTTTGTCTAGTTTATAGTGAAGATTTACGATTTTATAACGTCATAGCTTTACTATTCTAGATATTTTGTAAAGCATATAAAATTAATTGATTATGATTTACTTACGCTGTAATTGATAAGATCTCATCTAAACGTAGAGGTCATTTTTCTCACTTGATATTCTAAGTACCCACGTTTCTAAGACACATTTACATGATAATTATAATTTAAATTTTTAATTTATAATTATAATTTGTAAGAATACATCATCTTAAGAATAAATTCATCACTGCCATGTTGGTTTCCTCACAATGCTTTCCCTCACTATTCACAAATCCAAATTAATAAATCCAATTTTATGACTTAAATACCATTGGCCTAGCGCGAACCGAGAAGCAGTGGTGGCCTGTCCATTGAGGTGTCAAGACTGTTTCTTACAAAGTTTACTTTAGTTGTTTAAGTAAGGTTTTCAGAAGAAGGTTTACTTAGGGAAACTTAGGGAAAAGTTAAAACCACTAAGTAATAGTTTAATACATTAATTGTGAAACTTATCAATTATGAATATTGTACCTAAACCATCGATATCAGTCGAATAAATATGGCTAGAATCATACATTTGCAACGACTACATTTCTTCAAGATTGCATTTGAAATGAAGAATAAATAAAAGAATTTACATGAATTAATTGCAAAACTATTCGTATCATTGAACTTTTAGCAAGTTTAAAAATAACATACGAACTTTATTACTAGATAATACATCTTTTTAATATACGTATACAACTAACAAGTTTAAAAGATCTTATCAGTATAATTATTGAATTATACTCATTGAAATATAACAACATATATGGCTATTTAGGCATGATGAATACCTGTGCAGAAACACATACATCTTAACCTATTGTAAGCCCTCGTTTAATATTTTGGATGCTTAAACGAAACAAAAGGCAGATATTATAATGTTTTAGTCTTTATAAGGAATACCCTTTAAGTTTATCCTAGTTGAAAAAACCCTGTAGTTCAATCAAAAATCCACAGAAAATAAATTCCAACAATCACGGTTGCATTATTCACAATAATTGAATCGTGTAGTTCTAAAATGTCCACATAGATACCTACTTACATTCAATAGCTGGTAAATTTGTTTGTATCTAGAAACATAATCGATTGTATATTGGACGCAATAATTGTGCGCGCGAGTTGAACCATGAATCCTGTAACTTATAATCCCCGCTCTCCGCCCCCGCCCGCGCCATGGCGGTGTGCTCCTCTCCCCGACACCCCGACATACATTATCATAATTATAATCAGTTCAATACCCCTCATTTGTGTTGATAGAATTAAGATTAATAGGAATGACGAACTAGCTCCGTCATTAATATTAATATGATTAGCTCTAACAGCACCTTTTATCAAAGCTTTTTCTAGGTCTCACAAGCCACACAAAAGTACTTGAGGCCATCGAAATTCGATCGAGAGTAAATTATAAGCAGAAGATACGCTACGGTGCCTACTTAGAGCTTGACACTTTCAAAATAAGCGAAGCTTTTATTAAGTTACTGTAAATTCTAGTGAAAGCGGTCAGCGTAAACTGGATATAGCTTGATAAGCCACCGAAGGGAACCGATTTAGTAGATCGCCTAAGTATATAATATATATGGTACTTAAATTATGAGCTACCTTTCTAGGGAGTAAAATATTGATTGAATTATATGTGCATCTTTCTAAAATGAGTAGTTTATAAAGAACACACTTATATTGCCAAGTTTTTTATTCCCATCGTACAATCAGTTATCATTTTGTAAGATACTGGCAAACTTCTTGAGCTTAATTTACATTCATTAATCTTTTCATACACGATTTTCAGACATCGGAGGTCTGCCATTTTAGAAAATTTGCAAACTATATTTAATGTGTTCTCAGTAGTCATATCCTTAACTCACATGTCTATCCAAATATGTGTTCTATACCTCTGTTTTTGGTCACACCGTATTCACATTCCCATTTCCATATTATTTACAATATTAACTTTAACACCGTCCCGTTCACTGATCACATATGTTTCTTTCTATCATATAACCGAATATTTCATATTTCTGTAGATTTGTTACTTCTGTCATACTCAAAGTTATCTGCCATACTATAAGAGCATAATTGACCACCATTAAAGACTTTTCGGACACCTACTGACTTAAAATTAAACTAGTCACAGAAATATTGCCGCGGTAGTGTAATACTTTTACACGAGCTAATGAACGAAATTAAGTTGAAAGCAACGATTGGCGATGTAATTATGCATTGTTTATGATTGATTAAAAATATGTATGCATCATTAGTGCAAAATATTCATAGCATTAATGAAATGACGCGTTTAAGTGCCGAAACCAGTTTAGCTTATACGAAGACGAATTATCGACGCATACGATCCGAAATAAATACATCATAGATCGGTCAATTAATGAACTTTAATCAAAGAATGCCTTCGCAAACAACCTCATTGCCAATATATATAGAACTTTGATAAAATGAACGATTAGCTAGTGTATTGAGATCAGAGAAAAATCGCAAAACTATATTTAGATTCAAACAAACCGCTATTAATAAGTTCTCAAGAGTGTTGGATTGTTATAAGTTTCAAAAGGACTTTACTGGACATGTATTGTATATAGTAAATATATTTAATCTTATTAATTTTAACATGGAGTAATAGTAAAATACACATAATATTTTTTTCTAGCACGTACAGTGTCATATTTTTTAAATATTTTAGGTATGTTATAGTACTACTCCATAGCTATAAAAATACTCGTATAATAACCGGGAATAATAAATACCGATACTTATATTATTTTTAGATATGTGTGATTTGTTTGAGGTAAAAACATCGATTACCGTGAGGAAATAGAACAATGGTCTTGTCACAGTGCGCAGCTATCTAATGGTGCGTTAAATATATTTTAGATGCGGTAGCGACGGCAAAACTATTATTTATCGCTCCTATAATTCTATTAACATTCGTAAGTTGTTTAATATAAACGAATCATTATCAATTCTATAATGTTATTATAATCGCAAGATCTTTAATGTTACCCTTGTTTTTGTAACGGATACAACCTTTTGCACTATTGTGAATTCGAAACAAAGAACTATATTCGAATACTGGAATAAAGTTTTAGAGACGGTTCAAAAAAAAATTGTTATTAACGATCAAATATATCTCTATCAACAATAACAAAGATATGTTTGTTTTTCATAATATTGTAATTGATACGATTACACAACTTCAACATTCTAACAAAGAGCAAACTAAAGCTTTGATTCGGAAATGTACTGGGCGTATATAGCCATACAGTCTAAAATGAGATGTAATAATTACAATTGCTAACCTATGCTGAAACATTTAAAAGTCTCATAAAACCCAATCTACCGATTAGAGCGCGCCGTCAAGATGAGCTAAGGATCAGATATTTTCATAAAAATACTAGGTTTTATATAAAGATTTCTGGTTTGTTAGCATAAAAAAACGAACAAAACGTAATACCTATAAAGGATTCAGAAAATTTCCACATTTTCATGCATACAATCCCATATTCTTATTTAGAGGTCATATGCAAGAACTTATCCCTCCAAATATATCGGCTTTGTTGACTGTACATAATGTGTCGATCGCAGGACTCCGTAATCATGTGACACAGAGGTCACCCTATTTTACGGTGTACTGTCTGCGATAACTTAGAACGCCGAAGCTTCTGTCTAACTCATCACTATAATGTACGAAAGGGATAGAGGTAAACTTAAATGTTCGATTAAACTGGCTGGAAGTAGCGAGCCTATGGGCGCTGCGCTTCACTGATTGGCCTAATATTGAATATAGAACCCGGAGTGACTTCCTGCTCCAATTTGACGGATAGCACTCATTTATGATCAAAATTAAATAGGGTTTCATATTATTTTAATTGCGAATTAATGTTGTTTAATCTATTGATGACAGTGTACAAAAGTGAGAGATAATAACTAAAATTTAATTTATAATAAATACCTGGTCAACAAAATAACCGTAATCACATTAAATTACCACTGATTGTACTGTTCAGTAAGAAAATATAACAAAGATATACAACTTTTAATAAAGCATTATACATAAAGGGATGATGGCGGAGTGTCCAGCTTATTACTTAAATTACCAATAAATATTATCCAGACCATTACCATAAGCACCATAATTTCAACCTTACCTAGCTTGAAATAGAAGTGAAATACAATGAATTTTTGATCATACCTTGCCTTAAAAAAGGTTAAAAGACGATTAAACCAAATAATTTATAAATATTATTATTTTATAGACTTATAATTCGAGCTAGGCTTTCAAGGCAGTTAACAAACTATCAAAATGATTATAACAAAACATCAATAGCTTTAAAATTACAATATAATTACCAGAGTTTACCAGGAATTGTATGACTCACTTCAAAATATCAACGGCACGAGACGGGGTAGTGCTAGTGCTATTCTTAATCGACACTTGTTTTAGTTACAAGCATATTATTATCAAAGTATGAATAATTAAACATATCCTTGGTTATTTAATTAATTGGTTTAGATACCGCGGTTTCCTTTAATGCTTGTAGTAGTTAAATGAGTGGATTTGATTTACCGCCTTTCGGGCAGTTGCAACACGATAACGCATGAGTACTATTTCTTCCTACAAACAAGTGAAGCAAAAAAACTGCATGTGTTATCAGTCGGTATGAAATATATATTGCGATAACGCACCAATATCAATGATATTGCCTTGTACTTATATGTTCGCGTGGCGTGTAACAGTGTTAACAAATAATTTACTACATTAAATTATTTACCACACCAATTATTAATTTGATTAAGATTAATTGTTATTTCAACGGTTGTAGGGTTACCTGGATGTGGAAGTTGCTGTCTTAGTGTTTTATTATGCAAGCTTTGCGTACATATTAGCATAGCTATGCTAATACAAATGTAAAAACATCTAAAATATTTAACAAAATGTGTCACGATCAAAAATGTAATTATAAGTATTACGAAATGTATACTAACATACTACTATTACATAACTAAAAAAACTTCAAAGTAAAAAGAAGAAAAAAGAATGTATGAGAGGAACAATGAATGTAAGAGAAGTAAGAAAGATTTGTACGGATCATCCAAAATTGAGATCTATAGTCTCTGCCTTACCCAATAGAGAAAAAGGGCGTGCGTATAAGTAAGTAGAATTTAACATTACATTGTAGTATACAGCAGTTCATTGCTAATAGTAATAGAACAATGACAATGAAACAGAGTGACATAATAATTATTAAAATAGTGGACTGGAATCCGGACAGTCTTCTGGGTCACTTTACGCATTTGTCGTCTACCTGATGCGTTCATAGTTGTGATTGCAATCGCAAAAATAGTTATTAATAACTTCATTCGTTGATTTGATGTAGTTTCAAAATTTAAAAAAAATGGTTCAATTTCACGTAAAATAAAATAACAGTATTGTAATATTTCAAATCAGATTTGGACGATAAACTATAGTTACTTTTACTGTAGGGTTTCTTTGTTTTTTTAATAAGCTTTTTTGTATGTATATCTAAAAGAGTAACAGTTAAAAAGTGTTGATCGCTAGTTTTTTTACTACTTTTTAATAATTAGAAAGGAAACTGCTACATCCCATATTTCTTATATTTAAGACGTTGCTATAGCACTGACTCAATACATACATACATACATATACTCATGGCTATAAATCCCTTAACGGGGTAGAGCCAGAGCTTTGGAATGAAAAATTCCTCAGCCATTTTTGGAAGTCGATTGGGAAAAGATGGTTATAATAAATGTTTTTGGTGACGGGTCTCCAACCACAGCGGCCAAAAATCACTTAAAAAGCCCTTAATTATAATAATAATACCCTTAGTCGCCTCTTACGATCACCCACGGGTAGAAATGGGGTAGTGTTATTCTAAGCCGACACTACACGGCAAAACTCAATGGTGACTCAATACACCTCATGTATACGAGTAGTTATAGTAACACCGCATCCTTATGACTGGATCATTGCTATTCAAGTGTTGCTCGAGACTTTGCTCGATATAAACGACGCGCCATGAATATCTTGACACTTATTCGAGTACTTGGAGCACTCCATCCTTTTTAGCTTTCGAATAATCCTAAATAGCTAGCTGCTTTGATTGTTTCCTTAAACCTATCATTTCCGGTTTCTACGTATATTTTGTTCGCGTAGAAGGTGCCATGTTTTATCTATCAATGTTAACAATTTCTAAATTCGTCAAACTACAAAGCAATATGTATTTCTTTTTATTCCCAAACGTTTTAAGAAGCGGCTGTATAGGCGTTTTTTTTCTTCCCTTACTTAAAGCAATGGGCATGATAGGAAGGTGATCAATAAAACAATAGTATAAAAAGCTAAATCTTATAAGACCAGCATTCTTTAGACACTGTCTCAAAAGTTTTCATTAAAAATAGTGAATGATGCACACTGATATCTAATAATCTAAATATATTGATTATTATATTTTGTATATTGTGCTACCATATAGGGTACCATTTCAAGATCAGGAGTAAAATAAGCCTTGGGCAGTACAACCAAAGGGCTTTTAGTATAGCTAATATTTGTCCTGGCAGACGCGGACCCTCGTATTATCAACAGTTTTTTTTCAATATCTTGCCAGATCAATGTAAAGTCTATATTTCGCAAAAGTTACCTGCATCTGCAGCCAGGGGTCGAGGCTCCCGGTGGGGGCGGGCGGCGCGCCCCAGCGTGCAGCTCCCGGGACTATCTGCAACAAACATTTACATATGTGAAAAAAACGATGTGAACTTACATACATATACTCACGGCCATAAATCCCTAAAAGGGGTAGTCGGAGTCAGAAATATTTGGAAGTTTATAGACAGATATTAAATAAAGTATCCTTGGGGATGGGTCTCTAACCGCATCGCTCAAAAACCACTTAAAAAGCCCCAAGACAACCGTACACAGTCGCCTTTTACGACAACCGTAGATAGAAAGGGTAAGTGATATTCTAAACCGGCGCTACACGACAATAAGATGAAGATAATAAATGTATTACACAATAACTTAATACATAATCACACAATCAGTGGAAATAAATGCGCAACTATACATTTAAATTGGCGGATAGGTACTGGCTCAGCATTTTGTCTTATCCGCGTGTCTCGCACAAATCAAGAATGGTTTGTATAACATAATATACTCGTGCTGTTTGTATCTATGTACGACGGCGATTGTGACAAACCTCTTTCAGTATCTTCACATTCAGCAATTTATTTATACAATCATTTTATTGTCATTTTAATTCTAGTGCCGTTAACAAAAATAAATTTGACTGACTAAATAAAAAAGATTAATTCACTCGATTTAATTTGTCGCATTTCTTGTCTGTATATCACTCATTCGAAATAATTGAGAAACTAACATTAAAAAAATTAGATAATTAAATGCTATTGTGTGTGCCATATATTCTTATAAAAATATTAAAGACGTTATTTTATCATGGAAGCTTTCGAACTATCAAAATATTAATGTTCGAGTGATACAGGTGGAGATGTTTTAATAAATAAATAAAGGGATTGTTCATTCCGAAGTAACACAAATTCTATTATACAAATACAAATTATAATAATGTGACATTCATAGTGTAATGTTGATTCTATATCTTTTAAAAATCTTGATTTTAAGAAAGAATAAGTTCAGGGATTTACATACGTATGAAAGTGTATTAAAAAGCATTGTAAATGAAAAACCTTAATTTTCCAACGCTTAATAGGCCCATTAAACCGAGTAACACGTGAAATGGTGCTTGTTAGTATCGTTGGGTCGTTTTGTTGCCATAAAATAATGAGATACAACAAAATCTGTAAAATATTGTTATGAATGTAAAATAACGGTACACCGACTGCATATTATATTGATAGACCGAGGAAAATTATCACATTACTATGCATAAGTTGGAGATAAATCTAAGCTCGGTTATTCTACATCAAAGTGAAAAAATACTGGAAATATAAACAATACTATATTTCACAAAGTCTAACGGTTTATAGAACTGCTTGTCATTTGATATGTCTGTGTGACTGATAAGGGTATCAATTTCGAATAAAAGTAAGGGAATACAATCATAACTTCATGCGAGATGTAAATTGGTTAAATAAAATGTTTCTTTGGAAACAATACGTGTTATTATATTTATTTATATTTTATATTCCAAAAAATTGTTAATTATGCGCAGAAAACTTAAAAATCACTTATTGTTTATATAGTGTTGGCCGTGCGCTGGGCGTTGATGTCTTTTGTACTAAAACGGCACTGTTCGCCATTTCTCTCAGTATATTTATTTTAAAAAACGGTTCTTTTGCTAAAATTGCCGTCAAATATGTTATACTTATGTAAAGTAAAATATAATTTTTTTAAGTTGATTTATTTATAATTTCACAAATAGAAAAAGTTTGATAAAGTTTTCATTTTAGAAAGTTAGCAAGATCGGAAAAATATAAGTTAAAACAATATGCGTTGGGCAGAAAGTGGTAAATAAATTAAACGTATAAGAGTAATTTATTGTTACCTATAAATTAATAGAACTAGTTATGTTAGTGTATTGATATTAAAATTGTGTTCTGCAAAGTATCTTCGGGGGTGAAAGTGTGGGGTGGGTACCTGGTCTCCCGCGAGGTCCTCTTCTCTGTACGCGCAGCAGGTGTCCATCCCCGGCCGCGCCGGTCGCTCCGCTGGTCGCGCGGGCTCACTGGCGGGAGCGCGGCATGACGCGTGCGCGGCGCTGCTGCGCGAGCTTGACTGCGCGTATCACCGCCGCGCCGCCGCCGCCGCCCGCCGCCGCCCGCCGCCCGCCTCCGTCGCAACCGGTCAGCCTACTCCGAGAATGAAAGTGTACATGCTTGTACTGATAAATGATAACGAAATCAGTTTTGCTGTGGATGCTATGAAATTGCTCGATATCATTTACCGAATGCAATTTTAGCGTGCATTAGAACGGCAAAACAAGTTATACTTACATAATATTCGTACGGCCACTTCCATTTAACAGCGATATTTGACTCAACTCTGCGGGCCTATTATTTTTGTGCCTTTATCACCGCTATAATAACCCTTTCGGCGCATAATCAAATTACTTTCGAATACATTATTAAACACCTATCAACAGTGTTTCTAGGCTCATAAAAACTATGTATCATATTTTTTTTTAATTTATAAGTGTGTTTAAAAGTAAATAGCATGATCCTTCAATAATGTGTATCAATATTTTTTATTTAACACTTAATTTTTTTTAAATATATATTTTAACATAATCATTTTGATAACATGATAGCTTTCTTAAGACGTTTTATTTTTTTCTAACTATCAACTTAATTCATACATCTTTTAGGTTGGTTATCTATACTTATAATAAATCTGGGGCCCAATTCTACACGACCATCTTTTCTGTATGTCGGTCTTAGGTGTATCAAAACTGTGGTTTTGGCATTCTCGAAGCAAAATTGACAAATGTCATTTGTGTCACTGTCACAATAGTGAGACAGCTAAGATCTTATTTGCTATTCTACAAGGCCATTTTACGTCACTTTTTGACACATTGACGTATTTGGTATTCTGCAAATTAACGATTTTTTCAGCGTTATGATGATTGAACGAATGATTCACCAAATCGGAATTCTAAGCGTTTTTAAGAGTTCTTTTGACAGCTGTCTGAAGCTACAATCCACCATAATGCTACAGTTTTTCTCCTAAAAAACAACAGTAGCTTTTTGTGTATTGTTTCATACAATCGAAAAAAAATTTTTTTTGTGGAAAATGATTATGAATATTTATTTGAATGTATTTACACATATTTTATTGGATTTTATTTACATTTTACTGAAAATTTAAAGATATCAATTAAATATGCGTTTTTTATAACAATATTTTTTCTGATAAAAATATCTTATTCAAAGTTCGAAAATATTTCAAATGTATCGAAGTTGATTTCGTTTTAATGTGGCTCAATGAAAATCGATATGATAAATGCAGTTACACTTATTCAAGAAAACGTTAACTCATTATGAGGTCCCAGTCAAAGTAGATATAAGATAAATATGTTTTTAAATTATCATGGTTGTTAACGGTGAGGGAAAACATCGTGAGGAAACCCACATGGCTGAGTTGTACTTAGTCATGTGACAGTGTATTCGTACAAAACGGCGATAGGCCTGCCCCCTATCACGTGAGTACACTGTCTAAGCAAAACGTGGGTACCTTCTCTGGAAACTAGATGGCGCTTGCCATGTGAGTTCAGAAGTATTGGTACCTCTGCCAACCCCTTCGGGGATAAACGGCGTGAACGTTTATGTTATGTTTACGTTTACGTTTTTATAGTAAAACAGCAGAATAACACTACCCCATTCCTACCAGTACCAGTGTATGGTACACCCTTAGTGATTTCGCGTGGGCTTTCTAGTGATTTTTGGTCGATATAGTTAGAGAGCCCGGCACCAACAATTATTTATTAATACCATCTTTTCACCACTCAACTTCCAAAAGTGACTCAGGAATTTCTCATTCCAAAGCCTTTAAGGCATTTACAGTAGTACAGACCTAAGCAGAGGTTCCCAAACTAGGCTAGGTCTGTATTATGGGAAACCAGTTTATATGTATGCATGTCAGTTTCATCACCAACACCCCTATGATATTTCGTGTGATGATATATAGCCTACGTTATTTTAGAATAATTCCAACGTTTAATTTAAAAAAATATTTTTTATATTGTTGAGCTATTGGGGAATTAGGAACCTATACATACAAACAAATATCTCTCCTTTTGGAAATTTGATATTATAGACAAGAGATTTTGAGATGATAGGCTGATTAGTGTACAGTCGGATATATATACATACATACATACATATACTCACGGCTATAAATCTCTAGAAGGGGTAGCCAGAGCTAAGGAATTGGAAATTTCCTAAGCCACTTTTGGAAAGTTGAGTGGGGAAAAGATGGTGAGATAAAGGTTGTTGGTGATGGGTTTCCGAATACATCGCCCAAAAATCTTTTAAAAGCCCTAATACAGTTAGTCGCCTCTTACGTACACCCATCGGAAGAAATGGGGAAGTGCTATTCTAAGCCGACACTACACAGAAAATATACACTACACAGTATATATACACTACACTATATATATACTACAGTGTATATATACTCTGTATATATATGTATATATTAATAGGCTTAAGGTAAAATAAAAGTCAGGATCATGTGCGGCCACACTACGAAAACCGAAAACATTATAGGTTGCCTATGTACTAAACGTATGTAAACGTTATTAACATTGCCGTTAGCCCTCTAAAAAAGTTATTCCTAATTAAATTATCACAGTTTTCATGCCAGTGGCCCTAAGAAACACAGGCGTATTCAAAGTATAACAATACTCGTGCAAATCCGAAATGGTCCACTAGTAAATTAATAAAGAAACAAGTATCAAGAACATATTATTTATTATATATTTTTAACTAAAGTATAATCACTAAGACGAGCAAAGAACTTTTAATACAAGTTTTGGTATGATAAATATATACGCTTTATTATTTGTTAGCTTCTCCTACATGATTTGAAATATAAATGTATATTCTTGGGTAATTTTCAGTTGGTTGATATCTTCCGCAAGGAATTCTTATAAAATAGAGACACCATATGAATGTTCCAGTTTGAAAACTTTAATTAAGCTTCATCGTCACGAATAATTGGTACCAAAATCACTGATAGCATATTCATCGTTAAGTTCGTATCGTACGAATAGTTCCACAAACAAATAATGTTTGAAATGTCAACGTTAATAAACCAGTCCGTTAAATTAATTATTATTCGGTATAAGAAATTTATTCATTAGTTTTCAAAATATGTAATAATGAAAATGAAAATTGACTTAATATATTTTTTTTGTTTGTTTATTGTTTTTTTTATTTTTTTTGTTATTGGCGGTATCTGCCGAAGATTTTTTCAGCAATTTCGCCACAAACAGCGTGATTTAGTCTCGCATGTGAATTTTAGTTGTAAGGATTTTTATCATTAAAGCGAAAAAAAAAATTGTATAAAGAATGAAATTATTAAACAATTAGATCTTGAAGGTATTTAATCAATGGTTAAGTAAAGACTAAGTTAAGAGTTATTTATATTTTAAGAAGAAGATAAAATTAAAGAAAAAATAATAATGAAATCCCATTATCGCGAATCCCAACTTATTATGTCATGCTTATTGTTATTTTCCAAAAATTATCTTTCTTCTATTTTTTTTCTTTTTAGCTTTGGGTATATTTACAATCAGCCTTTTTAGCTCAATTTAAATATAATTTATTTAATAACCTGACAATTCATACTTGGTAAACATTGGAAACATATTTTAAATCATTTACAATTAAATTTTGAAGAAATAATTGAGATCTAGTTACAAAATCGGGGATGATTCTAGATTAAGAGCATAGGGTACATAATAAATAAAGTGGTAGGTATTTGCAATATCAATATTAGAATAAAAATGGCAATACTGGATTTAAAATCATTCAACTCAATGACCGAATGAGCAAGAAACTGGGCTAAAACGTCAAATTTGGATCACCATACCAGAGACATACACCTAAGATACATCTTAAAAAGATTGTGAATACCCATTAAAAAGTTCTATTAAGTTTGCATTGTAACGTTTAGTGACATGTGACAGAATTTTGACGGTTTTATGTCAAATTATGACAGTTGGAAAAAGTTTTTTTTCTTAAAGCGAGTTCGTGTTTGGCCAAGAATTTGCGTAATGAGTTTGTAAGAAAAAGTTTGACTTTACTTTGAACAGCCGCAAAAATCTTATCTTATAATCACGACTTATTATAAACAAACATAAGGCAAACTTAAAAAAGTCTAATATTTCAGAAAAAAAAGGTCTTGAAACAAAACACAAAAAACTCTTAAACGTGCCACATTTTATCTAACAAATATTTATTTCATCATTAATTAAAGATAAATAATTCAATAAAAATAATAATTTCAAGATTTTCTCTATCAAAATAAAAAAAAAGTTTAAAAGAAAATGATACAAACCTACTTGCGTAAACTCACGAGATTAGTTCCTATCGGAGTGGGTAACTATTAATTTTGTTGGATTTGTACGACCCTGGCTAACTTAACTAGCTTCTTTTAGTTTAATGAATCTTTTATACATGCTTTTTTATTCTTTAAACTTCGGACGTCTGACAGGTTGTGTGAAAAATTTAAATGTATTTATTTTGTTTATTTGACCAATTTGTCACTGGCACAATTTTAACAATTCACTACTAACTTATCTGTAGAATATAAAACAGAGCAAAAGAGAGGTGTCATTTTCAAAACGCAGGCTACCTATAGAGACTTTGAGGAAAAGAAAAATCATTTTTTTTACTAACATTGAAAACAGCCTTTAAATTCGCGCTTGTACATCAATAAAAAATTTGGGATAGGTTTGTTTCAATATAAACTAGTATTTTTCCACATACTAATACTAAGGCAATAATATTTTTAAGACGGTTTGGGCATGATAAGGATGAATAGGTAAATTATATAAATATTAAATAAAAACCCAATGCGGAAGGCACTGGAAAGTGGTGTTAGTAGAGGACGACTACGGAGGACACAATCGGACCAAATAGAGAGTTTTCTCAAAAAGGCAGGCGGCTTCTGTAATAATGTCATGCCTAGAAGACATTCCATTAAAATAAATGATAGTTACGGAGTAGGTACATACATACATAAATACATATACTCACGCCATTAGTTCCCATTGGGGTAGGCAGAGACTATCGATCGCCATGGAGTAGGTACCCGCATAAATTTAACCATTTACGTACCCATACAATTTTAAATTTTTATAACGATGAAATCAAAACTCAGCTCTTTTTTTTGAGACTTCACTTCATCGGTTTGAGTTTAAATTCTCGTTGGGCCTTGACCAATGTCTTTTTTATCTATTGAGGACGTTAACCGTGAGGGAAAATATCGTGAGGAAACTATTATAGCTGAGTTATACTTAGTCCTGTCATGTGACAATGTATTTGTAGGTACATTGTTACAGTTTTTTAATTTTGCTATACATATACTCACGGTCATAAATCCCTAAAAAGGGGTAGCCACAGCTTTAGAGCTAAAAACTCCTCAGCCACATTTGGAAGTTGATATGGGAGATGATGGTAGAAATAAAGTATCGTTGGTGATGGGTCTTCAACCGCATCGCCTAAAAGTCACTTTAAAAAGCTCCATACCCTTAGTCGCCTCTTACGACACCCATGTAAAGAATTAACCTATAATAAAATATTTCGGTCGAATCTTCTAGCAGAAAGTACTCATAAACTGTACATAAAATTTAAATGATATTTCTTTAGTCTTGGGCGATGGTACAGAAATAGGTACAGTTATTGCGGTAGATTATTAAGATCACTGAAATGACAACACTTATTTGACTTATTAAAGAATGAATAAATGACTGATTTGGAATGTCAAAATTGACAAAACCATGCTCCGGCAGCTAAGATAATAGAACCGATTACGTTGTAACGACTAAAAATAGAGATACAGTATTGTACTTATTTGACCTACAGACTGTATCAAAACGGTGACGTTTCTTAAAATTGTAGAATTGGGCCCCTGTAGAGAGGTCAATTCTGTACATGAAATATATTTTCAAAATAACTATCAGGTGATGATTAGGGATCGATACTGATGCCAAAAATGCAATCAGTAAAATTTTTGTCTGTCTATCTGTCTGTCTGTCTGTCTGTCTGTCTGTCGGTTTGTATGTTCCTTATGGAAACAAAAACTACTTGAAGGATTCTAACGAAACTTGGTACAATTATTCTTCATACTCCTGCGCAGGTTTTTGTATACTTTCCAGCAGAGTAGTAAAGGGGAATTTTGGGGAATTTGGGAAAACGGGAGAAGTTACTCCATTTTTTAAGCTTCCGTCGCGTGTGCAGCCTTAATGGCTAAACTTACATTGAAATCATGTATGACGGAAATTTGTTGCATAAAATTATCTAAAAAAAATCCTTCACAGTTTATGTCTATCTTTTACGGTTGACTCACAATAACACGTGTAATTCCTGATAGCTTAGCAGTTCGGAACATTCTGATTATATTTGTTTACTCTTACGTTTGTAAACCTCTCACTCATCCCTAATTTAAAAAAGGTAACATTATTACCTATTCAATAAAAAAAGAATCATAGAAATCGGTAGACAAACACCGAAATTATACATAAAATAAGCCAGCGCGCCCGTGACCAAAACCAAATCTTTACTAATTTATATATAACATACTAGATGGCGCCAGTAGTTGCATCCTACATCACGTAATGATTAATTTTTCAGATTGTTATAAATACTTCATAGCGTTTTATTCCAAAATTTGCTATTAATGGAAATACTGAACCGTTCATTAAAGCGCATTCAAAATCACCAAACTACACTGTTTAGGGAGTGCTATAAATTAAATAAATTGAAAACATTGCGCTGAATTTCACAATGCTTAAGCAGGGACTGAAGAAAGAAACCTCAGATATTTAAAAAAACAACGCTACCCGTGCGAAGCTGGGAGGATCCACTAGTATTAATTATATTTGAAAATATTAATAAGTCATCAAACAGTTTTTCAACAGCTTAAAATAATTTATAATTCTTACATTCCGTTTATAGAATTTTGGGTAATGTGAGTTGAAAGAAATAACGTTAGATTGTCCGTACAATTATCATTACTGGGGTTCAAGCTTACCCTGAGTAGAATAATTTACTAATAACTATACTACTACCTTGATAATAGCTGGAACCGACGACTTAACTTTCCCTTCGATGCTTGGAGTCATCTGAGTTTGATTCAACCTGCAATATACTCTATCTTGTTTAATCCTGCCACCCCCTCCTACCTTAAAGAGCGTTTCCAATTCCTTTCCTCTTCACATGACCTTAATCTGCGTTCTTACCACATCTTTTGTTGAGTACCCCTTCTCATTCCACCAATTTTTACAATTCCTCCTTTACCGTCCAGGCTGTACAACTATGGAACGGTCTTCCTGTAGAGGTGCGATTAGCCAAGTCTCTCCCTATTTTCAAGAACATGGTAAAAAAACACTTCCTCTCCGAAACACTATAATATTATTTGTGTTGCATACAAAAGTTTATATATTCTATTATATATGTCGTAAAATGTATATATGTATTTTATTTAAAAATCTTTATATATATTGCATATGTATTGTATTTATTGAATATTATTTATTTTATGGAATACTATATGTAAGTGTGATAGAACTTAATAAATATTTAGTAATATTTAAAATAGATAGATAATGGTTTGACGAATAATTTTAGTTTTTAAGCAATCAGTTTAATTTATTGGACATCTACCGAACATGTTTTTAATCCAGCAAATCTTTCCATTCATGGGTTGTCTGGAAGAGATCGCTTTTAGTGATAAGACCGCCAGTTGTACTTTGGCTTTTGTACCGATCTTTTTTTTGTAATTCGGTATGCAAAGTTTTACTAAAGTGATGCTGATTACAAAACCATTTCGAGATATTATGGTTATAAACAATATTTTCTTGAATTTATATTAATTGAAGCAAAGATGACTGTTATTTTATCAAAAAACTGTAACAGTGTTTGACCTTCAATGTTGTTTCAAAGACAAACGGTTTTGCAGTTTATTAATAAAATATAGAAAATCATAGGTTTGTTTAGTATAATATCGTAATAATTTCATTTGACATCACAAATTCGTGATATGTTTTGCAATCAGCAACATTTTTATAAAACATTTCGTTTCATTTGCATGTCGCTACGTGATTTTATCGATAGATGACGTCATTAATTACAAAAGTTGAACAATCTTTAAAAAATCATAACTTTGCAATTACTTATTTTAAATGGAAAATATTCAAATTAGTCTTTTATTTTCGTGTTTACTATCGAATAAAAATATTTAATAAATACCAAAAAAAAACTTTGCATACCGAATTGTTGATTTTTTGTGATGTGCAATAAAGAGTTT
The DNA here is from genome assembly GCA_963576735.1 of Bedellia somnulentella. Classification (NCBI taxonomy): domain Eukaryota; kingdom Metazoa; phylum Arthropoda; class Insecta; order Lepidoptera; family Bedelliidae; genus Bedellia; species Bedellia somnulentella. The sequence continues at coordinate 12,817,914 of OY755170.1, forward strand.
TTTATTTATTTAATATCCAATCAAACTGGGTAACACGGGGAGACTTTACCTCCAACACATCCAAGACTTCTGGAACGTGAGCCAAGAGCCTGACTGTTTGTCAATCATTAACCAAGGTTTTTGTAATATAATCGTGATAGCTCAATGGGTAGAACACCGGTTAACGTGCAAGCGACTAGTGTTCAAATCCCGGGTCGGGCCTTCGCCAATTTGTCTTTTCTAAAGACATATGTGTGGTTAATTTATCATGGTTGTTAACGGTGAGGGAAAACATCGTGAGGAAACCGACATGACTGAGTTGTACTTAGTCTTGTGACAGTGTATTCGTACAAACCGGCGATAGGCCTGCCCCCTATCACGTGAGTATACTGTCCATGCAAAACGTGGGTACTCTGAACACCAGGTGACAAAGTCACGTGATGTTCAAAAGTATTAGTACCTCTGCCAAACTCTTCGGGGATATTCGGCGTGAACGTTTATGTTATGTTATGTTTGTAATATAATTCAAAGACGCCATGCATTTTTTATTTTTATACAGTTTTGGCTACTCCTTTTTGGATTTATAGCTGTAAGTGGAAGTAAGTAAAAGCCGATACTGCTTTTAACTAGATAAAGTTTAACGTATATCTTTTACATGAATACATATAAGCATATATTCGCAGCTATATACCCCAAAAAAGGGGAGGCAATTAGAAATGTTTCAACCAAATATAGAAAACGAGTGGGAAAAGGTGGTTGGTGATAGGTATCCGTGTACATTGTCCATAATCACTTAAAACGCCCCAAAACTTCAAGACACGTCTTACAGGAACAGAAAGAAAAGCTTCTGCTAAATTGTCAAATCAGCAACAATATAACGATTACTAATAAATAAAGGAAAGAAAAATAGCGACATCGGTGGGGATCGAACCCACAACCTCGGGTATACGCCCCCGTAGCTCTGCCAATTGAGCCATAGTGTCAATGGCTTCCAGTGCGAAAATCTTCTATCCTTTGTTTCTTTTACACTCTTAAGTAGTGTTTGCGTTCCGTACCTCCGATTTTTTTTACAAATTCGGAAGGCCACTTGTCTACTTTTTCAGATAGAATGCAAATGTTGAGAACGCCTAACAACTTATCACATAATATAAATGTTTTTGTTCATGAAAACCTCATGTGGGGATTATTACTAATAAACAAAGGTTAATTTGTAAAAAAATCGCAGGTAGGGAACGCAAACACTACTTAAGAGTGTAAAAGAAACAAAGGATAGCAGAATTTCGTTCTGGAAGCCATTGACACTATGGCTCAATTGGCAGAGCGACGACGGGGGTAAAATCCCTAGAAGGGGTAGCCAGTGCTAAGGAATTAGAAATTCCTCAGCCACTTTTGGAAAGTTGAGTGGGGAAAGATGGTAAGTTAAAGGTTGTTGGTGATGGGTATCCAAACGCATCGCCCAAAAATTTCTTCGGGCGTAAGGATATAATATAGTTGTAGTGTTTCACCAAGTAAGTTTACCGAACATTGCACTCCAAACTCTATACAATGATAATACACTGAGTCTTGTGATAATGTCAGTGCAGCTTTCATAACATAAACGCTTAGGTCAGCGTTACATCACAACTGGCCGGTGCGGTACAGTACAATCGTTTCTATAGATAGCTTCTGGTTTCTGCTGTGTGGCATACAGTTGCACTACCTAATAAATGTATAACATACTAATTAAGTGGAAGTAAGTATATGTTTGTACATATACTTACGCCCTTAGTTCTTATTAGGGTAGGCAGAGACTATCTATCGCCACTTTGTACGATACAATCTTTTCATACCCGCTTCAGTAAATATATAAATACACTAATAGTATCTACATTTGCTCAAAAACACTGAGAATGACTGAAAAGTGGTTATTGGATATATTTTAAGTAAAAATGTAATCCATAGAAAGAAATACATTTTATTGATAAAAACGCCTAAAGTATTTGATGGGTATAAAAATGGTTGCAAAGTTGTCATATTGGAGGTGACTGCGTTAACAGATTTAGTTTCGCAAAGGATTTGGTATTACTGAATCCCTCTTTTAGTAGCTGGAGAAAATACATACATACTTACTGACCGCTATATATCTTTCTAATATTAGATAAGATAAGAAATTCTTTAGCCACTTTTGGTAGTTGAGTGGGGAAAAGATTGTAATATAGAGGATTTTGATGATGGGTCTCCAATTGCATTGCCCAAAAATCTCTTTAATAGCCCAAACACCCTTAGTCGCCTCTTACAAATACCCACGGGAAGAAATGGGGTAACGCTATTCTAAGCCGACACTACACAGCGAGAGAAACTAGTTAAATATATTTGAGTCGCATGTAGCTAAGCATCGGCATGGCTTACGTTATAATGTTAAAAAGAGTGGGTTCATGTTATTCAATCAGAGGGTAACATTAGGGAGTCGGATGTAATTCCTACATTATCACTTGACGGAGACAGCCCTGTCTCTCAGTCTATATTAAAGTTGGCGGTTTGGGGTGATATTCAATTTCATAGATTTGCTAAGTGTTTCACGGATGTAAAACTGTGTTGTATGTAACATCCTCATGGTGGCGTTTGTGCAGGATGCCTAGCACGCGCTATTTTATCGTCACGATATTGGTTAGAATGGTATAACAGTATACGATACTAAGTAAGTGCGAAAGGGATGGCTGTTTTATATCACGCGATATCTAGTTAAAAGGTCGCTCTTGCTAGCTATGCTGATTTGGAATTGTTCTGCGTTAGATATATTTGCTGATACCGATATGGTCGATTTTTATGCGTTGATCAATCATTATCATTGGTTAGTAACGTCCAAAGCAGCGTGAGCACCTAGCTGGGGTATAACTTTTAATAAATTATTGTTATTAAATTTTGGAATGTATTGTTTGTTCTGCTAATAATGTGTAACTCACTTCTATGGCCATATTTCCAGATACTTACATACATATACTCACGGTTATAAATCCCAAATTGGTAGCTAGAGCTTCAGAGCTTGATACTCCTCAGCCACATTTGGAAGTTGATAGTTGTCAAGTTGGTAGGAATAAAGTATCCTTGGTGATGGGTCTAGAGGGTAGTGGGATAGTGACATTCTTAGCCGGCGCTGCACGGTATTCCAGGCACTTATTTCTTAGAAACGACTCTGTACACTTTCGTTACTTAGAGACTTAGCTAAGATTTTCATAATAAATGTTTGCCAGATTTTTTAAATTTATAATTAAATTTTAATGTAATAATCGGGCCAACATTAAGGCAAAAGAAAAATAATCCATTTTAAAATTTTAGGCATGTTATCATTATCACTCACAGTGAAAGTGGGAAAAGAGGTTTTACACAGTCGGAACAAGCCTATCACTAAATTGTGTTTTTCATCGTACAAGAATAAATATGACCAATAGGTTAATATATCTTTATTTTGTAATAATCCACTAAATAAAATGAAGTATTATCTATTGTTTATCCGACGGCGGCGGTGAAAGTTGCGAGCAGCCGATGGATGAGGGCAGCACAGACCGGTCGTGGAAATCTTTGAGGGAGACCTATGGACAGCAGTGGACGTCTATCGGGTCATAATAATGATGATTACAATTTACCCATATGTTATCCAGTAAGTATAGCTATTACATTAAGTACCGCAATCACTGAGGGCAAAACTTATCTTACATTAAATCAATTTAAACACAAGCATTGATTTTAACTATTTATTTCACTTAAGAGGTAACATCAACAATCATTATAATCTAACAAAATCTTATAATAAAACATAAAAAAATATTTTTTTTTAATTCTGCAGCAAATGTATCACCGATGTCTTAATAGTATTACTATCATATTGGTTTCTAGATATCCTTAGCTAAAGATATTTAATCGGATCAGAGCCTATCTCAGGCTTCAGCCATTGTTTATCCTTAAGCTCATCAAATATTTCATTTAATGCAGTTGTTGTCCCTTACTAAGTTTCCAATAGCGCTCCTGTAAATTCATTAACTCTTTGTGTGTTCCCTTTTCTACTATTTTTCCTGAAATTAAACATATTCATGTCATAATTTACACTTTTACTGCAAATATAAAAAAGACCAATCAATATTGTATCATAGTTGGGCTTAAAATCTTTTATTTATTACATAAATATTTTTTATTAATAAAATTTATTTATTTATTAGTCTTAAAGATTCATGTTCACTAAGAAAATGTATGATTAATAGTTGCTTTAATTAAAGGTCTATTATTAAGAGCGTAAATTTAAGATTGTTACCTCGCCCATGGCCAAAAAAGATAATAGAAAAATTGCAATGGGGTGGTGATATTCCCTGACAAAAGTACAGTCGGTCGGTGTCAGGGACTCAGGTCCAAGAACCGACGGACAATACGAGCCGTATCGAGCAGCACCGCTTTGGATCCAACACTCAGTTTCAGCTTTCACAAGACCCTCGTCATTAGGTACAGTGACATCCACCAGAAAATCCCTCGACTGCGAAGGATCCCATACTACAATTTTGGGCTTGCAAGAGCTACTCTATTGCAAGAGTTCGTACTTCAGAGTGAGCTCTAGATGTAGTTTTTTTGCTGCTTGGTTGTGTCTATGCAAGTACTCAGTGTTAGCAAGAGCCAATAACATGCCTAAGTGACTCTCCGGGACGGACACATTCTTGATAAACGTCTGTGATACCGTCCTTTAGGATGTATTTCCGATAGTTTCAGAGTCTCGATAACCTCATCTTGTATTGCACAGTCTTAACCTTCGGTTTCCCCAAAGCGGTCCCCAAAACGCTCATTTATTATTATTATTTAACTATATATCTTAAACTATGTATATATCTACTCAATAACGGATTAAAGATTAACATAACATAACATAAAATTTCGACACTAACAGGGACCTCCGGGTATACTAATAACATAACATAAACTTTCACGCCGAATATCCCCGAAGGGGTTGGCAGAGGTACTAATACTTCTGAATATCAAGTGACTTGTCACCTGGTGTTCAGAGTACCCATTTTTTGCATGGGCAGTGTTCTCACGTGATAGGGGGCAGGCCTATCGCCGTTTTGTATGAATACACCGTCACGCGACTAAGTACAACTCAGCCATGTGGGTTTCCTCACGATGTCTTCCCTCACAATTAATAAGCATGATAAATTAACCACACATATGTCTAAAGAAATATTAAAGAAGTATTATAGATTAACAAGCTTCTTAACGATTTTTGCCCCCGATGAAAACTAGTTTTTTACCCAAATACAACATAGTAGATTATAATTTAGACTGGTTCAAAGTTTTATTCCAATTTATCTAAACGCCCATTTTCATTACACAGCAATAACACAGCGATGTATAAATGTATTAAGGCGCTTCTAGTACTGAGTTATTATAAAGTTACATTATAAGTAATACAACCTAAATTACCTTTTTCCACGACACATATTATATCTGCATCCTTTATAGTGGTAAGGCGGTGAGCTATTGATATGCAAGTCCTGCCTTTAGCAGCTGCTTCCAGTGCATTAGCAACCACCTGCAAAAAGCAAAAAAATAATGATGCTCCGAAAAAGCCATCACTTTGACGGTTTTATATGCTAAATAAATATAAATAACAAATAGTGGTTTTATGATTCAAAATCATCTACAAGAAAAAGTAAGTATGTCAACTGAATGTTACCTTTTCGCTGTTGGCGTCCAACGCCGAGGTGGCCTCGTCGAGCAGCAGCAGGCGCGGCGAGCGGAGCAGCGCCCGCGCGATGCACACGCGCTGCTTCTGTCCGCCCGACAGCTGCGCGCCGCCGGAGCCCAGGCTGGTGTCGTAGCCCTGCACAGACTCGCGTCACTCACTGCGCTCTACGCGTCTCACTGCGCGACAGTACACTGTACACTAGACACCTCACCTGCGGCAGCGACACGATGAAGCTGTGGATGTTGGCGGCCTTGGCAGCGGCCACGATCTCGGCCGTGGCCACCTTGCGCGAGTTGTCTCCGTAGGCGATGTTCTCGGCGATGGAGCGGTTGAACAGCACCGGCTCCTGCTGCACCACGCCCAGCTGCCGCCGCAGCCGCGGTAAAGTCAGCTTCGTGCGAATATCACGGCCGTTCATTTCCTAGCAATATTTTATTAAATTAAATAGTGTTTTTAAATTGTTATCAAAAGAACAAAAAATGGCGATATAATGATACTCACAATATTGCCAGAATCAGGATCGTAGAACCTCTGGAGTAGTTGCAGTACAGTCGATTTGCCGCATCCAGAAGATCCAACAAGGGCGACCATTTTACCAGCCTCCACTTTTAAATCTAGACCTTTTAATACTTTATGATGTGCCCTTGTCGGATAGCTGAATTCTACTTCATTGACGTTGAAATCACCAGTTGCTACCTAAATTTAAATACAATTTTAGGAAATATGAATCGCGCAAATAAATAAATTACATCATAGTATAGATAAAGCCATACCCAGTCACTATCGTCTTCAACACCATCTTCAGTCTTCACCCGCGGGACACGATTTATAGTAGATACAATCCTAGCTCCGCACGCTTTAGCCGAGTTAAAATTGGGTGCATATACTAGCGAATGTCCTAACATATACCCACCATACATAACTGCTTGAGTTACCCTGAAACCATGTAAAACATATTATAATTTACATAATTTTAATGTATGAGAATAATTTTCAAAAGGATAAAACGTACAAAATAACCACTTCATAAGATTCTCCTTCCCGTGCAACTAGATAGATTCCATACATGATGGCGCACATGAAAGACAAGAATGGAATGTAGATACCGCAGCCGAGAACCAATCCTCGAAATATACTTTTACTAGATAAGGCTTCAGTAGCTTCTTTCATACCATTTTGAAACTTTTCCAGAAATACACGCTCGACCCCTGAAACAAAAACAACATAAAGATAAAAATACCGTATTCACGTATATACATTGTAGACGTAGTCTCATAGCTCAAATCCCTTAATAGGGTAACCCTTCCCTCCCTTCCTACCCTCCCTTAATGGCTTCATTAATGTTTGATGTAATGAAGTTCAAATGCCCAGAATATCTTTTTAACAAATTGAAGTATTCATCATTTGGAAGTTTCTATTGTGTTCGTAGCCTGCTCCCACCTTTATCACTGATCCATCATCGTACTGTAGCTTTTACTGGAAGTTTTCGTTACAATGCAACTAAGTGTTGGAATAATATTCCTCCACCAATGCGTGAAATATTAAATAAATTTAATTTCCAAAAACAGTACAAAACGTTCCTTCTGAATCAACAAAAAATTAATATCTCAAAGACTTTCTCACACGTGCAAGTAAACTTCCAGTAAATAATAAAAATAACTAATGTATAAATGTATTGCTTGGTTTTCTCATGTGAACCTTTACTTGAGAATTTGTGAATACTGATATTGTTTTCTTGTTCTTTTAATTATTTAATGTTCTAAGACTAAGCGAATATGTTTAAAGATAATTTTAAAAGATATTGTTTTTTATTTATTTTTTTGTTGTGCATTTGTTTAGTTTACTGTCTGTTCCTTTACTATTTAATTAATTTAATTAATTTTGTTTACTTCAAATGTGGCAGACACAGATTTTTTTGTTTATATATTAATTAATTATGTGTAGTGTAGTGTAGGCCTTAACTGAAAACCAGTGTTTTGCCACTTGGAAATATCAAGCACTAAGTTAGGACCTAGTTTGTGTTATCATAGCACTAATTTTAAGTTTAATTTTTTTTATTTTTTTTTACTTTATGTATTGTTTTTCATATTGTATGTGGTGTTATGTTAACATAAATAAACGAGTTATCTATCTATCTATCTAACCAGATATTAAGAATTAGGAATTATTCAGTCACTTTGGAAGTCGAGTGGGGTAAAGATTATTAAATAAAGGTTTTCGGTGATGGGTCTCCTACCACATCGCCCAAAATACTAAAATACTTCTCATTTATTATAATTTGTAATGTCGGCTTAGATTCGCACTAATCCATTTGTTTACCTGTGTGTGAGGTTACTTAGGGTACTGGGGCATATTAAGTTGTTGTTAGGCGATGTGACTGACGAACCATCAACAACCATCCTTTATTATGCAATGTTTTCAACTTCAAAAAGTGGCAATAAAGTATAATTTCGAAGCTCTGGCTACATTTCAATAGGCTTTGTCGCCGTGAGTATGTATGTATTTCCAATTCGAAACCAGAGCAAAAAATCCGAGCACAGACATTAACAATAAATAAAATAGTGTGTGCTTGTCAAATACATTGTTATTTTAGTTTTTTGTTATAATTATAAACCCCAGTCGCATGAAGAAGTCCTTCTCTGCTCTAACTTGCGAAATTTTATTCGTTTTCGTTTGCTTTCGTAAATAGGGACCCAAAGTTTTTTCTTCACGTCTCACTGTATAGAATCGGAAATAGCCAGTAAGCATCTCCATTAATAATGGGATGTGTGTTAAATATTTGTTTTTTTAAAAGTAACATTACCCAAACTTTGCACCGTCCGAATGCTAACGACAGCTTCGGTCGCAATCGCCGTCGCCGACTCCATGGCCGCTCTTTCGTCCGCTTGGGATTTCTGGGAGATTCTGCCTTCAAACCATATACTTCCCACCATCTGTAATATCCAAATAAAGCTGGTTGAAGTTTTGCAAAATTGGACATGAAATTATAGTTATTATGCTAGGAATACAATTATTATATTAGGAATCGAAATAAACCGCCATAGAAGTACATATAAACTTCCAAGCGTCAAGTACATTATGTTTGTAAATATTGAAGAAATAAACAGTATTATCTCTTACCAAGGGTAAAAACGCAGTGCCAACCAGAGTCATCTTCCAGTTGTACGAAACGGCGACAAGGAAGCCGATGAGGACGGAGCTGAGGCCTTGCAGTATTAGGCCGATGGTGATACCGGTGGCGCCCTGAACCTCTGCAGCGTCAGCGCTCAGCCGCGTGCAAAGAGCTCCCACTACGTTCTTTTCGTCGTCGTAGTATGCCATGTCCTGACAAGTTAAACACAACAAGTTAACGGTTTCAAATTCATACGAAAAAGGACCAAAACATCAGTAAGAGCCTTAGTGTATCTTTGAAAAGACTTCTTTCTTTACAAATGAATTGTCCAAGCAAAACGTGATTACTCTGAACACTAGGTGTCACGTGATGTTCAGAATTTACCTCAGGGATAAACGGCACTAATGTTTGAGTTTGAATTAGTCAGAGTTCTTTATATCAGAGACTTATCAAGTTCCAAGCAATGCATTAATACAAATTTTACCCGAATGTATTAAATTACCTGTCGCATCTTTGTTACGTAAACAAAAGACAGTTTGTTTTCTAATATTCTGTACATGGTATAAGAGATTTCAGTAAGTAATTATCTAATCCAAGTTTAATGACCTGTCGCAAAAGACTAGTGAAGTACTGTATCCGCAGGCGCGTGGTCATCTGCAGGCCGGAACTGGTGAAGGAGGCGCCCTGCAGGCACATGGAGACGCCGGCGATGGCCGCCACCACCACGAACATGCCGGCGAACAGGTCCGTCTGCTGCAGGATGCGCTCCGTGTCGTCTTGTTTGAATGTCTGGCGATTGGAGAGTTTGTAATTATTTAATGCAACTAGTTAAAATATAGAACCTACTACCCCAATGGGAATAATGGGCGTGAGTATAAGTAAATAAGGTAAAATACAGAAATTTGCTAAATACGAGTCGGACATGAAAGGTTTCTTGATATCAAGTTTATTTGGATACTTGGAGACTACTTCTTGAAAGGTTTAACAGCAGTCCTTTTTATAAGCGTCTTATTTATTTTAATCTACGTATAATATCATTTATTATTGCTGTTGTTCTTATATGTGGTTGGCACTTAGTTTTAGTATTCATATCACTTCATGATTCACTTCTATAGATAAAAACATATAGAGAACTTTTGATAATCACTCCGCTTATATTTATAGAATATATAAAGGAAAAATTCTTACCCCAATAGTGTAACCAAATAGAATGGAAAAAGCTGGAAAGCAGGCTCCTTGTACTAGCGCCGCGATTGACCCGGTAACCAATAGAGGCCACTCAGGAGCATTCAGTTTCAGTAGATCCAGTACTGATACTTTTTTAGCGTCCTTGGAATCAAATAGAAAAATATAGTTTTATTAAACAACCGCAAAATTGGTATACGAGTATAAAATCTTCTTCTCAATAATGCCTAACCCATCATTACAAATATAAAGGATACTTTTTTTGCAATTTTGATATAATTAAATAGTTGACAATAATTTTGTTTTCAGAATAATAAGAATAGAATAAAAAAGATAATATAAATGCGTTACTACTATTATTGTCATTGACATGTATCTCGAGATTCATAATTTTTTTCATCATTCATAATGAAAAAAACTATAATGTACTATGATACAGTGGAACATATATTGCTCAATATGACCAAAGTAAACGTAAAAGATTGCTAATATCATAAACATCCGGATATATATAGAATTGCAGTACCTCCTCATCCAAATCTTTTTTTTCACTCTTTTCATCCCAGTTACAGGAGAAGCTCTGAATTCCCAGCGACACCACCGACGACAGTGAGTCCCGAGGCGCCGCCCATCCAAGGGATCCTAAAAAACATCAAATTAATAATGTACTGGAATTATTTGTTAGTTTAGCTTATAGCTATAACATATTCAGTTGATTTTTACATATCTTATAATGTGAAGAATTCAAATTAAGAACATAGATAAATTGAAGGTTATTATCGTTTAAAATACTCAGACGATATCAAAAATAATGTTGCTGAACTACCTTACAAAACGATCCGTATCATTACTACATAAATACGGAATACAATAAATTCATGTATGCTTGTTTTTATTTGTAACATGATTGCAAAAAACTAAAAAAAACACACCAGTATCGATAAAAACTTAGCCACTAAGTTCTTGCTTGCCACAAAAAATCCGCCACTCCTGAAAATTTCCTAATTCAGATTAAACTAATCAGTATTGCAATATCATAGCTGACAGGATACTCCACCTCGTCTCATAGAGTTGTGTCGATGAACTTTCAGGGTGGGCTTGATTTTCACGTCCGTCTTCAAAGCAACCGTGGCGTCATCAGCTTCTCCTTTCTCATCACTTTCCGCAATTGTCACGTCTTTCAGATCAGTTTCCCTTGTTTCACTGTTAGTGGTGACCAGTTTCCAGTAAAATCCTGCAAAATTATTCATGAAAATTATCGATGATAGTACACTACGGTTATAATTTTAAAAAAGGGGTAGGCAAAATTAAGTTAATAAAGTTGTCAGTGGCGGATCTCCGCCTGCTTCGCCCAATAATCATCTAAGCCGACTCTACGTGCTACTCGCTACTTCCTAAATCTTTTTTTACGTTATTTATTAAGGAGGATTGTGGTCGAGATTTTACCTTTCAGCTTAAGTAATTCTTCGTGGGTTCCCTCCTCAACTATTTGACCTTGATCCATGCAGATGATGCGATGTGCGTTCACAATAGTTGATAATCTAAAATCAGAGGAAACTCTATGAATATTTAAAAAGGCAATACTAGTTAAAAAAAGTAAAAAAGTCAGAGTTTTGGATTAAAGTAACAGAACGGCTACTTTAGACACAGGTCAGGTATAAGTAAAGGATTTAGTCTATAAACTATATTCAGAGTGGTGTGAAAATGTGCCGCCCGGGCCATCACTGCTTGTACCTGTCGCGAACTTCATTTAACTCTTTTTCACATCGGCACCGTCTACCCAGCACCATCAAACTAAACCTGTAAAAAGACTCAACAAAGAACATAACTAATAATACCTATGAGAAACCACAAGCGTGGTCCGAGAATGCGCCGCCCGGTCAAGCGCGGCCTGCACCTGGCGCTCGGAGTGCGGGTCGAGCGCCGACGTGGGCTCATCCAGCAGCAGCACCGCCGGCTCCCGCAGCAGCGCCCGCGCGATGGCGATGCGCTGCTTCTGGCCGCCCGATAGCGACGCGCCGCGTTCGCCTATCATGGTTTCGTAGCCCTGGGCAGATGTGAACATTTAAATAGGTGGAACCATCGTCATGTGACAGGGTAAAAAGTTTGGTGATCCGCTGCTTCTGACCGGCGGAGGGCGAGGCGCCTGTTTCGTAGCCTCTAAGGCTGAACTGTTGATACAGATGATATATTTAAAATTCATGTTACAGAGACGACTTAAAGAGGTTAGTATTTTTACCAAGATTAACTAACTGGAGTTTTATAAAGTTTAAAGCGTTATTCTTAAAAAATACCGATCCGGTGAAAAAATTTAGTTTAGTGTACATAGTCCTTTTACCAAGGGAGTCAAAATGTTATATAAAAGTCATGTCATATACTTATCAGATTATTTATAACCAATCACTACTCGTGTGAAAAATGGTATAAATTGCTAGTTATTAATAAGCTGATGGAGCCAAATCTTGTAACTCACGTTTGAAGTCTAGTCAGTCTCTTTTCAACTATAGGATATCAATTACACAGTTACGTGTATGGTATCCATCACCGACATTAGCAAAGTTTTTTTTTAGAAATAGTCGTCTGGTAAGGAGAGTATGACTTACCATAAGGTGAGAATTTAAGGCAGTGAGTGAGGGCACCCTCACAAATCTAGGTGTTACATGTTATCAATACATAGTATAAAACAAAGTCGCTTTCGCTGTATGTCCGTATGTATGCTTAGATCTTTAAAACTACGCAACGGATTTTGATGCGGTTTTTTTTAATAGATAGAGTGATTCTTAAGGAAGGTTTGTATGTATAATAAATGCATAATATAGTAGAGAAACACTGATAAATTTAAAGATTTCAATGTGATGTCGTAAATAAGCACGTTTTTTTGCGCTTATATTGCAAACGCTGGCTGAACCCTACGAGATAGACCAAAATAATGTACTACAGTATTGTTCACCTTAAAAAGTTCAACAAAAAAGTCCGCGATGGTATATGTCTATCTCTTAGGGATAACCCAGCATAACCATTTTAATTCTTTACTAAAAAATGGTTATTTACGAAGTGATTTTAAACAATACAGCATTAATCCTTATCCAATTAAGTACCTTAAAGAAATTGTGCATTTATTATAGATCAATATGCTTTTTACAACATGTAATTTAAGTGAATATTACCGAAGATATTACAAATTTAAAATGCAGGGTCGTAGTTGTTTGCGCCGGGCGGCGCGTGCCTATAAATAGAACATTCTTTAGTTTCTCGCCTCTAAAGTATTATTTATTATTCCTCAGTTTATTTATTATTATATTAGTAGTATTGTAAGTACATTAGGTTAGATAGGATTAGCTTAAAACCATATTTCTTGGTATTTCTTCCATTAAGACTTTGATTTGAATTTAGAGTTAAGACAATTTAGTATTAGGGCGAGCATTTTCAATTATTGAAAATTATAGTTAAGTTCATAGAAGAACTGAATAGAATAGGTATATTTTGTTGTTGATAATCTTTTGTATTTAGTCGAACGAATAGTAAGTAAATATTTTTTACTCCAGCACTAACCAGAAGGACATTCTGTAGTAGGTATATTTTGCATTGCACCCGTGCGAAGCCGGGGCGGGTCGCTAGTAGTAATATAAATAAACCATATACACATATTCTGCCTCCGTGGTGTCACGTTCAAGCGCTTGGTTTCAAGTACGGAGGTCTCGGGTTCGATACATGGGGGGTTTTTCACAAATTTAATTTGGAATGATAATGCAGGCTCGAATCACCTGAATATCCGAAAACTAAGAAGATTCCGTGCTTCAGAAGGCACGTTAAGCCGTCGGTCCCGGTAGTAGTCGTTAGTCTGCCAACCCACAATTGGCCAGCGTGATGGACTATGGCCAAATCGCCCCATATAGGGTACGCTCGAGCCCCTTGGTGGGGACGTATATATGATCTGGGAGTCTTTACACATATCCTCATGCTAATTGTTTAAGTAAAACCGGGCTCTGCTTCCTTACATGGAAAAACCACTACCTTTGAAATCAATATGTAGGATTATCCTCACCTCTGGCAAATGAGTAATAAAATCATGAGCGTATGCAATTTCAGCGGCTCGCTTGACATCATTCAGACTTGCTTCAGGAAACCCGATTGCTATGTTCTCATAGACTGTGCCTCGGAACAACACCGGCTCTTGGCCAACAATACCTAAAATAGACGTCTTTGTTTCATATAGGATCCTTTATTAAGTTATGCTGAATATTTCGTTATTATATTTTAAGGACAACTTAGAATAACTATATACCTCTAGATATACATGCTTACACACATATACTCACGGCCATAAAACCCTCAAAGGGGTAGCCAGAGCTAAAGAGTTAGAAACTCCTCAGCCACATTTGGAAGTTGATAGGGGACAAGATGGTAGCAATAAAGTATCTTTGGTAATGGGTCTCCAACCGCATCGCCCAAGAACCGCTTAAAAAATGCTCCGTACCCTTAGTCGTATCTTACGGCACCCTTTAATTAAGTCTCTAGGTATAGCTTAACTAAATCCCAGTTTCATTGTTTTTAATTCTTTTTATAGTCAATAATTTCTCCTTTTGTTTACAAGATTTACCAGAGATTCTACTCCTAGTTGCTAAGGGGTTAATTGTACAAGGTCAACTGTTTGAGTTTGGATTGTGACTTCAAATTTTAACGGAATTGCACATGCGTCAAATATTTTCATATGTAATTCAGTTAATTGGAAATCTGACGTAGTGTCATCAATATAAAAAATCACTAACTCAGTGTAATTGTAATATAAATAATATGAGCATGAGTATAAGTTAGTAAGTACATATGTAAATGTAAGTTACATAGAAATTAAAAAAAATCATATTAGTATTTGCAACATTTAATACACAGACTGTACGGACCGTTCAATTTATAAAAAGTGGCCAGTAAACTTTAAATATATCATACCTTGATTATATCTTTATGTATAAAATAATAGTTATTCTAGAAAGTAAGAGACTGACCCAATGAAGATCGCAGCCAATTCAAATTAAATTTTCTGATATCCTTGCCATCCAGCTTGACGCAGCCATCGTTGGGGTCGTACATCCGCTGCACCAGCTGCAAGATGGTGGACTTGCCGCAACCCGACGATCCCACCAGAGCCACCGTCTCACCCACGTTTATGTGGAGGGATAGGCCTTTGAGGATCTGTTAAGAAACATTGAGTGTTAATTTTTGTTTAAAAGGACATGACAGAAAATATAAATAAGTGCTGAGTTTTGTGTGTAGAAATAGATGGAAATCTACGGAAGCACTGCATTAGTATAAGTTAATGATATGTGTAGTATACTATGAGGTGCTTTTTCATTTAATTCTTTATGAGATTCCCATATTTTATCTTAGCTCGTTTGATTAAAAATTGTTTCATACATTTGAAAATGCATGTTAAATATTTTTGCTTAACTAGACCCGTTTACCGATACCAAAGCAACTTGCTTAAATACAATTACTTTGGTATCAGTAAAATACTTCAAGAATTGTTAAGAAAATAAATGAAAGATTCATCATACAGAAAGCATCCGGGTAATTCCGGCTTAATGAGATACGTTATAAAAAGTATACCTTAATATCTGATCGAGATGGATAGTTAAAATGCACATTGTCGAGCGTTATCTCCCCTTTGACCCTCATTGGGGCCGCTCCATCGTCGCTCAGACTGTTGATGGACACTTTCCTCTCAATCATTTCAAAGATGTTGGAGGCGGCTGCCTTGGCGGCCGAGAACGCCTCGCCGTGAGGAATGCAGAATGTGATTGATTGTGTAGCGATGTACACGCTGAACAAAATCTGCAAAGTAACATTATATAAGAGTAGGTAGAATGAAGTTTAAAATATATCTTTTCTAAGAGGATGAAATCGAATTTGAAGCACAAGATTGCAAACGCCCTGACAAAAGGAGATTGAAGCTAAGCTATATTCGTCACTCATTTTTAAAATTCCGTATTATTTTTAAAGAAGTCCAAACATCGCATTTGCATGAAAGTATTTTTAAATAATATTTGTTATTTACCAATCAAAACTTGATAGTACAAGATAAAAAAGCTATTCTAAATCTACACTAAAATCTTCATCACAAACACAAGAAATTGAAAAGTTGTTAAACGTCATAATTCGAAACATTAGTAACGTTTTACATTTCAGTAATACATTTCACAATTAACATTCACTTACACTAAATATGTCTCCAATAACATAGTTCCGTAGATCAGTGGGTTTGTCCCACTGGGAAAGCACAAGTCGGGTCCCGTAGGCCAACCCGATGGCGTTCAGGCTGTACGTCAGCAACCAGTTGAACCCGGTACCCAGCCCCGTGTACAGTCCCTGCTTGCGACCGAAGTTTTCTGCCAGCTCTAGGAGTTTGCGGTATCTGGGAATTCACAAATAAAGATGCATGTTTTTAGGTTTGGTAAGTAATGGTCGAGACCGTAAAAATCTCAGCCAACCCCAATAAGAATTCAGAATTAAATAACTGCGCCCGGGAAAAAAATGTTAACTGCAACATGTAAACTGAATAGAAAATGTAAATAAATATTTTTTTGAATTGAATAGAAAATAATACAATATTATAATATTTTTATAATATTTTTTTCTATAACGGTTGTTCTTTGTGATGGACGCAGTAGAATAAAACTTTAATTAGGGAAAAATATTTTATTGTCTTGATTGAAACTAATAAAACTCAAAAACAGTTGCTATATAATGTTATATAAAATGTTATATAAAAACTAGCTGAACCGACAAACTTTGTTTTGCCGTATAATTTATTTCTAGACCATTTTTATTCTATAAAATAAAAATTAAATGTTTGGGGTGGGCAACCCTTATAATATAACATAGGGCTATAAATATGAAACTGTTCTCAGGCCCACTGAATGTATATGTCAGAGGAGTTTGGTGACAAACACTGTATTTCATATATTAGAAGATAAAAAAGTCGGACAAGCGGAGATCTTTCAAAGGTTATTTTGTTGTCTATCTCTAAATAAAATGCCAAAAATAGCGAATAATCCGGAAAAAGAATGATCTTATAAATGTGTATAATAAAATTTCTAAACTTTAATCTTATTTGCTTTATACAATAGGATCTCCATAAAATTTTGATGTTATATCCAATGTTTCAAACAAATAGAAATGTATGATAAAACGTCGTGTAAACTAAGATTAAAGCCGTAATTAAACAATGTTTGCACACTTATATTGTTCTATTCGCGATACGATAAGATTGTAAAACTACACGGTTTATCAGAATCTAATAGAAGGAAATAAAATGAATCTTATGAGTGTTTGAGCAGAAGGAGATCCACCAGCCAACATCCTTGAAGAAACCCACCTCACCCAGTGTTGGTTTCCTTAACAAGCAAACAAGAGCTTTATGCTAGACCGTATTACTGATCATCAGCTGACTG
The DNA here is from genome assembly GCA_963576735.1 of Bedellia somnulentella. Taxonomy (NCBI): domain Eukaryota; kingdom Metazoa; phylum Arthropoda; class Insecta; order Lepidoptera; family Bedelliidae; genus Bedellia; species Bedellia somnulentella. The sequence goes on from OY755170.1 coordinate 12,835,342, forward strand.
GCGGTATTGGAATGAATAATCATTTTGTGTGACAAAGATAATTTTGAAAAAATTGGCCAAATGCAATCCGATCCCGCTCACAAATATTTTCGTAGTAGCAATGCAAACGAAGCCATACAATTATAAAAAACATGTACTCTTTTGACATACATACATTCATACATATACTCACGGCTATAAATCCCTTAAAGGGGTAGCCAGAGCTAAGGAATTAGAAATTCCTCAGCCACTTTTGGAAGTTTCGTGGGGAAAAGATGGTGAAATAAAGGTTGTTGGTGATGGGTCTCTAGCCGCATCGCCCAAAATCCCTTAAAAGCCCCAATACCGTTAGTCGCCTCTTACGTTCACCCACCGGAAGAAATGGGGTAGTGCTATTCGAAACCGACACTACACAGCTTCTTTTGAGCATGAATCAAAACGCAAACATATTTCAGCATAAGGTCTGTATGAAATACAAAGTTACATTAGCGGTTTAAATCGTGCTTATATCTCAAAAACTGCTGCAGGTATATATTTCGTTCAAATGATTTTTCGTTGTTAGTTTTTATTGCGATCTCAATCATATATTTTCAATGAAAACCGAATTTTTATCTTCAATTTTATATATGGGGAGCTCCTCTATTTGTATAGAATTTTTCAGTATACATCTATTTTTAAATTTTCAATCATGTAGAATATTATTTTTTTATGAAAAAACATTGCTGTGACACATGGATAGACAGACATGACCAAACTAATATCTTCTTAATATAGATCTTATATCTTCTTAATCTTTTTTTTGCCATTGGACTAGCAAGGAATATGATTGACAAAAATAAAGTGAATGCGATATACAGAGCAAATATTGATGGTAATGTCAGATGACAGAGAGCCTGTATTCAATTAATTTTGAAAATAGTATTCTAAAATTATTTATACATATATATATATATTATATATAGTATTGCACAAAAAAGGTACGTATGTTATTCGTTAAATTACTAAAAATGTTGTCTTGACAAACATAAGTTTGGAATCTGAGTTGGCTAATTAAACACTTGCCAATTTTTATCCTGAGGGTCATAAAAGGTGACCTAAGATTTGGGACTGTGGCTTAATTTAAACCGAACACTCCGTCACAAAACATCCTTTATTTTACCATCTCTACCCCGTTCAAATTCAAAATAGCTGAGAAATTTCTAATATTGAATTTCTCAGATTATTAAATCTAAAATGCATTATGTAATTTGAGTAAAATTGTGTTTTATAAATACTGATTTTAATAGTAATTATTCAATATATACCATCTATATAATAGTCACCTATATACCTCCTATACTCACGCATATAAATCCCAAAAAGTGGTACCCAGAGTTTCATTATTAGAAATGAATTAATGTATGAAATACATTAATGATAAAAAATACAATATATTTTTATTGCCACTAGAATGCCTCGTATCACCCCGGTTATCTACTTAATACGTATGCTAATTAATTAATAATAACGTAAATAAATAATAAGGTACGCGTGTGTAACACTTGCGATTGTATAGCCGATTAAATAAATATATTTTTTATAAACTTAGTTTAATCTTAACTAAAGATTGGTCATTTAAAATTGCGAGTTATGCTTGTTCAAGCATTGGCTCGTATATTAAAATTATCATTAAATCCATACTAAAATGTTACCAATAATTCACATATTACATTAATTTAAAATTAAAGGGCATGAAATGGGTATGAAAAGTTTCATGTACATTGTTCGATCGATCATCATCGATCGTACAAAGTGGCAAGCTAAGTCTCTTTGGCTACCCCAATAAAAAACTGATGGCGTTAGTATATTTATATTGGATCCAAATAATAAACACAATATATAATATAAATTTATTATTTTGTAAGTATTTAAACTATTTACCTGTTAGCCTCCTTTTCTTCTCCACCAAAAGCCACCACAGTTCGAACTGACTTAAGTACCTCCTCTGCCTGTTTTCCGGCTTTACTGTAACAGTCCATTTCGTGTGCTGACGATTTAGTCTGGTACTGCAAGGACCACATTTATTTAGTCGCTTAGGACGCCAACTTTAAGTATACAAAACATGAATTAACAAAACAAACATTATTTTATTTTTATATTCGAGATTACGCTTTAAATTATTTTCTTATTTTATTTGATTACATAGCTTAATATTTATAACGATTTTCATTTACCAAAAAGATATTTTAAAATAAGGCGCTGATAGTATTGTTATATATATACAATACTATATATATATATATATAACAATACTATCTATATATATATATATATTGAAGAAACAACGTCTACTAGATCAGCTATAATATTAAAAACCAAAAGTAGTGACGAGTTTAAGTTAATAGAAGATGAAAGATTTTAATTCCCGTTCAATTACTGTTGTAAGGTGACAATTCGGTATGCAAAGTATTTTTTTTGGTATTTATTAAATATTTTTATTCGATAGCAAACACGAAAATAAAAGACTTATTTGAATATTTTTCGTCTAAAATGAGTAATTGCAAAGTTATGATTTTTTAAAGATTGTTCAACTTTTGTACTTAATGACGTCATCGATCGAAAATATCACGTAGCGAGTAGCGACATGCAAATAAAGCGAAATGTTTAATAAAAATGTTGCTGATTGCAAAACATTTCACGTATTTGTGATCTCAAATGAAATTATTACGATTTGATACTAAACAAACTTTTCATTTTCGATATTTTATTTATAAGCTGCAAATACGATTGTCTTTGAAATAACGGTCATCTTAGCTTTGTTTAATTTCATTGCAAGAAAATATGTTTTAAAAACATAATATCTCGAAATGGTTTCGTAATCAGCACCACTTTTGTAAAACTTTGCACACCGAATTTCGTGCTTAGTAGGATTAAAGTTTTTTTTATCTTACAAAATCTATGTTATAGTGGTTTATGTTCATGGAAAACTATGAAGTAAAATTCCCAACCTAAAGAAAGCCTTTTTTTAAAAATCAATGTTAGCTATTTCACAGCAATAAAAAGGATTTCGACATACTAACAGCACCCAATTTTAAAAGGGACAATACTATAAAAAACGTTATTTGAATATCAGCCAGTTGTATCAAAGATTACTAACTACTATAGGATTCAGACAAGCAAAAGAACCTACGTTAGTGAGGAGAACAGAGGAGGCAATGGAAAATGGCACGACGGTCATGCAGGCCAGGGTGAGCTCCCAGCCGAGAGGGAACGCCACGCAGAAACACAGCAGAGCAGTTCCCAGCAGGTTCGACACCACTGCCAGCTTCTCTCCCATGCCGTTTTTCAACTTCATCATGTCACTGGCAACAAAATTTTAATGAGAAATAACAATAAATTCCTAGTTGGCACACTGTTTAAGCGATAAGCTCACGGACAGATGCTCTGCGGAATCAAATCAGATTTCAGTTATTTGTTCGAGTATTTATTTTCCTACTCATTATTGTTCTTTGAAAATATACTTTTATAATACAAATGTCACAACATATTATATGGAAGACCACTGCATCTTAAGCAAAAAATATTGTAGAGAGAGGGTCTTAATTGCATTTTCATTCATTTTTCAAAAATCAGAAAATATTAAGAATGGATTGGCATTAAACAAATCATCCCGTAGGTGTCGTACCAGAGAACAGGTCTAGTTTAAATTATTAGTTGGTGAAGTGATTGGAAACCCATCTCCAACTATCCTGTATTGTCAAATTTACAATTTTTTACTAGTCTGCTTCAGCGGTAATCATTTATTTCATAATTCAATACAATAAAATAATATCAAGGCTTTGTGTGATCCTTTCTGGGATTAAACCCGTGATATATTAAGTGAGGATTATGGTTTCATATCATAGATATATCATGCTATACTTATGCTTCCTATCTACTTACTCGGACATCCGTGAAGCCAGGTTGAATGTGTTATCAGTGTCGTACCATGACATCTCCTGACACAAAACTGCTCGCAAGAACAGGTATCGTATCCTCGTAAGCTGAAAACATCCACTTCAAACTGTAATTTACTTAATTAAACAAATTAACGACATTATTTTCCATTAGGGTAGGCAGAGACTATCGATCGCCACTTCATATAATCTTGGCAAACCTCTCGAGCTTCGTTTACATCCTTCAACATTTTCATACATGCTCTTTTATTTTTCACTAGCTTTTTGCCCCGCGACTTCGTCCGCGTGGACTTCATTTTTTGCATCCAGTTTACATAATACCAAAATACCGAAACACTGTCTCAACTTCTGTTTTTTATATTTATAATCCCGCGGGCGTTGTAAATGACATAAAGGACATTGAGGCTTTTTAAGTGATTGTTGGGCGATGCAGTTTGTGACCCATCACTAACAACCTTTATTAACCTATCTTTTATCAATATATTTCCAAAATTGGATGAAGAATTAGTATCTCCGAAGCTATGGCCACCCTTTTATGGAATTTATGGTTGTTAGCATATATTCATGAATGATTGATAGTTGGATTTCATAAATTCAATCGCACCAAGTTTTATTATAAAATGTAAAAAAACTCTATATTAACTTTCATTTGCTATATCAACCCGTTAGGGGATGAGTTCCAAAAATTCCTTTTTAATTGTTCATAAGAATCATGAAACAAATATACCAATTTTTTATGTTCAGAAATGAGAATATCTCTAGTAAGTACAGATACGGATAGTAGTTTGGCGCTGCGGCGACGGCCCGGTGCTGCCCCCTACACTGACCGTTGGTGATAGTGGGAGAGCTTGCAGCGATTGCTCGGCAATATAGGGATGATTAGTGGTGGATCTCCTTCCAAAATAATCGCTAAATTGAAGGGATAGTGCTTGTTATTATTATATATAGTGTTATTTTAAGCTGACAAAATTTTTTTTTAAAAAAGCTTGAATTACCTGAGATACGAACCCGGGACGATTGATTCATAATAGTTCTAATTAAATATTCATAGTAGTTAGTTATACCGCTACGCCACGGAGACGTTACCGGGGCGGTGTCAAATTTTTATTACGCTTTATTTCACATTAGTCTTACTATTGATAAACAAATTTGTCATTTAAATTGATGAAACCCCTTCATCTTTCCAAAATGAACATTAACAAAGTGTCTGATGTGAATTCCATCGATGATAAAAATAATCGCTGCAATATTTTGAGCCATACATGAGTTAAGGTTTTTTGATGTTCCTATGAGAACTCTTGCAGATTCCTTAGTTTCAAGGAATCGTCGTCGTTTCATTTAGTTTCTATATTTACATGTTAATATTCGTTTGCAATATAAGTAGATGTAAAAAAAAATGTATACGATAAAAAGAGTACATCATGGCTCGGGAGTTCCTTATTTTCGGGGATGCATTACCGTACCATTAAGCTTCTAAATTTTGATTTTTATATTAGTTTACAATATTTTACGTTGTTTTAAACGATACACAGCGCCATCTCCAATGCATTTAGTAAGCAAACAATATTTTTGATTTCCCGTGGGAACATATTTTTTCCGGGATAAAAAGTACCCTATTATTTAATTTAGACTTCTAACTACACGTCTGAAAATTTTCAAAGCAATCGGTTCAGTATTTACGGCGTGAAAGCGGAACAAACAAACAAACAAACTCACTTTCCCATTTATAATATTAGTATGGATAATTCGTTCGCCAGAATTTTTGAGCACACTCCAAGTGTGTCCTCCGTGGTCGTTCTCTCGCTTCATCTTCGAGACATCCCCGTCCTCTTTTAAATTCAGCAAACCAATTGAATACTGTTGCTCGGGAATAAGCAGACTCACCAAAAGTAGAAGCCAAAAGATCAAAACATTCTTGAGGCTTTAAACCTTTTTTAAAGTCATAGTCATAATAAATCATAGCGCAAAAATCACGTCGAATGAGCTCCATTGTTGCAAGTGAATTCCCGCCAGATTCTCGGAAAAATGATGCTCATTCAAATAATAAATAAATAAAAGAAGTGTGTTCTATATTCAAATATGTCAATAAAAAACCAGCCCATAAGATGGTGTATAGCTTGCCAGTGTCAATTAAATGAGAAAAGAGTATTTAGTTTCTTTTGGCATGCCCGTCGTATAATCTATATAATCTAAGAACTAATATTGATGATAGATTTCCAAAAGCTTCTAAGTGGCCCACTTAGTGAGATGGTTGACGTTGGGATAGTTATATTTCAAACCGACATTACATAGCATAAACAATTAAAATAAAAGTTTTTTTTACATAAGTCACATCGTAAACACTAGCGCTGGAAATAACAATGTAACGATTGTTCAATTGGAGTCAAGTAATGTGCATTCTGTAAATTGATTCGTTTAGATTTAAATATGGTATCAAGGTCTTCTGCTTTTATATTCCCTATTGATCATTTCTGTGCATATGTCTTTTCTATTAAACTGGTCGTGTTACATTTTTCTTTAGTTGCAGTTTTTCACACACACATTTTCTTTTTATACATGAACATAGGTGTCGGTTTAGTATTTCATGGAATTGTAGGTATCTTAGCTTATAACAAGAAGTGACTAATTTCAATCTTTATTTCAATAGTAATAAATAGTACCATTATTTTTTTAAAAAAACGACTACGACATCAAGATAAAATCGTAGTAAATAATACTTGTATGCTGTATGGAAAGCCAGGTTTTGTATTGATTAAGTATTAGCTTGCTTGCATTATTTACATTCTCGTGGTCCGTCCTGGTAATGCAGAGCTAGTAAGCATTTTGAATGAATTAAATATGATATATTGCTTAAAGCCTTTCTCGATAAATAGGGTATCTAACACTCACATAAATTTTCGATCGGGCTTTCATTTTCAGAGATTATAGCGTTTAAGCAAGCAAACTTTTCTCTTTTATAATATAAGCAATGATTAATACTATGTTTGTTGTTTAAGTTTCAACTATTTCCTAGTTTACGGTTTAAGCGATAACTGGGAATGTTTTTTTCTATTAAATTATTAACGTATTTTAAGTCCTAGATAGTATAAAGGAATGTGCCCGTAACATATTATAATTATTACAAAGAGATTAATTTTCATATGCTTTTACATACGTATAGCCATCTTATATCAATATGCACTCGTTTATTGCGGCTTGTTGAAATGAGTGACTGATGATTGTATGATGATGGCATAAAATCAATGACCGCTTCTAAAAAAAAGATCTGGTTCTAAAAAAAGACGAGGAAATATATTAAAAAAGTAAAATCAATATTTTGCTCACCTGTCTAATAGCACTCCAGTTTATAAGAGCAACTGATATAAAACACAGCAGTATGGAAACACAGATGGACACTGCCATCCCCTTCCCCATAGCAGAGGCGTCTTCCATCAACGCGTCCATATTCTCTTCGTAGCTAGCATTTGTCCTGTGTCCCGATTGATAAACACATTATGTTCATATTTTAGTACTACAACCCATATTAAACGAAAACGGGGGGACAAGGGGTAATTCACACTTCTAGAGATCAAGTAACATCCATCGTTCTTAACCCTATATTACCAATACTTTATTTTAAGATATTTTACGTAATTCGTATCTTAAACATACATACATACATATACTCACGGCTATAAATCCCTAAAAGGGGTAGCCAGAGCTGAGAAATTAGAAATTTCTCAGCCACTTTTGGAAGTTGAGTGGGGAAAAGATGGTAGAATAAAGGTTGTTGGTGAGGGGTCTCCAACCGCATCGCCCAAAAATCCCTTAAAAAGCCAAATACCGTTAGTCGCTTCTTACGTACACCCACCGGAAGAAATGGGGTAGTGCTATTTTAAGCCGACACTACACAGCAATCGTATCTTAAAGTGGCTAAATAATCGTTAACTCAATAGTTCTAGCTACCCCTTTTTGAATCAAGTATTTTTCAGTTGACTTTTACGTATAATGATACCATTTGTTCATTTCAAAACAAAGTAGGTAAGTTTGTTGATATAACTTTCTAGCTAACGCGAATATTATTATAGAAATCTGATACAGAAGTAATAATACGCAGTAATTTTTGTTACAATAACATCCGGAATGATACTTATACTACCTACCACAGGGCGTACATGACCAAGGAATCCTAAGTACATCATGCCACATACCATATTTGATCATACAACTGCATTCTTTGGCAAGTTTACAATTATTTTTTTGTCTGAAAATATGTGTATAAAATAGTCAAATAACAGTTAAAAGTGTTAAGTAAACGTCATCGAAACTTAACATACGAGAAAAGAAACTTTCTGTTTTTTAGTTTTATATCGAAAATAACAGAACTATGAAATCAGTTATAGCTGGAAATTTTGTTGCAATAATACACTGTACCTCCTAACCTTTCTACACTGAAAATAAGTAAAACAAAATACTTACAATCGCCGCCCTCCTCCAAAGAACTGTAGAAGTGGTAAGTAACTAGAAGTCCCTTCTTGCTTGGCGGTCCGCTCCACCAGGGTGGTGCTGAGCTCTCCGAACTGCACCAGGTTGTAGCAGATTCCTCCGCCACCGAGCATCGACAGCAGCATACCCAGGACCGTCGCTGATATTTCGTACCATGTTGCATACCGGAACTATACGTGTTGGGATAAATAAGAAAATTATTAAAATCACAGTATCGCATAAGTTTAGATACATTTCAAAAGTACATACTTCATACTCACGGCCGTAAAAAGGAGTAGCCAGAGTTTCAGAGCTAGCAACTCCTCAGTAACATTTGGAAGTTGGTAACAAGATGGTAGAAATAAAGTTGGTGATGGGTGTCCAACCGCATCGCGCAAAAACCACTTAAAAAGCCCCATACTCTAAAACGCCTCTTACGGCACACGGGGGTAGAAAGGAGTAGTGACATTCTACACGGCAAAAGTGTTTTTTGGGTAACACACTTCTTAGACTTTTTTAGGAACCACCACCTAGATAGATCTGAGATATAATGAAAAAGCGCCTTTATTAGTCACGAGCTTCCTACAATCACCTAAGTTGTCTGCCTCACGCCTTAGATCCGTCACCGTTACAAAAAAGAAGACACCTCCCTTCTTTATAATTAATACTGACAGCCAGATAAGTTTTAATTCCACGTGATTCTACGTACGTACTCTATATAACGAAGTAATAATAAAAAAACTTACAATTTGGTAAAGCATTAGGGGCTTCGAATCATCTTTTTTCTTCCTGAAACAAAAAAGGTACATAGGACACGTCCAATTCATGTAAACGAAGAACAAGAGAAAGGTGGCAATAAATAGTTTATGCCCACTCAAGGAGAAGTTGTGGCATAAGTGTATGTATTACGAGCCACGTGATATTTAACGATTATACTTCTTGATTTTCATACGTTAATTACTATTTCATATACTTACCATATAAGTAAAATATGGTAAAATTACCATTGGATTATCTTATTTGGTATCTGGAGGTGTATATGGAGTCAACCTGAGAGAGCTTACATAAACAAAGACTATGCACTCTGAATTAAACTTGAAGAAAATTGAACTTTTATATTCAATTTTTTTATGTGGTTAAACGGTTCTTGTCTTCTTGTCCCGTAATTTGGTGTCTTTGTGGCCGTTGTGCTACAAAGCTGTGTAGTATCAACATTTATTTTACAATATTTTCTCCACTCAACTTTCAAAAGTGGCTAAGGAATTTCTTATTAATTTCTTAAAAAGATCTGGCTACCTCTTATAGGGACTTATAACTGCGAATAAAGGTATGTCTGTATGTATATTACGCCTGTTGTGACTTATTACTCAACCCGCTTGCAATGGAGAAGTGTTTTTCTAATGGGGTTTCGTTGTTTGTCATTCAGCAGAACCCTAAAAATGAGTTAATACGTTAGCGGAATTTGGTTAGCTAGAATTAGAGAGACTCATAAGGATACGCGATGCGATTAACAAAAACTTTGTTGGCAGATCATTCCAGCACAAGGACGCTGAAAACCTGAGTTTGCCTCAAAATGCTTCGGAACGATGCTTGGCAGGATCACTCTGTCTCTCAATTGTTAATCAGATTTTGTTAATTGCAATTTATTAAACGAATGTAAAAAAAGCAAACCAAACATCAGAACGAAACGAAATAGAAAACTATATAGTTTAAAGTGGTGTGGCACTCATAATAATAACCTGCGCATAGGACCAAATATGCAGATACCATAAACAACATCACAGTAATGCAACTTGGATAATATCAACGCACAAATGGACACGCATATCTATTTTTAGATAATCGCGTAATTTGAGATACAGGCGATGAGCCTAGTTTGGGACCAGCTGACTCTTGAAAATTTTGTATCATTTTAATCTGAATAAAGAATTATTTATTTATTTATCACTGATAGCATGCATGGCTTTCAAATTGAAATTAACATCCATATTTAGGCTAATATTTTTTGCTTCTATCACTCTTTCTATCACACCCTGAATATATTCATTTTCGGCTAACTAAGCAATAAAAGTATAAAACATCTGTTATTTACTTTCTTGCACCTTATTATATATTTTTTAAGATTCAGAACGTAACAGTTTTTTTCTGTTAAAAAAGCAATCCGGGATCTTTATTTGCGACATCTACTAAATTGAGAGAAACTTTACTGCAGATTATCTGCAATAATTAGTATTGGGATTCTGAATAATATTGTAAGATCTGCAGTGTACATAATGAGAACCAAGACCCTGATAAAGACCCTTGCGTTATGCCTCGGAGAAATATGTTCGTAAAAGCCGACCAGCATTTTAGTAACCCATAGCTTAGAACTGCTCTAGTTCTATTCGCTTCCGGAAGCCTCTGATTGCCTGTAGTCAAGGCTCTTTAACGAAGTTTTTGCATTGTCAATTCTCGTTGTAAACCTGCTGCCCAGTGCAACTGCTTTTTGCTGATAGTTACTTGCAACATACATGCACAATTTTGACGATCAGAAAAGATGCATTTAGGAATCTATCGCTATCTAAATTCACAGCATTGAAAAGCACCGCAAGTAATCGGCATTTTCGATAACTGTATTTTTCGAACGTGCAGTAAAATAAAGTTCTATGGTTGTTGCAAAATAAAATATAAATAAAAATTTTAGAATTCAAACATTATGGTACCTCGTTGTATTCAGAGTATCTACACGTTATAATTTTCAGTGTTCTTATTTGATTTCAGCAAAAAACCTAGCCAGAAATTAACATTGGACCGAGTTTTCTTTTAATAGAAGTACGAATTTTGTGGAATTATAGACATTTGGTTTTCTACAGTACAATAATCACTATACCGCTTACCAAAAGCTTGGTAAGTATCATTGGGTATAAATCCTGGATATAAAGTACTAAAACAAGAACTTATTCTTTTTATTAGCATAATCGTCGAATATTCGGAAGGTAAATATATTTTTTCGATCTCTTGCGTGCCAAAAACGCGGTTCTGTTATTCCTAACAGACAATTAATTACAATTCTAATTTAATCAGATTTTATCAATCTTATGTAGATTTTATATTGAAGTTAACTACTTATCTCTCCATAGAAGGTAAATACATTAATGCTTTTAATCAAAATCTTCTTAAGTATACAGTGTTTTCCGATCATTTGGATCTCGCACCTTAATCTCGTTTTATCGTTTATAAGCCATGGAAATTTATTTATTCCAATGAATTAGAATAACAAAATGTGCAACAGACTGTAAAGTATTAACGATATCAGCATTTAGTTGGAAGAATTAAAAAGTATTCTTAAAACACAATAACGTCACGAAAAACTCACCAAAACTAACCTAACCTAACCATGAGACGAGCAAATGTCACTGGTGAGCGGTCTAAATAAATCACAGTTGAAACTAAAATTAACTCATTCACAACCTCGTTGAAAAAAACGTCTGTTCTTATAAATTTTGTTTGTATTGTGCTTCATTGTACGAATATACCTAATTAAAAGTTATTTAGATACGAATAATAAGCAATGCTGCGAAGTTGTAAAACATTTCTTGTTTTATTTTCTAGACTGATGCAGGCAATAACAGACTAAATAAAATCTCCAGATCAATTCTGTAGATGGATAGATCATCCGTTGGGCTCACTTTCAAAGTACGTTTTAGCCTATACACTTTATAGCCGTGACTTAATAATTTATTATTAGAGACTTATGTCCCTAAAAGGGTAAATCATAGCTTCGGAATAAGAAATTCCTCAGCAACTTTTGGAAGTTGTATGGGGATAAAGTTGTAAAACAAAGGTTTTTGGTGATGGGTCTCCAACTTCTTCACAAAAAAAAGAACTTGCTTCAATACCCTTAGCCTCCTCTTACAAACACCCATAGGAGGAATTAGGGTAGTGCTATTCTACCTCGACACTAAACAGCTATGATTCCTTTACAGTAAATCAAGCTCAAATGTCATAAAATCAGTGTAGTGTCGGCTTAGAATAGCACTACCCCCTTTCTTCCGGTGGGTGTACGTAAGAGGCGACTTACGGTATTGGGGCTTTTAAGGGATTTTTGGGCGATGCGGTTGGAGACCCATCACCAACAACCTTTATTTCACCATCTTTTCCCACGCAACTTCCAAAAGTGGCTGAGGAATTTCTGATTCCCCAGCTCTGGCTACCCCTTTAAGGGATTTATAGCCGTGAGTATATGTATGTATGTATATGTATGTATGTCATAAAAGTTTACCTTGGATAGTTGGAGAAAGACTACTGAACCTAAATGTGCCGAACAAACACCGTAAGAGCAACTAACTCTCAGTTTTCGTGTAACAATATCTAGCTATTCCGTTTTCAATAGATATTTATACATATTATAATTTACATAAAAATGTGTGTAATTTGTATATTGTATGTTGTACAAAATCTGGTACTTCAAATGGTTGAAGCTCAAAGATTTTAGGGTAATTTTGAGATGACACTGAGTACTGTCATGGACGGATCTGAATAACAGGACTAAGATAAATAAATGTAGTTAATAAAATCTATCTATATCTATACTAATCTATACTAATATTATAAAGAGGAAAGGTTTGATTTTTTGTTTGTTTGTTTGTTTGAATTGAATAGGCTCCAAAACTACTGGACGGATTTGAAAAATTCTTTCACTGTTTTGATGCTACACTATTTCCGAGTGACATAGGCTATATTTCATTTTCAAAAAATTTAGGAATCCTTACGTAAACTTCAAAAATGTAACCCAAGGTGTTAAAGAAATACCAAAAAAAAACCTTACATCGCGTGCGCTACGAAAACTATTGACAATAGAATAAAATTATGTACTACAATTTTATAGAACACATTATTATCTAAAAAAATGCCCCGACAGCATGTCTCTAACTATTATAGTTATCTCACAACAAGCGTCATTATATAAAATTATTTAAAAATTAAATTAAAATCCTGCTTTAGAAAAGGCTCTTTATTTGTACCTATCTAATAAAAAAAAACGTATATATTATTTCAGACTACTTCAATACCCTTATATTACTTTTTGAATTATTCGATTCGAACATTCCATTCGAAAGTTATCTCGAATTAAAAAAAATAGATAAAACTCCGCTCGATTAGCTATGCATAGTAAGTTGTTGCAGGCGTCACGAAGGGGTACGGGAGGCTGCTTATCAAAGAGTTAAAGCAAAATTTAATTGTAGCGACTATTATCACTGGCCCAGCAGCCGGTCAATAAGCTCATATACCGAGGATACCGATGATCCCAACTGATCTGCCAATTCCATTTAAACGGCTACAATTTCCGGTTAAAACATCTTTTGCTTTAACAAATTAATAAGTCCCAAGGCCAAACCTTCAAATTAGTAGGGATTGACCTGCGAAAGAATTGTTTTACTCACGGTCAACTGTATGTTGGCCTGTCGCGGGTGGTAGCCCCTGAACATCAATTTATTTTGCTGCCCCAAAATACAACAACGTCAAATATTGTTTACAGGGAAGCTCTAACTCTATAAATTGAATGGCTTTTGATGTAATTACTCATTATGAAAAATAAAAAAATATATCTAAATATAAATACAAAAAAATATAATATACATACATACATATACTCACGGCTAAAAATCCCTAGAAGGGGTAGCAAGAGCTAAGGAATCAGAAATTCCTCAGCCACTTTTGGAAGTTGTGTGGGGAAAAGATGGTGAAATAAAGGTTGTTGGTGTCTTCAATCACATCGCCCAAAAATCCCTCAAAAGCCCCAAAACCGTTAGTCGCCTCTTACGTACACCCACCGGAAGAAATGGGGTAGTGCTATTCTAAGCCGACACTACACAGCAAAAAATATAACATAGCTTAAAACTTAAAAAAAATATTAAAATAATAATACATGTAATAAAATACAAAACAAAATTTTAATGATACTTTATGCCCGAGCGAAGCCGGGACGGGCTGCTAGTATGTCATATTTTTGGTCTTTCGAGCAACCCACGCTTTTTCATGATTCTCACCTTATATTGGGAATAGATTTTTACTTTATAGTTACATGTGCTTTATTAGCGTTTTTTCAGTTTTTTAAACTATGATTACTTTTAACTCGTTAGTACTGAATCATTTGAAATTATTTAATCCTGGCGACCCTAATTAGTATAATGGGATGAACCTATGATATTATTATATTATCTCTGATTCTAGATAAGTATGCTTGTAATTGTGTAAGTGTAATTGTTTGCTGTGTAGTGTCGGCTTAGAATAGCACTACCCCATTTCTTCCGGTGGGTGTACGTAAGAGGCGAGGCGAGGCGATGCGGTTGGAGACCCATCACTAACAACCTTTATTTTAACATCTTTTTCCCCACGCGACTTCCAAAAGTGGCTTAGGAAATTCTAATTCCTTAGCTCTGGCTACCCCTTCTAGGGATTTATAGCCGTGAGTATATGTATTTATGTATGTACAAATTTAGCGTTTAATTGGTCCATTTGAAGTGGGTTAAAATAAAGTAAATGGAAAGGGGTAACGATTGAAAGCCAGACCTTTGATTATGTACTGCCAGCTCTTCACAAACACATACTCGTAATTAATCCATTTCCAAATCACCTTAATGTAATTGTTCCAAGTTATAAGAATAACAGATTTTATTAATAAAGGTAAAATTACCTTTAAAATACCTAAAAGTATTACCAGATTTTAAAAAAAACCCATCACCAACAACCTTTATTCTATCTTTTTTTTTCCCACTCAACTTCCAAAAGTGGCTGAGGAATTTATAATTTCTCAGCTCTGGCTACCCCTTTTAGGGATTTATAGCCGTGAGTATATGTATGTATGTATTTTAAAAAACAGAAAAACAGGAGATAGATATACTTTCTCCAGTAAGATACCTTGAAATTAAAAAAATATATTTTAATCATACAATAACATTCAATCTTCATATTCGCATCATCTCACTGTTCCTCATAACTGGTTCCTTACACTTAGTCTGGGAGGCTAATGTGGTTTTTTTATAATAGTATTTTGCGGAGATTCATTGCAGAATACCGTACTAAAATAATATGCTAGTATAATGTTACTTGAATTTTACTTTCTCTCTATTTATACTCTACCCCGAGATTAAAATACTTTTAGCACTGATGAAGTAAGGCACCCCTGCACTAGCCCTTTAAGATAAGCATCCATCCATGTCCAGTCTTCAGTTTTTACTTACTTTCAGGCTGCAATATAGTTTTTTATCAGTAATTTATTCGTGCTCCTATACATATTCGTGGTTTATCTCACCAGAATGAGTTCTTCACGTCCTTGGGTAGCGGTTAATAAATCTTTAGGCTGCAATTGACCTTGTGTATTTAATACATTTTTCAGTGGCCTATTGAGTTGCTCAAATTTGAATAAAAACCGGTAACTAATATAACACATAATATGTTATTCGGAAGGTAATATGAGTAACTGTCAAATTGATTTACTAAGGGCCAGTTTTTTGATCCGTGGTTAACTCAACAATTTGTTAAATATCGTAACTATTAGTTAGATATCAGCAAAATGCATTTTTTGACCCGTGGTTAGAGTAACTAATGTCAAATATCGAACCAAAATGGATTTACGATTTGACTACTGGTTAGACATTTAACTATAGTCAATGTAACAAATGGTTATATTTTTAACTACGGATCAAAAAACTGGCCCTTAGCCAGTAGTTTTAGAAAGCAGAGCATATACCTAACTTTGCTGCATTTTATATTTTATGGCTGAATAATATTATTAATAGTCATAGATGAAGATTCATATCAGGTGCAATAGTATTCTAATCTGATAATGTATGATAAATTGCATGTTCACTTAAAATACTACTTTAAAAATAAAAATTCGCAATACTTATCAAAATTAATAGTCATAAAATTAGATATTCGCTCGAACTACACACATAAAAAAAACTTATTGATATAGGAAGTAATAATTGGGAATTCCAATTTAATGATAAGGGTAGATTAAAGGAGTGTTTAAAACAAGAAACAAAAAACTTTATACATGTATTTCTTCCACATTGATATTGCGCCGTATTGTGATTTCACTTGGCCTAATAGAAACGAAATATAAGTATATATCTAATACAAAGGGCTCTGTAATATAGTACCATATTAAATCTTATTTTAACATACCTTTCAACTTAACGTCCGTAAAGTGGCGTTTATTTAAAACTATTAAATAATGTTTTTGATATTACATTATGTTCAAAGTAATCGTAACTAATTTGTGAGTGATTATAAATAAAGTTGACTTTCCATCCCCAAAAAATGGAAGATTAGATCCCCAAAATGCTTGCACAGGTACAAAAAAAGCGTTGAAATGCATACTCACAACTTTGTCCCCATGGTGTCGGTAGAGGTGTACACCTGTACAGTAATGCGAGCGAACCGACTAGCGCGCTCGGGAGCGCCGTCACTTGTGAAACTAATTTATCACAATAAGCTCTATAGCTATAACGTATCCTTCGCGAGCACTTCACAGACTTATTAGCTAAATATTTAATTTCAAATTAGTGAAGGCAAGCCGATGTAAACTTTAATCGCATAGAGATAAACGGTGCAATAAAGGAATCGCCTTTATTGTTCGCGTTTGATAAGAGCCCATCACTATTATGTCGGGCAAGTAAACAGCGTGGTTTCCGCCTCAATAGAGTGTCGGCAAGAGTCGAGTGCCTACTCGTACGATTATCGATCTAGTTAATTTCAGTGGTACTGTTCATCTACTACGCAGTAATTAAATAGAAATTGTAATGTTAATTATTTATTGCTAATGCCGTATAGGATTGGCTAAGGTATACGTTGTATTACTTTTTCCAGGTAGTAAAAGTTGCCCAAAGCGGAAATCATCACCACACCTACCGATATAGTCACGACTTTATACCTCAAAAAAGGGTAGCCAGAGCTTCAAATCAAAAATTCCTAAATTACTCTTTTGAGTAGAGTAGAGTAGTAGGTAGCGTTTGCATATATATAAAACAATATGCTATTTTATGTAGATGACGTGATAGCTCAATGGGTAGAACACCGGTTAACGTGCAAGCGACTAGTGTTTAAATCCCGGGTCGGGCCTACAATAATTTATCTTTTCTAAAGACATATGTGTGGTTAATTTATCATGGTTGTTAACGGTGAGGAAAAACATCGTGAGGAAACCCACATGGCTGAGTTGTACTTAGTCATGTGACAGTGTATTCGTACAAAACGGCGATAGGCCTGCCCCCTATCACGTGAGTACACTGTCCATGCAAAACTTCAGTACTCTGACTCTGAACAACGGGTGACAAAGTCACGCGATGTTCAGAAGTATTAGTACCTCTGCCAATCCCTTCGGGAATATTCGGCGTGAACGTTTATGTTATGTATGTTATAATATGCTATTTACTCAATGTCAATAAAACTAAAATTAACCGTCGCTTCACTAGGTATATGTAAAGAGAAGAAGATAAGAGAATTAAAAACGAAACTCTTAATTACGTAATGTCTGTGCTTCTGTGTGTCCGCATTTTACACCCACTTATTTCTGAAACAACCTTTGCTTTTACCATCTTTTCCCCACTCAAATTTCCAAAAGTGGCTGAGGTATTTCTAATTCCTTAGCTCTGGCTACCCCTTCTAGGGATTTCGAGCCATGAGTATATGTATGTATGTTATTTCTGAAAGTGTTAATAATACTAAGTTATTGAAACTTGATAGACGTACAACAACAACAAAATGTGTGCGGATAAACTCAAAAATATTATCTAATCCTTGATTAAAAATCTAACTTAAATTTATCAAACAATATTATTAATTTAAAATTTTATTGACTGAATTCATACGTTGATAGATTTGAACTCCCGAATCACTTTTACTTTTAAACTAATCGTAATTAAGATTATATGTACAAATCACAGGTACAAATATATACATAAAATTGGTTTAAATATGTAGTTCTTGGAAAAACAAAGATTGCATGTATGTTTTTTGCTCATAAATATCACAGACCATTTTCGTTATATCTTATTAGATATTAAAACCCAATTTTTTTAGATATTAAACCCCATTTTTTTTAAATCCGTTGCTCTTCCTTCTAAATTTTGAAACAAGCTAGTGACAATTAGAAATAAAGTAGATTTTCTTGATCTCAAATAAAATAAAACACACTCTCTACGGGCGAGTCAACTCGCTCTTGGCCAATTTTCTTTATAACTAGCTGACCCGACAGACTTCGTACTGGAAAATTTGCTTATGACAAAGTTTAAGGGCCGGCGCTGACTGCCGGCATGGCACAGGATGGCACGGTAAGTTCTGCTGCAGCATTCCGAAGGATAACACGGCCTTCCGCGGCATGCCGTGGCATGACACGGCAAATAACTCCGCGCATGTTCAAAGTTAGTTGTGTTCATAATGATTGACTGGGATTTAGTATTTAAAGTATTATACACTCCTACCCTTGCCCTCCCCCCGCGCGGCGAACGGACTGCGCCGCGTACTGGCGGCCCGTGTCATGCGCGTGCGTCTCGCGAGATGCAGCAGTACGCCGCGGCATCCCGTGGCATGCTTAGGCACGTTCTGTCCTACCGCGGCCTCCCTCGGCATCGTTTTTTCAAAATGAATTCTATACGCATGGTAATAAGATTAAAAATGCTATATCTGTACCGAAATCCTTTGCCATGCCATGCCGGCAGTCAGCGCCGGCCCTTAGGCGTTCTTTCCGGTACTCTCATTCAATCAGGCGTGAATATTATATTGGGTAATTATCTAGCATTCTGCCAAATTTTATTTATAAACATTATGTGGGAACAGCAAAGATATTCTGGCCAATACACCCTGCTGTGTACCAACTTAGAATTTGTATTTATGTTTAGCTAGAGAAACATTTCGATACCGCGATGTACGATTTTTTATAAGGACCCCCCTTGATATTTTTTTTTAAATTTTTGTATTTGTTGTTACATCAGCAATAAAAATAATTAATTTGCGGAAATTTCAGATTTTAGTCCCGATTTTTAAGATGGAGCCTGGAAACAGACAGACAGACAACGATGTCTTAGTAATAGTGTCCCGTTTTACCCTTTGGTACGGAACCCTAAAAATTATATAATTTTTTTTAAAATTGGATCAACATATATAACTGGCTCTATTAACAACTTTACTAGTCGTCATTAGAAAGTTTTTAATGTATCTTAAATTATAGATTTTAAACTGGGCAACTTGACATAAATTACCTTCTCCTATGACTTTTCTGAGATGAACCAGTTATCTATTAGGTTTCCATCAAACTATCAGAAAAAAAATATATAATTAAAGACGGTTTGGGCACTATGCGTCAACTTACAAGTATCGTAATAAACTTGCGGCGTTTATTTTTCGCGACATATGGTATCTTTTCTACATATGCTTACGGCTAGAATCCAAAAAGCAGGACGGAAGAGATTCGGTTTAAAAATTCGTCGATCAATGTTGGAAAAAAAGAGAAATATACCGTAATCTTTTTAATCATCCTGCGTAGGAAATATTATTATTAGTTCAAACATAATACTTGTAGTTCTTGCTTATACTCAACTTAGTTAGACTTCGTTGGGTGGTGTAAATTCAAACCCAAACATCGTATATTCCTGAAAGGGGGGCAGAGGTACTTATACTTTTGAACATGGAGTTACATTGGAGTCACCTTGTGTTTAGACTACCAATGTTTCACTTGAATAGTACACTCACGTGATAGAGGGCAAGCTTATAGCCGTTTTCGTATTAATACACTATGACATTTCTAAGTACAAATAAAAATATAAGCCATGTGGGTTTCCTCAGACTATTTTCTTCCACATCTTTAACAACGATAAGCATTAATGTATAGGTTGTGAATAAGTTGTGTTTAATTAAGTTCCGTTTAAATTGCATTTATATTTGACTGTAATTTAAATTAAAGAGTTATTCATTTGTTCCTCACCATAAAGGTTGACTGGAAGAAATCGCGTTAAGGCGATAAGTCCGCCTTTGTGTACATTGACTGTTTTGTAATTTTTAAATACTGTTTGTGTATTGTGTATTGGTATGCAATAAATATTATTATTGGGAATACTTTTAGTTTCTCGCCTCTCCCATGGCCGAAATAGAAAATTAGAATTTTAAATGGGATAATTTATTATTATTATAAGCAATTAACTACACATATGACTTTAAAAAAGATACATTAGTGAGGCCAAGCTCAGGATTCCAACCCAAGCCTTCCTATACGAGAGACGGTCATGCTCTCCACTGAGCAATCAAGGTGGTCGTAAAATGCGTTAAGTAAAAAATGACTTAAATCTTTTTCGAAACCAATTCAGGTTGCATCTTTTGGTGGTTAAAGGGGTCCTGTTAACTACTTGTGTACTTAACCAGCTACAAATAAACAATTTATTCCCGCCTACAGCTTGGTGATAAACTTACAAGACAATCAATCATTCATAAAATTGAAAATACCTTGAAAACAAATCACAACTATAAAATCAAAATGCACCGTATTTCAATTCTTCAATGATATAAATTATGTTTTCAATTGACATCAATAGAGTCGGGGCGCGTGACCAGACTAAGTTTGTAACAACTAACTCTTAGTGTTTTTATGTATGTAGGATATTAAACTGATAAGCAATACTGATCTTAATTAGGTTATCACTAAATTCTATTATTTATCTCTGAAGTGGCTTTGGATTTCATACAACATTGTCATTAAGACGGAGGCGGATTGTGCGTTTTACATCAAGAACAAAGTAAAGTATTGGTTAAACGGTTAAAGTGTTTGTTTGTAGAAAAGACTCAAACGTTCACGCGGTATTGTCCCGTAGAGGATGACAGAGATACTAGTACTTCTGAACAGCAAGTGAATTTGACATTGTCACCTGATGTTCAGAGTACCCACTTTTTACTTGGACAGTTACTCTCGTGATAGCGGGCAGACCTATCACCCTTTTGTACGAATACACTGTCACATGACTAAGTATAACTCAGCCAGGTCGCTAAGTTGACTTAGTCAAGTTAATACTTTTACATACGTATAAATTCGTAGGGGTAGCCAAAGCTTAAGTTTTGCCCAACATCCTGTATTTTACAATATTTTCACTTAAAAAGTCCCAATAATCTTGGTCGCCTCTTACGAACACTCATGGAAAGAGATGGGGTAGTGCTATTCTAAGTCGACACTACACTGATGCCACGCTAGCAAGTACTAATTAAGCCATCTGGTTTCCCTTAAGATGTCCTTCCACGATTACTTATCATTAACAAATCACACAATTAGAATGTTTTGTTCATGATAACCTCATATTTTCATTTTGTAATTTGTAAAAAGTCCGGAGGTAGGCAGCACTACTTAAAAAGTGTAAGAGAAACAATGAAAAGAAGAATTTCGCACTAGTACCCACTCACAAACTTAGTATCCTCCAGACACCGTAGTCGGTACAAGTCGGTTCGACAAAATGGTCCAATTATCGCCCTGCTCTCACTGCACTTCACGCCCCTCAATGTTGCAAGCTTAAACATATATCGCCAAATTCTCGTAAATTATTTTATAAGGAAAGGAAAACAGTTAGTACTATCTTTTCTAAATTAACTTCATTCATACATACTTACAGCTATAAATCCCTAGAAAGGTCAGTCAGATTTTTGAAAAAGAAATTCATCAGCCACTTTTGGAATTTGAAGGGGAAAAAGATTGTAAAATAAGGTACAATAAAGATTGTTATACAGGTTCTTCTTAATGGGTCCCCAACCGCATCACCCAAAAATTCATTAAAAAGCCCCAATACCCTTAGTCGCTTCTTACGATCACCCATGGGAAGAAATGGGGTATTGCTATTCTAAGCCGACACTACACAGCTTAAATTAACTACTAATCAGAAATTTAATTCATTAACTCTATACTAAGAAGAACAACAGCAGTAAGCTGTGCAGGTGGAGTTGTAAATGTCAAAGAAGTAGAGCTCTTTTTATTTAAACATATTATTTTAGAATTTCTACCTAAACGCAATATTATTTTATCGTAAATTGGATTGGACATGGCGGCGCATAAAAATTCATAATTCGAACAAAACAAAATAGCTTTGAATCATCGAAAATAAGTGGAAATAAACAATAGTAACCGGTGAAACGTGATTCCCAGTCCTTTAGCTTTGATATATACTGTTACGTACCGGGTTCTTAATTTGATAAATACCAGTCACACTTTCGTGCAATAAGGTGTAATTATATTTATTGACCAATAACGCACTTTACACAACACAACAAACACTATCGATAATTAACTATCGATACTCGCACTAATTAACAACACTAATTTACTCCGTTATAGTAACACTGTCCACACCGTTAAGCTTATTTCCGTAATCCGTATATCACTGCACTGTCGTATTTAATTTCTTCGCTTTAGTATTTCGCTTGTTCTCGCTTTAGTTCTTCGCACTCGAATAACTCCGTAGCACGCGTCGCTCTTTATATATGCCAAATCTCAAATACGCGAATATTACAGAAAGTTCTAGTACCACATTCTCGAGAAGTCGATATTCGAGAAACATCTAGTAATTCCTTTACTTATTAGAATACTAGTAACGCCATCTGTTATCTAGTAGTGGCAAATCCTATCTCCTACTTGCGAACAGATGTCGTAACATTACCCCCTCCTTACATTAATACTCGTCCCGAGTATTATTGCTTCCATGGTACTTCGCAAGTCGATCGATGTGAACTATTTTCGAAGCCCCTCTAGGTTGGTGTTGAATTCTGTACGTTACATCGTTTATTCTAGTGACCACCTTGTACGGTCCTTCCCACCTATTTTGTAACTTAGGGGACTTCCCTTTCTGGCGAGTTGGATTGTGTAACCAGACGAGCATACCCTCTTCGAAACGCGGCGTGTAAGCTTTACGGTCATATCTGGTTTTCATCTTTTCACTAGCATGTAAACCATTTTCACGCACTAGGGAATGTACATCTTGCATTCTTTCCCTCAACGGGCAACTTAATCTCAAATGGCCCCTTTTCCCGCAGCCATAACAAATCGGTCCAGTACTCCTTCCGACGGGTGCTTTAATGACCTTGACGTCCTCATTTGCTTCCGCAATCTCACGAAGTCGATGAGTTTGGCGCGTATCCTGGCGGCAAGCTTCAACTTCTAGAGCGTTCGCCAAGGCATCCTTGAGAGACGTGTGGTGTTGAAGTCTCACCGCTGTTCTCACTTCGATATCTCTGATGCCGTCGACGAATGCTTGCACCAGGTTCATTTCCACCGTCTTCGGATCTACACTGGGATAGGCCTTGCGGACGAGCTTCTCGATTTCAAGGGCCCACTGCTGAAGTCCCTCTCCGGAACGCTGGACCCTATCACGCAGCTGAGCGCGGAACACGTGCTCCAGGTGTCGCTCTCCATAGCGAGACTCCAACGCATCCAGCAGGTCCTTGAAACCACCACTCGGAGTCGGCAGCGCCTCTATTACTGACAGTGCTTGACCTCGGAGCGCCACCGTCAGTGCAGTCAAACACTGTTCATCAGTCCAACCATTGGCAGCCGCAACAGTCTGGAACTGATGTCTATACGCCGACCAGGATGTTGTTCCGTCGTAGGGAGGAACCTTCACACGAGGACCATGGACAGCTACTACATTCTCACCGGAGACAACCTTGACCGGTCGTGATTCAAGCTGCAGAACCCTTTTCTCCATTCCGCGGAAGTCGGTCTTCATGTCATCGATATCCTTCTCAATAGTGGTTACCTGCTCCTTCATCTGCTCTACGTCTTTTTCCACAGTAACCACCCGACCACTGACTTCATTGACCGCAGTGAGAACTTGTGAGAACTTAGTTTGCTGTTCCTCGCGCAACTCACGAACTTCTTGTTTCACAACACCCTGTACCTCCGAATGTATGTTTTTCACAACATCCTGTATGCTTTGTTGTGCTTCACGCATGCTTTGAAACATTTCAACTATCATCGCCAAGTCAGTATTAGTTGCGGCCGCCGGCGCCGTTGATGTAGACGGCGCGTTAGTCACCGCTGACGTCTCCTCTGGAATGTCACTCCGAGGGTTCGTGACCGATGACCTCATTTCCGACAGCTGTTCACCCTCTGCGGCTTTCTGAGCGCGTGTCTTCACACCCTCTCTTCCGTCTTCCTTCGGCATAACTGGCATCTTCAAATCCACTTCTGTCACCAATTGTTACGTACCGGGTTCTTAATTTGATAAATACCAGTCACACTTTCGTGCAATAAGGTGTAATTATATTTATTGACCAATAACGCACTTTACACAACACAACAAACACTATCGATAATTAACTATCGATACTCGCACTAATTAACAACACTAATTTACTCCGTTATAGTAACACTGTCCACACCGTTAAGCTTATTTCCGTAATCCGTATATCACTGCACTGTCGTATTTAATTTCTTCGCTCTAGTATTTCGCTTGTTCTCGCTTTAGTTCTTCGCACTCGAATAACTCCGTAGCACGCGTCGCTCTTTATATATGCCAAATCTCAAATACGCGAATATTACAGAAAGTTCTAGTACCACATTCTCGAGAAGTCGATATTCGAGAAACATCTAGTAATTCCTTTACTTATTAGAATACTAGTAACGCCATCTGTTATCTAGTAGTGGCAAATCCTATCTCCTACTTGCGAACAGATGTCGTAACAATACTCTATTTAGACAAGTCGGAAGTACGTAAGTCGTATTTTTTTTTTGGAGCTGTTTTCTTGTCTTTTTCAAAGCTTCTAACCGACTGAGAGCGGGTACGTTGCGTTGACTGGTAAGTGAAACCAATGTGATAGGACTATCGATATGGCCGTGAGCGGATTCTGGGTACTGTTTATTCTATGTACCCACTTACCACTGTAGCTCAATTGGCAGAGCGACGGGAGCGTATACCCGGAGGTCGTGGGTTCGATCCCTGCCGGTGTCGCAATATTTCTTTAATTTTTTTTGTTAGTAAATCAATGTGTGATCCTTAGAAAATAGGCAACTATGTAGGTCCGATTTAGGATTTGATCCCATGCCCTCTGCATTTGAAGCTTAACTCTTTCCTCAAAACCTTGTAGGCTCCATCGGTAATATACATACATACATATACTCACGGCTACAAATCCTAGAAAGGGGTAGTCAGAGCTACAGAATGAAAAAATCTCAGCCACTTTTGGAAGTTAAGTGGTGAAAGACTTGTAAATAAAGGTAGTTGGTGATGGGTCTCCAACGGCATCGCCCAACTATCACTTAATAAGCGCCAAATATCCTATAAGTCATCTCTTACGACACCCGCGGGAAGAAATGGGTTTGTCTATACTAAGCCGATACTACACAGCTAAACCACACACAATCTACAATATCTATAATACTTTATTTTAATAGATATATGTTTGTAAAACGGGTGATTAAATTCTAAAGCTTCTGGGTCCGTAGGTTACAAGTACGTCTCCCGCTGAAGCCAATCTGGGGGCACGCGAGTGCCCCCGCCAAGTCGAGCGCGAAGCAAACACTGCCGTACCATCCTTTTCTGGAACTGTTTCGCCGCATTTTCAGGGCCCCATTCGAGAACCTCTGGATAGGATTAAAACGCTGAAATGTCAGTCACCTAGAATTTCGTAATCACACACTTGAAATCCAAAATTTCAAGTCATTAGATCAATTACTTCCGAAGTTAAGCTAATGCAAAGTTTCGCTTTTTCGACACTGACTGACTGACTCACTGATCATCAAAATAGAACTAGTACTTCCCATAGACCTAGAGAGCTGAAATTTGATACCGAGATAGATTTTAACGCCCACATAAAGAAAAAACTATCAGAACAAGGTTTATGGAAGATGTGGACTACCTGGTGACGCTGATGAGAAAACATAATAAGAATATAAGTCACGTAAAATTAACTATAATAATGAATAAATCGCAGTAAGGAACCTTAGACTTGGCTCCACTTATTTTAGAGATTTCATTACTTTTTAGAGATAAACAAGCAGCTCTATCGAGACTTGGCTAGTTTTTTACAGAATGTTTTTGTGGGATGACTCGTTTAGTGAATGTGTTGGTTTTATATATACGTATGATGCACATTATTTATTTATAGCAACATATAATACTATCTCTTTTGACACATTAATATCGTATTTTATAATGTTAACTTGCTGTGCAGAGTCGGTTTACAATAGCACTACCTCATTTCTTCCCGTGGGTCATCATAAGAGACGATTTATGGTGTTGGGGCTTTATTAGTTGTTTTTAGGTAATGTTGTTGGAGACCCATACAATCTTTTCACCACTCTATTTCCAAAAGTGGCGGCGGTATCTCTTGATCTGAAGTTCTATCGGGGATTTATATCTGCGAGTATTCATGAATGTAAGTACATATGATATGTGTGTCTGTGTCGATGTACATGTATGTTTATATCCAGCCGAGTAATATCGGCTTAGAATAGCACTAAACCATTTAATTAGATTACGCGGGTATCGTAAACGGCATCTCGGAAGTATGGGGAAGAGATTTGAGGCTTCTTTAGTGAATTTTGGGCAATGTGGCTGGAGACCCATCCTTTATTTTATAGTTTTTACCTCACTCGAAGGATGAGGCTGGCTGGAAGGATAAGACAGCTGAGGAATATTCGTTTCTGAAGCTCTGGCTACCCCTTTTTGAGATTTATAAGCGTCAGTATAAATTAGTATATGATGTAAAAAAATATTTGCATTTACTGTTATTTATGTTATTAAACCTGCTCGGTTGTCTTTACTATTACTTACGACGACAACGCAAGTTTGCTTTGTCAAGTCTTAGACAACGCCTCTACATACATACATAAACTCACGCCGTTTATACCCATTGGGATAGGCAGAGACTACATGTTCTGGCCACTTCTTACGATCCTGGCAAACCTCTCTTGCTTCGTCTACATCCATCAATCTTATCATACATGCTCTTTTATTCTTCATACTTCGGACGCCTGCCATTTTGAGCACACTCTCAATTTTGTCTAAGTGTTTCCTCCGTGGTTGTTCTCTACTAACATTACCTTCCTTCCATTAACATTAACGTTTCTAGCGTATTTTATTTTTTTCTTTCAATAAAGTTACATAGATTAATAAACTGTTTTTATATTTTAGTCCCTAATTATACGCGGGTAGGCCACTTCTATGTAATCGAACTCCTCTGGAACGGCTTTACCATATTTGGCACAGTGATCAAGTAGGCATTGCTAACGCCCAATTTCTGAATTGAGTATTCAAGCTGAGAACGACTTAAGTATCGTTTTGTCTCATTCAGTTGTTAATATTTCAATGCGACAGAACGATACTTAAGTTGTTCTCAGCTGGAATATTCAATTTAGAAATCGTTCGTAAGTGTTGTAAGGGGTCGCATGTCGTGATCGACCAACCATTTAGGAGTGTAATCAAAATCACCGAAAAACCGTTTTCCAATTTAGAGCGCGGCTTAAAGCTAAAGACCGACTGCACAGTGCTGACAGTAAGAAGCTTGAGGTTTACCTTACTCGCTCAGCTCGATTCATTTTAGCAATTTGCATTAATTAGGATTTCTAATTAATATTTGTTTACCCTAACGGTGTTGAGGTGGTTTGGGCACATAGAGAGGATGGATGCAAATAAAGTAGCGAAAGAGATATATAGAGCCAATGTGGATGGGATTGTTAGTAGAGGACGGCCTCGTAAAACGTTTCTTGACCAGATAGAAAACGTTCTTATAAAGGCGGGGGTCCGAAGTGAGAAGAATAAAAGAGCATGTATGAGAAGAATAATGAATGTAAGGGAAGCAAGAGAGGTTTGTCAAGATCGTTCTAAGTGGCGATCGATAGTCTCTGCCTACCCCAATAGGAATAATGGGCGTGAGTATAAGTAAGTAAGTAATGAAGGCAGAGGAATTATAGTGTGTAATTCCCATAACGTGGACCGACGAATTGGTGTGAGTCACGGGAGGCTGATGGATGAAGAAAGCGCAGCTGTCTACGTGAAGAGCTTTGGAGAAGGCCAAGGTTTCCTTTTGATAAGATCCAAAAATTAAAAAGATATTCCGTTTACAATAAAGCTTGAATTACATTCGTGTTCATTACAAACCACTCTTAATTGGAAGTTATACATTTGCGACTTGTGACGAAATGATTAACGCGCCACATACATATATCTTATTATTAATTTAGTTGTAGAGAGCGTCGCATCTTTGGATACAGACGCCGCACAGACATCGCCCGCTGACGACATGGGAACGGCGAAAACTGAAAAGTACGTATGATACGACTATTCTATATTTTTTTCATAATCTATGTAATTTTCGCTTACATACTTTTATAACACATTAATTCTGCTTTGCGATTTATTTCATTTTGATTTGGCTCTTAAGAAAGTTACGCGGTGTTAGCATATATATTTGTTAGGGTACCTTTATTTTTAGTTTTCTTTGTAGTACTTGAAAGCAAATATTTTTATTGATAAATATTTTGATTCCTCTGTAATTTATTACCAAAACACATTAACATGTAAACATCAACAAAAAAAACATGTAGGTATTCGTGTAACTGTTACATTGAGGTTCTTTTAACTATAGCTGCTATTAATCATTTAGAATATGGGTGAATAGTCCATCGCACAATGCTTGTAAGCTCATCTCTACAATTAGTTATATATATATTGATGTGTAGTTTCGGTTTAGAGTAGCACTATATCCATTTATTGATATATATATATATATACATATATATCCATGACTAACAATTCTTTATTTTCCTATATTTTCCCACCTAAACTTTAAAAATTAATAATACTTATTTTCAAAACTCACCCCTTACAAACTATAAAAAGTAGCTTTAAAACTTAAAATTAAAGAGCGTTATCGTATTTATATCTGAAAAGTAGTTTTAGAAAGGTCATATGTGCCACATGGGGCATATTACCATACTAATAATTATTTGCCGTGTAGTGTCTGCTTAGAATAACAATACCCCATTTCTACCCATGGGTGATCGTAAGAGGCGACTAAGGGCTTTTTAAGTGATTTTTGGGCGATGTGGTTGGAGACCCGCCACCAAAAACCCTTATTATTACTATCTTTTCCCCAATCAACTTCCAAAAGTGGCTGAGGAATCTCTCATTCCAAAGCTCTGGCTACCCCGTTAAGATATTTATAGCCGTGAGTATATGTATGTAATAATTAATCACCATATTTGCAGTTAAGTAAATTTAAAATTCACAAAACTACATTTAATGCACACTGAAACATCCCCTTTTCCATTAAAATGTTCTGTTTGTCTATTAAAATCTGTTTGCTTATAATTCACATACTTTTTTTATTTAACACTAAAGTATTTACATATTGATTGGTTGTATTTATTTGCCACACTTATAAACAGAATGATTGACAGCAATAAATAAACTTATATTGTAAGTTTGTGTGATGTATATGTCGCAGGAAAATCGTCAAACTCGTTAACTTATAAGTTTCCTAGGAAACTTGTAAGTTGACGGAAATCCGTCAAACAGCTACGAATTTACATCTTACCTGATAGGTTTTAGGAAACTTGTAAAATAACGAACTCACTTCAGGGAAATTGTAAGTGGGGATCATTTTTGACAAGTTTCCTAGTTTTGAATTTATAATTTAGGAAATTTGTAAGCCTCCTAATGGCTGCTAGTGAAATTGTTAATTGAACTAGTTACTTATGATGATTGGTTAAGAAGTGAGTTGAGTAAAGAAAAAAGCATGAATTTAAAGTAATGAAAATGTTTTGATATTTTCAAATATAGATGAGGAACTGGACTAAGAATGGTTTCCTGGCCGTTAGTCTTACGTAATAATAAACGAAAACTACGAATACATTATTACGGTGACGGACTTTTACACTAGTTTCCATTCGTTTAGCAACCAACCTTCTGACTTGCTTTTCATACACTCACATCACAGTAGCGAATTACTACTAAAATCAGAAGGTAGCGCTGGGTATGCGGCCACTTCAACTAACAATCACTTAAAAACCCTGTGGTTTCCTCTTAGGACAACCGCGGGATAAAATATTATGAATGCAGTAAATTTGTAAGAGTTTAAAATCCTACAAGCATCGGTTAAGAATAGCACTAACATATTTCTGGTGGTAACCTATAACAATGGATGTCATTGGAGGCGATGCGGTTGGATACCTATCTCCAATAATGTTTACATTACAATACAATCTTTTCCCCTTTAACTTCCAAAAGTAGCTAAGAAATTTCTTATTCCGACAGTCAGGCTACCCACCCTTTCTAGGGATTTATTGCCGCAAGTATAGGTATGTATGTATCGGTATAAAAACGCTCTTTAAAAAAAAGATCTAGAAGGTATTCATACTATATTACAGTACAGTAAACAATACAGTATCACGATATATACTCAAACAATTTATATTTAATAAAAACTAACCAAATAAATAGATTAGCATTAGTAAAGCAAGGAAAATATTAGTTTCGATTGTCAAGTTGACAAGACGCGCGAATACGTCACGTCACGTGACCGCCGCCAGCCAATCCGCATTCACTAACATCCCTCTCTCCGCGCCGTCAGCGCTGCATTGACAATTTTCCTAGCGGGATTCAGGAAACTTGTAAAGTTCCTAAAATACAGAATTTTAAACTCGGAAAATCTGTTATTACTTGAATGTAACTGTCTGTGTTTTATTTTATAGTATGTACTTACGTTTTGTTATTAACAGCTCTATCATTATATTGAAGAAATGTAAATAATAGTAAAAAAAATTTTTGGTATAAATGATGTTGTCATCAAGCTTAAATTTAATTTAATTTGATTATAACAATAATCAATAAGTGAGTTCTTATCCAATAATATATAGAAGGTACCTGATTCTTACATGATTATTTTATTTTAAACTTAATGGGGATTAATGAACTTTTTAGTTCACTAATACCCACTACAAGCTCCAATTGGCGTTAACGGGGATTTGTGAACAAAAAGTTTACTTATCCCCGTTGACAATCCCCGTCATTACATTAGTGGAATAAGCCTATAAAGAGGAGGATTGTGAGTAAATCCTTTTTAAATATTATTTATATTATTGCGACGTTTTTAAAAAGGACTCAAATTTTGATTTGTGTGAAATGATTTTGATGATGATGAAAATGATTATTTCATAATGATAGCGCTGGGTATGGTGGGTATAATGGTAGGTATTAATTAATAACACGTGTTAAATAATCTAGTCAACGTCATATAACGAACGTCATATCTTTGAACATTATACAATTTAATAACGCATGATTAAAGTTAGAGTATTCTAATTGTAGATTGTGCTCGCCAAGTTACAGTTTATTACTCGGTTATCTGTGTTTTATTACTATTAAATTCTTAAGAATATATTGTAGAAAACGAGAATACAATAAAAGAGTAATAGGCGAAGACGAGTGAAGTAAATATAAACTACATTTATCGTACCCGATACAAGATTTAAAAACTAAATATTAGTAAACCGTAATAGCTCAGTGGGTAAAACACCGCTTATCGTACAGACGACTAGTGTTCTAATCACGGGTCGGGCCTACGCCAATTTATCATAAGTAAAGACATATGTGTGGTTAATTTATAATGGTTGTTAACGGCGAGGGAAAACATCGCGAAGACACCCACATGGCTAAATTGTACTTAGTCATGTGACAGTGTATTCATACGAAACGGCAGCGATAGGTCTGCCCCCTATCACGTGAGTTCACTGTCCAAAAAAACGTGGGTAGTCTGAACACTAGGTGACAATGTCTTGTGATGTTCAGAAGTATTAGTACCTCTGCCAACCCATTTGGCGGTATTCGACGCGAACGTTTGAATCTTTTAGTATAAAAAAGTAAGTACTTTTAGTAAATCAAAGCGAGTGTTCAAAATCTCTTCGTCTACCATGCGTCCTAAAGATTAGCAAAAGTATCTTTGAATTGTGATAACTCCTTACATTTTAAAAACAAAACATTCAAGTCATCTTCTTTGTGCCAAATTTGAAGTCAACTCCACGTAAACGGTCGAGGAATAGTTTACTCAGGATGGAAATTCGAAAGTTTGTGGTAACGAGGCTTAACAAAATATAAATGTAATTATATTACCTTAATTTTATTTACCTTATCATCCATGGATCTCTTTTAGGGACAATAAAACCTTAAATGTATTATTATTATACCTTAACTGTAACCTTAAATGTATTTATATGTATTATTCTTCATACTACGGACGCCTGCCTTTTTGAGCACATTTTCTATTTGGTCCAAATGTGTCTTCTGAGGTCGTCCTCTTCTAATATTACTACCCAGATAAGCTCTATTAATATAATTTACCAATTTACTATCATCTTTCCTCTCTATGTAACTATCGTTCTATGTGCAATTTACATAATAAGACGATTTTATGTAGTTTAAAATAAAGTGAATTTCAGTTTATTCGTTTGAAAGTAATTTAAAGTTCGAAGACACAAATGGTAAACGTAAAAATTTGTAGATAATTACCTAAGTTTTAAAATACTTACCATACAATCTTGGAATATTATTATTGTCTCGGAAGTATAATTGAAAAACGACATGATTAAATTTTTGTACTATTCAAAAAAGGGAAATAATAATAGTTACGAAAAATTAATGAATCTCCAACTACATCTGTCCGACTATTATTTTAATATTTTTTTAAATAAATTACCGACAAAAAAGCACAAAATATACCGAAAAAATAAATAAATTTAACAAACATCTATGAACTGGATCAAATTACATATTTACTTACAAATATATTTAACTTCGAATAATAAAACTTAAGTTCCAAATAAAATACTGAACCTCCGACAGCAAGGTGAAGCAGGTGAAGAAAAGTTCAGTCACATTTAGCTAGGTTAGGTTAAGTTAGGTTATGTATAAAACGAGTGAGCGAAGCGCAATGGAGCGAGCATCTTAAATGCATAATCCCTATGAAACATGTAGTGTAATTGCCGGATGGATGGATCCCGGAATTCCGATTTCTACAATTCCGGAACTGAAGTAAATATTGCAATCCGATACAGGCTTGGCTGTAAAGTGTGTGAGAGGCATCGTTGTTTTTGTGGCGCGGTGGTAGAGGTAAATGGCCATCATGGTTTGAACTGTTTAAGGTGTGTTGGTCGCTTTCCGCGCCATCATGCCTTGAACGACATTATTCGGAGGGCGCTGGTATCTGCCAATATTCCGTGTGTGGTGGAGCCACCGGGTTTGAGCCGGACGGATGGTAAGCGGCCGGATGGGCTCACTTTGGTCCCGTGGGAGAGAGGAAGATGCTTAATCTGGGATGCAACGTGTGTCAGCACTTATGCTCCATCCCATCTGCCCTCGACCATCAGACAAGCAGGTGCTGCTGCAGAGTCGGCTTCAAGGCTTAAGCACGCGAAGTACGAGCCCCTTAAATCTAATTACTTGTTCGTGCCAGTGGCATTTGAGACATCTGGTGTGTGGGGTTCCGAGGCCATTACATTCATAAGGGACATTGGCAGGAGGCTCCGCGAAAATGGCCATGATGCTCGTGCTGGTGCTTGCCTGAGTCAAAGACTCTCGGTGGCAATCCAGCGTGGCAATGCGGCGAGCATCATGGGTGCTTTTGCGCATGAGTCTGTTAGTAGATAACTTATTTATTAAAGTTTATTGTTTTAGATATTTAGTTACCATTTAACGGTTAATAGAAGTTAGTTATTTTTAAATATAATAATGTATTATTTTTTTTTATTATTATGTGAATGTTATTTTTTATAAGTTTCCGTTATTATTATTTATACTGTGATAAGTTAGAAATAATGCTAGTATGTTTATTAAGGTGTTAATATGCAAATAATACAACAAATTAGATTTGAAAGATTGTATCTTGGTACTAAATAAATATTTCTTATTCTTATCCGATACTAAAATAATTATTTGTAAGATAAGGTACCACAATAGTAAAATTTGCATATTTATAGTACAATTTTTTTACTGTCTTGTGAAATGCACCGTACCTACTTTACATTTATTTTTAGTTTAAGTTGATTTACTTATACCATTAATTCTCATTGATCGCCTATTCGTACGATAGTGCCAAACCCTGTATTTCTTACAATCAACGTTTTCTCAACGGGATCTAACATAATCCCACTTACGGCTATAAATCGCAAAAAGGGGTAGCCAGAGCTTCAGAATCAGAAAAGTCTTCAGCCACTTCTGGAAGTTAAGTGGGGAAAACATTGTAATATAATAATAAATACGAACATACATATACCCGCGGCTTTAAAATCCTAGAAGGGGTAGCCAGAGCTAAGGAATTAGAAATACCTCAGCCACTTTTGGAAAGTTGGATGGGGAGAAGATGATAAAATAAAGGTTGTTGGTGATGGGTCCCAACCGCATTGCCCAAAAATCAGTTAAAAGCCCCGATGATACGTGGTCTCTTACCATCCATATCATCTTACCCATGGATAGAAATGGGGTAGTGCTATTCTAATCCGACGCTACACAGCAACTGCGTCAAGTATGATATATATCATTTAATAATATTGTTCGCCGCGCCAACCAATTAAACGATATGATTTACTGATATAGATTGGACTCCATTAGACAATGTTCATACTTATGATTGCGGAATGCGGACTTTGTTAAATAATGTACACAATGTTTTCATTTGAATCAATGTAACTTGGTTACACTGATGCCGTTTAATTTTACGACTTCGTCTCGCTCAGCTCTTACATGCAGGTAGGCCACTTCTTTGTGATTGAACTCCTCTGGATCGGCTCGTAAAGGGTCGCATTTCGTGATCGAAACTACCATTGAGAAATAATCACCGAAAATCTATTTCCAATTGAAGTTACTATTGAAAAAAATTAATAGTCCCTTATTTAGAACGCGGTTTAAAGCTAAAGACCGACTGGACAGATAGTTAAAAGACTGCGGTTTACCTAACTCGCTCAGCTCACTTTCATCGCAATTTGCATTGAAGTCCTAGTTAACTAATGATTTACCCCGACACAGTTTGATTATAGTTTGGTACGAAAACCTTCCCTAACCTTTGGCCATCCTTTAGCTATTCAACTAATAAAGTGTCCAAGTCGAATCAAACTCGCCCATGGAATATTAAACAGGAGCATAAAAATTGCTATAAATCAAAAAAGAAGCAAATAATATTCCAACCATTAAGTTCAAGAAAAAAAGGGCATATAAACAATAATAGTATTCTAAAGTTTTCGGTTTAGGTAATGTTTACTTCTTGCGTCTGTTGTGTAGTGTCGGCCTAAAATAGTACTGTCTCATTTGTTTCTGTTGTGTTACTGTAAATATGTAAATGAATAAGAAAACTTATTTGTGCTTGATTTGTCTGACTTGGAACGCGTTTGGTAGTTCCTGCCGGGAGCACTTTGATGGAATCTATACATATAATTGTTCATCAATATTCGTGGTTAATTACAAACCTTCGATTTTTGTCCAGTGACAAATTTGTCTTACACTAAAAGGAAAGATTTTTCCATTATATATAATTAATTCTTATCACTTGGTTGTATTAAATTCAATACAAAGAGCCACAAAAATATACTGCAATAGGCCTGCTACTAAATATATTTGAATTAAACAAATTTTCATTCTTAGTTTTTGTTGAAATGTATTTCTTGTAACTGACCTTTAAAATTCACTTTATATAAATAATCGCAAAACACGATATATTTCTTAAAAAAATACATACATACATATACTCACGCCATTAATTCCCATTGGGGTAGGCAGAGACTATCGATCGCCACTTCGTACGATTGTGTGACCGAGTGAGAAATAGTGCTATTCGTGAAAAGTGTGGTGTAAAAGATGATATTGTAAGAAAGATAGAAAAAAGAATGTTGAGATGGTTTGGGCACATAGAGAGGATGGATGATAGAAAATTGGTAAAAGGGATCTATAGAGCTAGTGTGGATGGTAATGTTAGTAGAGGACGACCACGGAGAACACACTTGGACCAAATTGAGAGTGTGCTCAAAAAGGCTGGCGTCCGAAGTATGAAGAATAAAAGAGCATGTATGAAAAGATTGATGGATGTAAACGAAGCTAGAGAGGTTTAAAAAAATAGTTTACTAAAATATAACAGTTAACTATTAAATACGATTTTTTAGAATCAATTATGATTGTGTACTAATTTGGAACTAATAGAATGTTAAATCTGTGCTAATAGCGAAAATATCAACAACATAAAGGAACACGATTTTAAAAAATAACGTGCCTTATTATGTAAGACCTTGACAGAGGTAACATGCTAACATGGTAACATACGATTTACCGTCATGATTTAAAGCCGAAATTTAAACATTTTACTATAAGTCCTTACGCTCCTAAAAGCGCTTATCAAATTTTAATCAAATATTGAATATACGATGAGATTAATGCTAAATCTCCAAACAATCGCATAAGAAACCGGCATGAATTCTTGGGCTTAAAGCAACTTATGAAGAAATGAGGCATTGTGATGACAACGTGACATTTATTTTAACACACGCTTAACTTTATTTTCAGATCAGCTGACAGCAGCCAGTTATCATATTTTGAATTAGTAAGTCAATTTTACTTATAAAAAAATAGTCCAATATTTTGCCATAAATGGTTGTCAGAGTTGGTTTTTATGTCAGAATTGCGTGGCATATTATAACTTACATCATACAACAGAGCATACGAGAACTGGGTAAGAAATTATTATAACACAAATCCCCTTACAAACTTACTTGTACTAACTTTCGATCGATCGCCACCTAAGAAACAAGTTATACAGTTAAGGGTTGAAGATGAAGTACAAAAACATTTTGTAAAAGCAAATGATTACATTACGGCTATATATTATTTTTATATGCGTAACTATGTATCTACGTAAAGTTTTGTTTACTTAGAGAATGGAAGAAAAAAGAGTATATATATTCCCATACAAATATAATTCTAAACACATACATACATCCATTATCATTTCTTTATCCATACATCCATATAGATAATACATACATATGTACATCCTTTACAAGACAGCATATTAATAAATATTTTTTAGTCACTCATGCGATTGTAATTGTAATATCAATAAAAATACTTTAGGTAATGGTTCAGTAGTAATTTGGAAAATAATTTAGAATTGGTGGCGGAATCTCGTACAGGCTTTACTTAACAATTTGATTACGTATCGTTGCAATTGATGTGAAAAACTAACTTTTCCCAGGGATTTTTAATTTAATGATATGGTTCACATTAACATTTGATTGACAAATAGTAATGTTTTCTCAAATTTCATTATAAAAGCAGAATTGGATATGTCACGTACACACTTACGTATATTTTAGCTCATATTTCCAACATACGTTTCAGGGAAATCATTGTCATTGAAAATTCATTATTATTCATCATATTTATTGTATTTATTTGAACACTTTATTGCATACACATATATAATGCTTTTTACAAAGGTACAGATCATTAGAACTAAGTACACAAATCATAGATTAGCTTATGAATATAAAAAAGGGTGGTTTCAATATTTGTACTTCATCTATATATAGCTGTGTAGTGGCGGCTTAGAATAGAACTACCCCATTTCTTCTGGTGGGTGTACGTAAGAGGC
Source organism: Bedellia somnulentella (assembly GCA_963576735.1). NCBI lineage: Eukaryota > Metazoa > Arthropoda > Insecta > Lepidoptera > Bedelliidae > Bedellia > Bedellia somnulentella. The sequence goes on from OY755170.1 coordinate 12,873,360, forward strand.
GATTAACGGTATTGGGGCTTTTAAGGGATTATTGGGCGATGCGTTTGCATACCCATCACCAACAACCTTTATTTCACCATCTTTTCCCCACTTGACTTTCCAAAAGTGACTGAGGAATTTATAATTCTATAACTCTGGCTACCCCTTCTAGGGATTTATAGCTGTGAGTATATGTATGTATGGAAAATATGGATATATGTATTTATTGTGGGCCCGTAAAACTGAATAATAGCGGCTTAGAATAGCACTATCCTATTTCTTCCCGTGGGTGTACGTAAGAGGTGGCTGAGAGTATTGCAGCTCTTTTAGTGGTTTTTAGGCGATTCGGAGACCCTTCACCAAAAACCCTTATTGCCGTGAGTATATGTATGTAATCTAATAGTCCAGAAAGAGGACTGCTTCGCGAAGTATAAATAAATAACATTTCATTCAACGGTTGCTCATCTTAATCTCGCGGTGACCATTTTGTTTTTATTTATCGCACCTATCTCAGACCACTCGAATTATAAAGTCGTATATTATGGTATATTGATTATAAATGTGAGTTTATAAGTTTTGGATACATGCGGAATACTAAATACCTTGGGACCTTTGTAACCCGCCTTTTTTCCAGGTTTTAATACTCAATAACATTAGTAAATAATTAAGATAATTATACACAGTGACTAAGACCATAACAGATAACACATTTGACACGTTTTTTATTTAATTTAAACATATCGCACCTTCTTCGGTGGGACAAGTGCACATCTTACAAAAAGAGATTTCCGCAATGTTTTTTTTTTATATTCAACTGATAATAAAGTGACTTTATGAATTTAAAATGCTTCCTATTCCCCTATCACACAATAATACACTTTAAACAAGTACATGTAGAGAAAACCTATCTAACGATCCCCTTCTCATCAATATTTTCATCTAACTTCATATAAATTGAGTATATTTATATGTATACTACCTTAAATAGGGTGATTTGGCAATGATCCAACACGCTCGCCTAGTGCGGATTAGAACAGGCAGAGACTAACGATCGCCGCTTTGTACGATGCTAGCAAACCTTTCTAGCTTCATTTACATTAATTATTCTTTTCATACATGCCATTTTACTGGATATAAGAAAGTATAAAACCTCAAAAAACTTATATTTTTCCAGTTTCAATACGCAAAATGGTACGAAATAGTAGCAACGATAGTCGGAGTAATACTTGCGATAATCGGTGGATTCTACACCACCTACTGCCTCACGCAGTTCGGAGAGATCACCACCGCACTCGTGGAGAGGACCCAACACCCGGAACTGCCTACCAGCAGCTTGCCTCTTCTATCTGTATTCGGAGGAGGGAGACAACTGTAAGTTCTTTCCACCAAGTATATGTTTGAATCACTTAGGTGTGTAGCAGTTTGCAAAAATTTACCTATTCGAGTGAAATAAATGTAAGATACATTTATTATGTAGATGTATTTATTACATGTTATATGCACTGTTCTATTCATTATTTCGGGGCCATGATAGTCATTTCTTGTGCAGGTGTGTTAAAAGTAATGATTTGTTGTGTGTTTGCATAGGAGTTTTGAAAAAAGAAGGCAACTAAAACACATGTCGATTGATGTGTTTGAATGAAATAAATTGTACAGTTACATTACTCATCTTACTCCACATTAACTGTCTTTTCATTTGTATAAGTGTAAATTATATTAACTATATAGAGCTTATGTAAAAGTCATATGATAAATGTTAATTAAAGATTATTATCTTAACCTATTGGTTTAAGTCTGTGCCTACACTTGCTTTACACTAATTTAAACAATATTTATCACTAAAGAAATTATTCCACTAGACTAAATAGTTACTAAGTTAGGACATCTTATTGTTATTCCACTACGATGAATATGACAAAATTAAGTTAGAAAATTCAACGAAACCGCGCGGTGATTGCAAGCGCTTTCTATCTGATATCTTATGGGCTATCCCACTCTCATTAAACAACCGACAACACATCGCGTCTATGTAGGTATCCCTTTCGCAATTATACTTCCATAAATCCTATTCATGTACCAAAACCTAAATATTTTTACGTCATATTTCATATAAAGTTTTATTTGTATAAAAGAGCACGAAAATATTGATGAAAGAAGATGTAGCTCGAGGCGTTTGCCAGGATCACACGAAGTGGCGATCGTTGGTATTTTCCCAATGCGAAGTATTGGCGGGAGTATAAGTATGAATATTATGTAACCTATTTCATAAATGTTTTTTTCAGTTAATTGGCAATCATTGACATGTAAATTTTAGCGCTTCTTCTCTCTGTGACGAGCGCGAGGCACTGAAACGTCTTAACTATTGTATTATATAATTCTTAGCTATTCCACATTAATAAAATTTCTTCTAATAACTTTGTAACTTAGTAGCCAAACTTTTTGCAATTTGGATGACTTTTTAGTCTAGTTGACTAAATTTAGAAACCGAATAATTTCGAACGTCTGAATTTAGACAAGTGTTATGTTATGTTAAAAAATCATTTTTCTCAAAAGCCTTCAATTAAAGTTCAAGTAAAGTTCATCATCATATTTATACTTTATAGCCGAATGCGAAGTATTGGCGGGAGTATAAGTATGAATATTATGTAACCTATTTCATAAATGTTTTTTTCAGTTAATTGGCAATCATTGACATGTAAATTTTAGCGCTTCTTCTCTCTGTGACGAGCGCGAGGCACTGAAACGTCTTAACTATTGTATTATATAATTCTTAGCTATTCCACATTAATAAAATTTCTTCTAATAACTTTGTAACTTAGTAGCCAAACTTTTTGCAATTTGGATGACTTTTTAGTCTAGTTGACTAAATTTAGAAACCGAATAATTTCGAACGTCTGAATTTAGACAAGTGTTATGTTATGTTAAAAAATCATTTTTCTCAAATGCCTTCAATTAAAGTTCAAGTAAAGTTCATCATCATATTTATACTTTATAGCCGAAATAGTAAAACTGGTGACAAGTAACAAACCGACTCAGGTTTTCTTCGGACAATTTTATGTTTTACTTCGCATTATTATTAGCTGCGTGCGTTAAAATAACATTTCCCAATTCTAACTTCCCTCATTAAACTCAGCCTAGCGTCAATACATGAAGACATAAATAGCTCTGCTTCATCATCATCAGAGAATATACCTCCACTGCTGGACATAGGTCACCCCCAAAGATCTCCACAACGACCGGTCCTGTACTGCTTTCATCCATGTGCAGCTCTGCTTATGTCCAATCAAAACCACCATACTCATGTTCAGTTTTGTTCAGAACGAACGCCACCTATGAAGAGAGCATGGAGGCTCTGCTGGAGGATGGACAGGCGTTCGCGGTCGGGACCGTCGTGGGCTTCCTCGTCTGCTTGCTGCTCATCTCCGCGTCCGTGTACCTCACCAACTGGAGTGCCTTGAGACAGGTACCTACGTTATTTGGCAATCATAGATATACAGTGAATACCAATGCTGTATAGTTTAGGATTTCTAAATTTCTATTCGGGTTAACTTTGTTTTGTGCAATTATTACCGATTATCAAATTTTTTATAATTCATAATATCATTAATGTTGAAACATAACAAGCACCAAAATGACAGTTTCCAATTTCACCTTAACTACTGAATAGGTAAAAAATAAGATGGTTATAGATTGGCGAATATGTGCTAACATTCTGTAGAACATTTAATGTTTTTTTATCTAGTGTATAAAATTTGTTACCATTGCTTGTCCAAAATAAATAAATAAACATAACATAACATAAACGTTCACGCCGTCTATCCCCGAAGGGGTTGGCAGAGGTACCAATACTCCTGAACTCACATGGCAAGCGCCATCTAGTTTCCAGAGAAGGTACCCACGTTTTGCTTAGACAGTGTACTCACGTGATAGGGGGCAGGCCTATCGCCGTTTTGTACGAATACACTGTCACATGACTAAGTACAACTCAGCCATGTGGGTTTCCTCACGATGTTTTCCCTCACCGTTAGCAACCATGATAAATTAACCACACATATGACTTTAGAAAAGACAAATTGGTGTAGGCCCGTCCCAGGATTGGAACTCACGCCCTTCTGTTTTTCAGGCGGGTGTTCTACCCACTTTGTAAATAAATAAACATGAGCTACATATCAAAATCGAACTTGATATATTGTGGGATACTATTGTTTCAATGCGTATTACCTTTTTCAGATAACTAGAATAAGACGGCTATTTTTGAAGGCTGTTCTGCGACAAGATATGTCCTGGTATGACACTAACGCCGACTTTAATTTGGCATCCATCGTTTCCGAGTAAGTAACTGGAAGCATTTAACCCTTAATTGCACTTCAAATAGAAATTGACTGGAAACCTATGTGAAAGAATGTGAATTTGAAAGAGTTTAAGGTGATGTATAATAGAAAGTGTAATATAAAGACATATCTTCAACTTTGGTATCAGAGGAAACTCTTCAATAATTATCGGAATAGTCAGGAATTATTCTAGGAATATGTCGGCGAAGAAGAGGGCGTTTCTCTAACTTACTTACATACATACATATACTCACGGCTATAAATCCCTAGAAGGGGTAGCCAGAGCCAAGGAATAAGAAATTTCTCAGCCACTTGTGTGGGGAAAAGATGGTAAAATAAAGGTTGTTGGTGATGGGTCTCCAACCGCATCGCCCAAAAATCCCTTAAAAGCCCCCAATACCGTTAGTCGCCTCTTACATACACCTACCGGAAGAAATGGGGTAGTGCTATTCTAAGCCGGCACTACACAGCATCTCTAACTTAACTTAAAATAACGGATTGGCAATGGATGGGAAAAGTATAAAATGAGCATGAAAATATTATTATGAGGGATTATTTAAAATACTTTGTTATTTTTCGATATATTGTGTTATTTCCTACATAAAAATTAAGAGATTAAAAACTACCACAACACAGCGTCCTCGGATCAAGCAATGGCATACAATGGTTCTAATATTGAATCATTACTATTGCATACAATTTATCAATGATATGCCAAGACAGAATCGTATCATCCCCATCTTGTACGACCCTACCAAAGCTCTCTTATCCCATGTTTCAGAGAAATGGTAAAACTAAAGGATGGAATGGGTGAGAAACTCAGCATAGTGGCAAACCTGGTAGGGACTGCCATCCTCGGTATCGTGATGTCGTTCCCCCTGGGATGGGAACTGACCTTGACGTGCTTTTGTATAGTTCCGATATCGTTGATGGCATCTGTAGTCACTGCCAGAGTAAGTACAACTTTGTTGTTATGTTACTATTAATTATTCATACCTAATATATAGTCATATTATAGTTATAGTCAGAAACTCAAAAACAAATAGGAATACAATTTTAATGTTGAAAATTGAAATAGACACCCCTGGATAAGCCTTCCTTACCTACGAGTATATGGATTGGGTAGTTCAATAGCTATTAGTCCAAGCAATACCATGATTATGGTTGTTAACCCTATTCTACTTGCACTTATTCTATATGATACTCGTATTGAAGAATTTTAATTCTTTACGGAAAAGCATTCAAATCCTGTTCCTTGTCAATGTCCTTTATTTTTACCAATTGTAACCTACCCAAATTCATATGGCTATAAACTCGACAAGATTTGGCCAAAGCTTTGTAATAATCAGAGCCTCTTTTTAAATTTAAACAAAAAAAGATTTATAAATTAAAGTTTTTTGCAGATTAGCTTTTAACCGCATAATACGATCAATTAAATATTAACTATGATTTTCTTCTAGTATTTTTAAATTTTCTAGATGCAGACTAAGATATCGGTGCAGGAAATGAACGCATACAGTCGGGCGGGAACGCAAGCCGAGGAAGTTCTGAAGTCTGTCAAAACTGTGGTAGCTTATGGTGGAGAAGATAAGGAAATTAATAGGTATCTTAATTTAATTATTAAAAACACTTAAATAGCGTACTACCACTAACAACCCGCAGTATGGCATGAAACATACATATACTCCGGCTATAAATCCCTAAGAGGGGTAGCCAGAGCTGAGAACTTAGAAATTCCTCTGCCACTTTTGGAAGTTCAGTACGGAAAAGATGGTAGAATAAAGGTTGTTGGTGATGGGTCTCCAACCGCATCGCCCAAAAATCCCTTAAAAAGCCCCAATTCCGTTAGTTGCCTCTTACGTACACCCACCGAAAGAAATGGGGTAGTGCCATGCCTATCAGTGATCAATGATCACAATCATGTTCTTTAGATATAATCTAAGCTGTAGCGATTTCCAGTCTGATGGCATTATAGATTCATGTACTAATTTCGAATAAATAGAACTTGATAGATTAAAATTTAGATGAAAAGGCGGCGAATGGAGTAGGATATCAGTTTTAATTCAAAAAATATATCTAAACTTAACGATTTTTCTAGATATCACAAGTTACTGAAACCCGCTGAACGATTTGCTAATAAAAGAGGGCGTTACACTGGTATCGGAACTGGCTTTAACTGGCTTCTCACCTATAGTGTTAATTCAATTGGTTTGGCTTACGGAACTTGGCTGGTCATAAATGACCTGCGAAAACCGTTGGAAGAAAGGATATATCATTATGGGTCTATTTTAACCGTAAGTATTAGACTGACATATTCCAATAATTATTTATTTTAACTTAACAAGAAAACAACAAACTTAATAATAAATAAAGAGAAAATATTGTTGGTGTGTTTGTTTGTCTGTAATAAACAGGGTCCGAAACCACTAAACGTGTTTCGCAAGGTAGTATTGTAAAAATAGATTGATGAAGGGAATGCTAAATCGTTTGGGCACACTGTAAGTAATTGAAATAAATTTGTGAAAGATATTTATTATTATATATACAAAAATATCACCAATACTGATATATGTATCTTTCACCAATTTATTTCACTTACTGTGTGCACAAACTATTTAGCACCCATCTTCATCAATCTATAATATAATATGTATGTCGTGGCCATATCGTAGATTTGAACACATCGTGAAATAATCGATCATTTCATGAAATAGTCACATTTCAGTCAGACAGTTTCATGATGTGGCTAACTTAATTTGATCAGATCATAAAATCGTCAACGTTAAACGATTTTGTCATCCACGTTTGGCCAGATCGAAGAAATAGGGTGATCTGCGAAATACGATCCAAATTCAACGGTTTTTTAACATATTGCTCAGTTTTTTCGTAATTTTCAAAGTACTCGAGAACCTTTTCGTCGAAAACTCTTTGGTTATCCCTTTCTTCCTCACTTAATAACGAATTTTTAACACTTTTGTCAGCGGCCGCCATCTTCACACATAAACAAACTGTTTCAGCGCCTATACCGGTAATTAATGCAACTACTTCACGATATGACCAAATAATCTTGACCATTTCATGAAGAGGCTGCCGGTCTAGTTGCCCATATCGAGAAACGATTTCTTATCATTGATCTGCCCAAACCACATCACGATGTGGCCAATAAACAGTTGAACATTTCATGAAATACGACTATTTGATGAAATGATCGATCATTTCACGATGTGTTCAAATTTACGATATGGCCCCGACATATATATCGAGGCAATATCAGTAGAGGACAACCACGGCAAACACATTTGATCAAATAAAGAATGGGCCAACCAAAAATGCAGCATCCGTAGTCTGAACTACGTGTATAAATACGAACAGTGATTAAAGAAACCTAACTTATTGAAAAATAACATCACTCGTGCGAAGCAGCGGATTTCCACTTATTGTTAAAAAATTACGTTTTGTGATGGTGATGTGATGGCTCTTAAACACATCGTTAAATCATTCGTACATGCATACATACATACACGGCTATAAATCCCTTGAAGGGGTAGCCAGAGCTAGGGAATTAGAAGTTCCTCAGCCACTTTTGGAAGTTGCGTGGGGAAAAGATTGTGAAATAAAGGTTGTTGGTGATGGGTCTCCGACCGCATCGCCCAAAAATCCCTTAAAAGCCCCAATACCGTTAGTCGCCTCTAACGTACACCCACCGGAAGCCGTGACTACATAGCACAATCATTCGTCTATAAAAATATATTCCAGATTCATAAATGTCTCGTTTACGAACTTATTACGAACAGGAGTAACCATTTAACAATTGCCAGAATGCGGTTTAGTATCGATTTATTTTTTTTCTTTCACAGATAACTTTCAACATTTATATGGCTACTCAATCAATAACGTTTTGCGTTCCACATGGAGAGTCTTTTTCCTCTGCAAAAGCTGCAGCCTCAAACATATTTAAATTGATTAAGCTGGACCCACTAATTGATGGGTTGATGGGCAAGGGTATGTCACCCAGAAATATCAAGGGAGAAATCATTATGGAAGACATCACATTCAAATATCCTGCAAGGCCAGAAGTAACCGTACGTACATATATCTATACGTATATTCACGACCATAAATCCCAAAATGGGATAGCCAAAGCTTCAGAATAAGAAAATCATTAACTAATACTTTAAATCTATACTTATAATAAATCTGTAGAGAGGTCAATTCTGTACATTAAATATATTTTCAAAATAACTATCAGGGGGTGATTAGTGATCGATACTGATGCCAAAAATGCAATCAGTAAAATTTTTGTCTGTCTGTCTGTCTGTCCGTCTGTCTGTCTGTCTGTCTGTCTGTCTGTCTGTCTGTCTGTCTGTCTGTCTGTCTGTCTGTCGGTTTGTATGTTCCTTATGGAAACAAAAACTACTCGACGGATTTTAACGAAACTTGATAGAATTATTCTTCATACTCCTGGGCAGGTTATAGTGTACTTTTCAGCAGAGTAGTGAAGGGGAATTTTGGGAAAATTTTGGAAAACGGGGGAAGTTACTCCATTTTTTAAGCTTCCGTCGCGTGTGCAGCCTTAGTGGTTATAGTAACATAGAAATCATGTATGGCGGAAATATTTTACATAAAATTTTCTAAAAAATATCCTTCTGCAGCATATGTCTATCTTTTATGGTTGACTCATAATAACACATGTAATTCCTGATAGCTTAGCAGTTCGGAGCATTCTGGTTATATTTGTTTACTCTTAAGTTTATAGTTCTCTCATTCATCTCTCATTTAAAAAGTTTACATTATTACCTATTCAATAAAAAAAGAATCATTGAAATCAGTATAGAATAACCAAATTTATACATGAAATAAGCTATCGCGCCCTGTCGTCGCACGTGAATGCTATAAGGATATTTTTTTAGTAATGGTTGCGCGCGCAAAAGTTAGCCGGGAGTATACATATACTCCCTATATGTATGCAAAGTTTGTAACTCTGATTGTTTGTTTGCATGGTTTTATTTTCGGAGATACTGAACCGTTCATTAAAGCGCTTTCACAATCACAAAGCTACACTATTCAGGAATGCTATAAATTGCACTAAATTTCACAAAGGTTGAGCAGTGATTGAAGAAACCTCAGATATTTTTAAAACAACACTACCCGTGCGAAGCTGGGCCCGATCCACTAGTAATAAATAAAGGAAAGGAAAATTTTGACACTAGCGGGGATCGAACCCGCGACCTCCGGGTATATTGGCAGATCGACGGGGCGTATATTTTTAAGTCACGTTTTAGTTCTGGAATTTATGTATTATGAGTGTTTAAAAAGGTCTGTTGCCTTAATGAGTTTATTTGAGTTTAATTGAAGACAACCCTTTTTCGTTCTAGGTTTTGAAAAACTTTTCCTTGCATATACAGCCTGGGGAAACAGTAGCTTTGGTTGGTCCCTCGGGATGTGGAAAATCGACAGTATTGCAACTTGTACAAAGAATGTACGATCCTATCATTGGTGTAGTGAAACTTGACGACAGGGATATTAAGACTTTAAATCTAGAATGGCTGCGTTCAACTTTAGGTAGGTACAATATTTTTTTCTTCTTGGATTTCCAAGAACTCGTAATTTTCGAACACACATTCTTAACCACTGTCTATATGTACAATCAAGGTATGTAAAATTATCACATTCGCATAAATTTGATTATTTCATTTATACTCAGCTCTAATAATTCTGAACACCACTTGACACAGTACCGTCCACTTAGCTGTGTGGGTTTCCTCACGGTTTTTTCCTTCATCCTTAGCAAACATCATAAATTAACCACACATATGACTTGAGAAAAGAGTAATTGATGTAGGTGTGTAATATTTGAATTATGTTTGCAAAAATTTCACGTATATTGCACAAAAATACTTAATTAATAACCTGCAGGGCAAGCACGAGCCGTGTTTAAACTAGTTATAGCGTGGGATAAAGCAGCAATCTCTTACGCACTTACTTAGTATCGTATACTGCCATTTCATTCTAACCGTTATCGTGTCAATAAAATAGCGCTCGTGCTTGCCCTACTAGTTATTATTTATATTTACAAGTACTTTATATGCATAGCACTTTTTAAACTACGTGGTACCTATTACGTGTTTTGAAGATCATGCCTTTTTTCTGTTATTCTCAATTTCCCAACACAACTTATGATGATATGGTCATTTATTTCTTTAAAGGTGTTGTTTGTCAAGAGCCAGTGCTGTTTCGCGGAACCATCCAAGAAAACATAGCGATAGGAGACCCAAACGCAACGTTGCAGGACGTAAGGCAGGTTGCTGATTTGGCGTATGCTCATGAGTTCATCGTCAAGTTACCTGAGGTATATGTGTTTTTCTTTTCTAAGTTTGATTACTTGTTTTCCTTGTCATATCCTAAATTTGCAATAAGTTGTACCATTCGCAAATTAAATACTCCATCACATAAAGTTACTGATTTGTAACCTTAAATATACCTCGAAAATTTTAATTAGAAGGAAGTTCAGTTACTGTAAATCATATTAGTGAACCACCATCATAGAAACCATAATTTTACCAACTTTTCCAGGGATACAATACAGTAATTGGGGAGCGTGGGGCGTCGCTTTCCGGAGGTCAGAAGCAACGGATTGCGATCGCCCGCGCTCTCCTGCGGGAACCAGCCGTACTTCTATTGGATGAAGCCACTTCTGCACTCGATCCTCATTCCGAAAGAGTGGTGCAAGCCGCACTCGACCGCGCCTCACACTTACGAACTACTTTAGTAGTCTCGCATAGGTGATTATAAGCCGACCATAGAAGAAGTCAATAAAATATCCATTAACTGAAACTTTCATACGTAACCTTTCAGACTGTCCACTATAGTCAAAGCCAATCGGATAATTTACATGGATCATGGTGAAATTATGGAACAAGGGAATTATAGAGAGCTAATGGAGAAACAAGGTATTTAAATGACAAACAATACCAGTTGATTCCATAATCATAAATAGGAATGTGTTATACTAAGCTTGTTTGGTCATTCCAGGATTATTTTACAATCTCGTAAAATTTGGGAAAGACTTTAAGGAAAATCAGAGCATTGATGATATTCCTGCAAACGAAGATGCACCTGCTGTGACAAAGCATTCGGAAGAACCGAAAAGACTTTCCCGACGTTTCAGCACGAAACGGCATTCCAATTTAGGTAATGTTTCCACTAACGATGATAATCTCAAGAAATGGAAAGATTTTTTTATTTCATATTGTGATTATAGGGATTTATTTGCATTATTGAAGGTATGATTAATATCGCATGTGCGTCTTATGAAAGACTAGCTGACCCGACAGACTCCGTACTGTCAAATCTGGTTACGACAAAGCTTAAGGCGTTTTTTCTAGCACTCTTAGTTCAATCAGGCTTGAATATTTTATTGGACAAGTTTTTCCGGGATTTTAAGTATCCTATGTTATAATTTGGGTCATTATCTAGCCTTCTGCCACATTTCATTCATATACATTATATACTTGAGGAGCCTCAAACACACAAACATCCAAACATCTAAACTTTCACATTTATAATATTAATAGGATAATAGAATTAGGAATCAATAGGGTGAATGTAGATCAACCCATGATTTTTTCAACAGAGGAAAATGTTAAATTGCATGATTGTTATTGATGCCATGAAAATGGAACAAGTGAAAGAGTTTGTACATCTGGGAAGTTGGTTTACCACGAATGGAAAATTCGAAAAGTCTAATGACTAGTAAATGGTTGTCTAAAAGGTCCTAATGGCATTGAATGATTCTGTTCTTGTTCCTACACTAATGTATGGCAGCAAATGTTAGATATGGAAGAAGAAGCATGTGAGCAGTATGAATGTCTACTGTATAATTAATGTAAAGATAAGAACCCACAAAAAATAGGATACTTTATTGATGACAGAAAAAGAAATGTTAAGACCTAGCAGAAATATTACATAGTGCAAGTCATTTTTCGATTTTTTGAGACGTATTTTTTCTGTATGTTATTTTTTTCCGTATATATTTATTTACTGGGCCGCCACTTTTGTGATCTCTGCTAATACTATCATGTGTGGCTCATTTATCACGTTTATACATTGCCAGGGCTGATTTCAGATAGAGATATGAAACAGTCTACCCATACGGTATATAAACTTACGATATTGGTAAGGCTTCTAGTTTTTATTGTCGCTGTATCTTCAAGTATTTTTAATTACTACTGAGCGAACTCCTTTTGTGATATGGGGAAAATAATTTATGGCTCATCATTATACAACAGCATGTTTATAATAGTTCCAGATTCTGAGTGGATGATGAAGACACCGCGTGGTTCAGTGTGTTCAATGTTATCAGCCCGATACAGCAATTACTTCCGGGAGTATATCCAGAATATTGAGGCAGATGACGATGTAGAGGTAATGCCTCATTTATTAGCACATAATCTATATTGGTTCTTGGTTACCTGAATAAACGTACTTTAGTTCAATCAACTACGTATGTTATAAATTTATAAACTAAATAAATAAATATCGCGTGGGTAGCCTCATCTTCAAAAAATTACCACCATCATTAAAACTACAATCGTGATAGCCCAGTGGGTAGAACACTCGGTTATCGCGCAAACGACTAGTGTTCAAATCCTGGGTCGGGCCTACACCAATTTGTCTTTTCTAAAGACATATGTGTGGTTAATTTATCATGGTTGTTAACGGTGAGGGAAAACATCGTGAGGAAACCCACATGGCTGAGTTGTACTTAGTCATGTGACAGTGTATTCGTACAAAACGGCGATAGGCCTCCCTATCACGTGAGTACACTGTCCATGCAAAACGTGGGTACTCTGAACACCAGGTGACAAAGTCACGTGATGTTCAGAAGTATTAGTACCTCTACCAACCCCTTCGGGGATATTCGGCGTGAACGTTTATGTTATGTTATGTTATTTAAACTACAGGAATATCACGAAAAAAGTCCGCATATATCTAACATTTTCTCATAAAATAAAAGTATAGAGATTCTATTTTCGATACTAATTTGGTGACTATTTACTAATTTATCATCATGGTTTGTTTTGAACAAAACAGTACTTGATAACCAAACTGTTTGTCTAGAAACCTCATCAAATTAGTATCTGGACAGTGCTGAAACAGAATGCTCCTGAGTGGCCATATTTGGCCATCGGCTCTATAGCAGCGGCCGTACAAGGAACGTGCTTCCCGATCTTTGCTTTGTTGTTGGGCTATGCGATGGGGGTAAGTCAATGATTATTTAATATTTACGAAGCCATCACCAACCAATAATTTATAAGTGTTGTCTTACTTAAAAGCTGATTTACTCGTTGAATTCTCAATTGTGAAATCGGCCGTATACCTTTTAAAAATTCCACTATAAGTACTAATTTAAAATATTTGAAAAGATATCACCTTAATTATACCGGTTCATAAAATATTAATTAAAAAAAAGTGAGCGTAGTAGTAGGTACGTATACTACGGCGACTGAAGCGCGAATGTACCTTTATATATTTGTTGTAACTTAATACGCCTGCTGAGTGGTTAGTAGACTACACCGATCAATCATGTTTGTTTGACGCAAAGTTGACAATGTATATCCCCAAGAAATCCTTTTTTTTCATTCCCAACGGCATTAATATATTTTTTTCACAATGAAAATTAATGGTAACTAGGTAAGTAAACATTTATAAAAAAAAACACATATAGCTATTGGGAAAAACATTAGGATATGCCTAGGTCAGGGTCTGAACTCATGCCTCGCTGCATTCAAGGCAATGCTTTTTGCCACTGAACTACGAAGGATTTTGTATACTATAGATGATATATACATACATATACTCACGCCATTAATTCCCATTAGGGTAGACAGAGACTATTGATCGCTTCTTCGTACGATACTGGCAAACCTCTCTAGCTTCGTTTACATCCATCGATCTTTTCATACATACTCTTTTATTCTTCATACTTGGAACGCCTACCTTTAAAAAATAATTTATTTTATTAATTGTTGCTTTCACAGGTGTTTGTGTTAGACGACCCAGAGATGGTAAAGAAAGAAGTATTTTTCTTTTCTGAAATATTCTTTGTAATAGCCGTAATAGCCGGAGTGGCCATGGTCGTGCAGAGTACAGCCTTCACCACAGCTGGCCTGAAGATGACTACCAGACTTAGACTTAAATACTTCAGTGCATTAATCAAACAGGTAAAATTGTTACACATTTTGTCTAATATTTCAATATTTTTTACCATGTTTTACTTGTATTGTACTTTTTTATGTTAAGAGTACGAATCAATATTTTTCTTTCTCTCTTTATAATTTCAAGACAAGATGCTTTAGATATTAAGAACTATAACTATATATTTTATTCAGGAAATCGGCTATTACGATGACCCAAAGAACGATGTAGGATCCCTTTGCTCGCGCCTGAGCAGTGACACCGCGGAGGTGCAGGGAGCCACGGGGCTGTCCCTCGGCCTCATCTTGCAGGGGTTCGTGTCCGTGCTCGTCGGCCTCACTATGGGCATCTGCTATAACTGGAAACTATGTCTTGTGGGTGTGGCGTTCTTACCGCTGGTTGGTGGTTTTTGTTCGTATTCATACTTAACTGAATATATTTCTGTCACAATATTTGTAAAGCGTTTGGCTCACCATATAGCGGATGAGCGGGTTTTATTTCCACGATGACATAGTAACAAATTTCATTTGTTAAAATAAACACAGATCGGTAGGACACTGCAGAATTGAACACCACTTGGTAAACCCCCTAGGTGCAGTGGTGACATATGTTCTGTGATGATGATTATTTTGTTAGAATAACATATTTATGCTAACAAAATCATTTATTTTGTCTTGAACAGCAGAATTGTTAGTATAAATCTTTTCATCAGTTATACATTTTTTCTTTCGCAGATGTTAGGAAGCACGTGGCTGGAGGGTATAATTGCACAAAAATCACAATTGGATGAAAGAACCGCAATGGAACAAGCCACCTCAATAGCCACTGAAGCTGTAGTCAGCATTAAAACTGTACAAAGTTTAGGTACAACGTTTACCTGTCCTACTTATAAGCATGTCCTTGCTTATAGGTAACAACGTATTATTATTTATTTTTACAACTGCATTCGCTCCAGTGGCGGATTTGCAGTCCTAGCCGCTCTAGGCCCCAGGCCATGTGCCGCCCTTTTCTCAGCCCCAACGTTATAGACTATACTATACATCAGTCAGTAATGAATTCCTTCTTCCACTTTTAATGAAAAGAAAAATCTTTTCTTCCACTTGTGATTGATTCAGAAAATTGGTTAACTAAAAGCTACCTTATAAAGCTACCGTCTTATTCATAAAAAAGTTTAAGCCCTCAACAGCTAAAACGTGCTTTGTCACTGTCATTCCAATTAAAATCGTCTTTGTAGTAAAAGAAACAAAACATATTTTAACTAAAACAGTGTTATAATATTGTTATAAGTTTTTATGAATAAGGCGGTTAGTTTATAATATTTTTCGAGGTTTCAGGGATGATTGGACATTTAAATAAAACATTTAAAACAGTTTTAGGCTTTGTTATTAATGACATACATGTTTTACAATGTGTTACAAAACTCGTCTGAACTTAAGCGCAGCGAAATCATTAATTAAATCTTCGCAATCCAATTTGCTTAAAAAATCAGCTTCTATGTTAAGCAAAGCAAGATCATTTAACCTTTGCTCCGTCATTGTTGTGCGTAAATAGTTTTTAACTCTGCGCAAACAAGAAAACGTAACCATTTTAACAGACTGACTGCACTCTTTCGCTCCTCATTTTTTATGCTGCAGTGAGAACGAAAATGAAGAAATTCTTCTTTAAAGTTGTCTTCTAAGTCAGCAAAAGAAATCATTTGCAATTCCTTGGCCTTATCTTCGACTTCTGAAATGCTTAGTTTCGTCAGGTTGGTAATAAAGTAAAATTTATTGTTTTTTTTTTTTTTTTTTTATTTTATTTGCTATTTAGACACGGTACATTTGATGACACAACACAATTAAATAATTTTAGTTTCACATGTCTAACCTTTGCAGGCATGCAAATTCATAACATAATTAAAAAAATTATATAATTTAAAATTTATTACCTAATGTATAATTAATAATTTAATATCATATTAATATCAAAATATCGTTCATTAATGATTACACAACACTATTAAAAAATTCCTTCATATCATAAAAGCAGCTTTGAACCAACCACTCTTTTAGTTTATACTTTAAAAGATTTAATTGACAGCTCTTCAAGTCATCTGGGATGTTATTAAAAATTTTAGTGAGCATCACTCGACAACATTTATTTCCCAAACTTGAATGTGAAAATGGCACTTCAATATTGTGCGGATATTTCTGCCGTAGTCTACTTCCCTCCTGATACATGGCTTTAAAACTTGAAATATTTTGTCGTACACAAAAACATGATTCATATATATATATGGAAGTTAATGTCATTAGTTTTAATTCTTTAAAATAAGGTCTACATGACTCTTGTGGGTCTATACCACAAATAGCACGTATGCATCGCTTTTGTAAAACAAATAGTTTGGGTATGTGAACAGAATTACCCCACACGATTATTCCGTACCTCAGGGCCGCTGCAACGTATCCATGGTATGCAACTAATGCTGTTTGGCGATTTACAGACACAGCTAAGTTATATAATACATATACAAATCTGTTAATTTTATTAAAAACATGTTCTATTTGTGGTTTCCATGTTAATTACGAATCTATATTAATACCTAAAAAAGTCACTACATTCGTTTCACGAATTTGTTGCCCCTCATATTCAATTTTGAGATTTGGTAAATAATTAACTCTATTATAAAAGGGTATGAAGCAGGTTTTGTCTAAATTACAAGTTAAATTATTATATCGCATCCATCCATTATCGAGTCAAGTGTTGCATTGATGTCATGTTCAAATTGAATGTCAGGATCTAATCTTAAAACTATAGAAATATCGTCATGCACAAATATTGTGCATGAATGCCTTGTCGCGTTTGGGAGGTCATTAATGTATATTAAAAACAATAGGGGCCCTAAGACACTACCTTGAGGAATTCCCACTGGATTATGCTCTAAATTTGATTTATGTTGCGTAATTTCAGACGCTTGATTTAATTTTTCCGTTTCTACATATTGATATCGGTTTTCTAAATACGTGTCTATTAAATTAAGCGCTGGTCCTCTTATACCATACTTTTCACATTTTAATAATAATATAGATTTCTCTACATTTTCAAACGCTTTTTTCATGTCAAAGAGAAGACCATCTGTAGGGATTTTTTTGTCAACATTTTCACATACCGTGCTAACTAATTCGACACAAGCAGATGTTGTGGACTTTCCCTTTTGAAACCCATGTTGTTCTTTTCTTATCACATTATATTTGTTAAAATACTGTGTTATCCTACTATAAATCAGCTTTTCTACTAATTTAGATAGAACCGAAATTAATGTTATTGGGCGATATTTACTTATGTCTTCAGGATCATCTTTTTTAAATAATGGTTTAATCACAGAAACTTTTAGACAACTTGGGAAAATACCTTGTTCGAAACATTTATTAACTAATTTTTCCAATACTAGCGTCAGGTGTTGTGCACTAGATTTAAATATCTTTGTACTAAACTCATCGTAGCCAGTCGAGTTCGTATTTTTTAAAAGTAATATGGACTTTAGTATTTCCGATTGATCACAGGGTGTAAGAAAAATACTAGTTAATTGGACCTTAATATGTTGTGTAGCCGCTCTGTAATTAATGTTGCTGGCATTTTGAGATCTAGAAGATATGAAGTAGGTGTTAAATGCAGAGGCTATTTCGTTTGGGTCACTCGTTACTCTACCGCCTAAGTTTAATTGTTCAATTCCTTTACGAGGCGAAGAACAAGTATGTTTGTTCTGTATTAAATTCCAAGCGGCTCTACATTTGTTACTTGAATTTTCAATGTACTTTAAGTTTTTCTGCTTCTGTAATTTATTTATGCAGGATCTAAGTAAGCTATTATATCTTTTAAATTTTACTTTGTTTTCATAAGTATTTTGTTTATAATATTTTAATCTAAGATTCCTTTTTGTATGACATGATCTTTTTATTCCTTTAGTTATCCAATGAGACCGTTTACTGTTTTTGTTATTTACTTTAATTTTTATCACAGGAAAAGAAAGATTGTAGAAAAGTAATAAAGTGTCATGAAATTGTTTAAATGCATATTCAATATTGCTTTCATGATAGATGTCCTTCCAGGGTAGATTTTCTAAACATTCATTAAATTTTCTTAAATTATCCTTATCATAGTCCCTTTTTGAAATGTACCAGCATTGTAACATTTTAGGTTTATGTAAAATAGTGTTACGACATCTGTTCGCAAGTAGGAGATAGGATTTGCCACTACTAGATAACAGATGGCGTTACTAGTATTCTAATAAGTAAAGGAATTACTAGATGTTTCTCGAATATCGACTTTTCGAGAATGTGGTACTAGAACTTTCTGTAATATTCGCGTATTTGAGATTTGGCATATATAAAGAGCGACGCGTGCTACGGAGTTATTTTTCGAGTGCGAAGAACTAAAGCGAGAACAAGCGAAATACTAGAGCGAAGAAATTAAATACGACAGTGCAGTGATATACGGATTACGGAAATAAGCTTAACGGTGTGGACAGTGTTACTATAACGGAGTAAATTAGTGTTGTTAATTAGTGCGAGTATCGATAGTTAATTATCGATAGTGTTTGTTGTGTTGTGTAAAGTGCGTTATTGGTCAATAAATATAATTACACCTTATTGCACGAAAGTGTGACTGGTATTTATCAAATTAAGAACCCGGTACGTAACAATTGGTGTCAGAAGTGGGATTTGAAGATGCCAGTTATGCCGAAGGAAGACGGAAGAGAGGGTGTGAAGACACGCGCTCAGAAAGCCGCAGAGGGTGAACAGCTGTCGGAAATGAGTTCATCGGTCACGAACCCTCGGAGTGACATTCCAGAGGAGACGTCCGCGGTGACTAACGCGCCGTCTACATCAACGGCGCCGGCGGCCGCAACTAATACTGACTTGACGATGATAGTTGAAATGTTTCAAAGCATGCGTGAAGCACAACAAAGCATACAGGATGTTGTGAAAAACATACATTCGGAGGTACAGGATGTTAAAAAAAACATACATTCGGAGGTACAGGGTGTTGTGAAACAAGAAGTTCGTGAGTTGCGCGAGGAACAGCAAACTAAGTTCTCACAAGTTCTCACTGCGGTCAATGAAGTCAGTGGTCGGGTGGTTACTGTGGAAAAAGACGTAGAGCAGATGAAGGAGCAGGTAACCACTATTGAGAAAGATATCGATGACATGAAGACCGACTTCCGCGGAATGGAGAAAAGGGTTCTGCAGCTTGAATCACGACCGGTCAAGGTTGTCTCCGGTGAGAATGTAGTAGCTGTCCATGGTCCTCGTGTGAAGGTTCCTCCCTACGACGGAACAACATCCTGGTCGGCGTATAGACATCAGTTCCAGACTGTTGCGGCTGCCAATGGTTGGACTGATGAACAGTGTTTGACTGCACTGACGGTGGCGCTCCGAGGTCAAGCACTGTCAGTAATAGAGGCGCTGCCGACTCCGAGTGGTGGTTTCAAGGACCTGCTGGATGCGTTGGAGTCTCGCTATGGAGAGCGACACCTGGAGCACGTGTTCCGCGCTCAGCTGCGTGATAGGGTCCAGCGTTCTGGAGAGGGACTTCAGCAGTGGGCCCTTGAAATCGAGAAGCTCGTCCGCAAGGCCTATCCCAGTGTAGATCCGAAGACGGTGGAAATGAACCTGGTGCAAGCATTCGTCGACGGCATCAGAGATATCGAAGTGAGAACAGCGGTGAGACTTCAACACCACACGTCTCTCAAGGATGCCTTGGCGAACGCTCTAGAAGTTGAAGCTTGCCGCCAGGATACGCGCCAAACTCATCGACTTCGTGAGATTGCGGAAGCAAATGAGGACGTCAAGGTCATTAAAGCACCCGTCGGAAGGAGTACTGGACCGATTTGTTATGGCTGCGGGAAAAGGGGCCATTTGAGATTAAGTTGCCCGCTGAGGAAGGAAGAAAAGAGGCAGGCAGAGGCTCCTGCCGCAAAACGAGCATTAGCCAGGACCGGGGGGCAGGTGCTGGCTAGAGAGGAGAAAGCCCCGACAATGACCATCTCACAAGCCTGTAACGGGAACAGTTTGGTGATATTGGGCTGTGTCAATGATCAAGACTGTAAGATGACCCTTGATACTGGAGCGTCTAGAACGGTGATCAATCCGGCACTGGTGAAAGCAGCGAATATCAAGTATAGCAGAGATACTAAGTGTCGGCTACTCTCCGCCTCTGGCCAGCGAATACCTGTCCTTGGTGAACTCTCAGTCAGGATGATGGTTGGCGAGACGTCGTATACTCATCAAGTCATTGTGGCTGAGATAATGGATGAATGCATACTAGGACTGGACTTTATGAAGAAATATAACTGCCGGATTGACATAACGAGAGGAATTTTCAAGTGTGGCCAGGAAGAAATCTTTATACTGGGTGGTCCCGTCGGTGAAGTGACATGCTTGAAAACCATCAATATTCCTGCGCGTTCTCAGAAGTTGGTTCCGGTGATGTTACCTGTAGACAGCGAGAAGAAGAGGCATCGTTGTGTGTTGATTGAAGAGACAGGGAAGAACGGGCCAAGGAAATTTCTGACAGCAAGAACTTTGGTTACAAGCAACAAGACGGCAATAGTGAAGGTAGTCAACCTTGACCAAGAAGATGTACAGCTTAAGCGGGGTGAAGTAGTTGGTCAGTGTGAAGAAGTAGTCTGGATGAGGAGCTGTCATTCTCCAAATGGGAAAGTCAAAGTGAAAGTCGATAATTCAACTGTAACTGACTTGTTAAGTGAGATCCAGGATGACTTATCTTACTTGGAGAGGATCAAGGTTAAACAGTTGCTGGTGAAATATGCTGACATCTTCTCAAATGCAGAAGGGGACTTAGGCAGAACATCTTTAGTGCAACACAGAATTGATACAGGGGACGAAAGACCTATTAGACAGAGAGCAAGGAGAATCCCAATCGCTAAGGAGAAAGAAGTTGAAGAATTGCTCGAAGACATGAAAAAGAAGAAGGTCATTAGTCCGTCCTCCAGTCCGTGGTGTTCTCCAGTGGTTCTTGTTAAGAAGAAAGATGGAAGCACACGGTTTTGTGTTGACTACAGGCAACTGAACAACGTGACAAAGAAGGACAGCTATCCTTTGCCAAGAATAGATGACACTCTGGATACTTTGAGTGGCATGAAGTGGTTTTCAACCCTGGACTGCAAGTCAGGCTACTGGCAGGTGGAAATACATCCGACTGATAAAGAGAAGACTGCGTTTTCAACTGGAAAGGGTTTGTGGCAGTTTAACGTCATGCCTTTCGGTCTCTGCAACGCGCCAGCTACTTTTGAAAGGCTTATGGAGTGTGCGTTGGCGGGATTGGTTGGCGAGGCTTGCCTGGTGTACCTCGACGACGTGGTCATAATAGGCAAAAGCTTCCAAGACCATCTCAAGAACCTGGAACAAGTCTTTCAGAAAATTCGTGGAGCAAACCTGAAACTGAATCCGAAGAAGTGCCGGCTGTTTAGAACTTCAGTGAACTATTTAGGACACGTAATCAGCCGAGAAGGAATTCAGACGGATCCGGAAAAGGTGGAAGCTGTGCAGAAATGGCCGACGCCAAAGGACAAAACAGACGTGCGAGCTTTTCTCGGCCTTTGCTCGTACTATCGACGTTTTGTAAAAGGGTTTTCTGAGATCGCCAAACCATTGCATCGGTTGACTGAAGATAAGAAAACCTTCTCTTGGGATGATGAATGCGAGTTATCTTTCAATGAGCTGAAGAAGAGGCTTTGCGAGACACCTATCCTTGGATATCCACAGCCAGAGGGACAGTACATCGTTGACAGCGATGCTAGTAATATGGCTATTGGTGGAGTGTTATCACAGATCCAAGGTGACAAGGAAGTTGTGATCGGATATTTCAGCAAGTCTCTATCTAAAGCGGAAAGAAACTACTGCGTCACGAGAAAGGAACTTCTAGCTGTAGTGAAGACCTTACAGCATTTTTACAAGTATTTGATTGGGAGACCGTTCAAGCTTCGAACTGATCATGCTGCACTGAAATGGCTTCTCCAGTTCAAAAACCCGGAAGGACAGGTAGCTCGATGGATCGAACAGCTACAAGAGTATGACTTTTCTATCGAGCACCGTAGTGGTAAATCTCATGGCAATGCAGACGCGCTTTCACGTAGACCGTGTCCGGAAGACTGTAAACATTGTAGGAAGCAAGAGTCGAAGGAGGAGGTCGTGAAAGTGACTCGAATTTGTCCATTGGATGGATGGGAAACAGAAGCTATGCAGAAGGCCCAAGAAGAAGATGAGAACCTCAGACCCATCATGAAATGGAAGAAGGAAAAACACGATCAACCGGCTTGGAGTGAAGTAGCGTCCACAGGAGTGAGTACGAAAGCTTACTGGGCGCAATGGAACAGCCTGGTTCTGATCAATGGTCTACTGTACCGGAGGTGGGAGAAACCCAACGGTAAAGAAGAGCACCTACAATTGGTCGTGCCCAGAGCCAAGGTTAAAGATGTACTGCGGGAAACACATGACGGTGTTTCGGGCGGGCATCTTGGGGTAAATCGTACGTTGCAGAAGGTTCGTGCGAAGTTTTACTGGCTTCATTGTAGGGACGACGTACAGGACTGGTGCCGGAAATGTACAACGTGTGCCGCGGTGAAAGGTCCGCAGACCCGGAGTAGAGGGGGATTACGGTTGTACAATGTGGGAGCTCCCTGGGAGAGGATTGCCGTTGATGTGGCTGGACCGTTTCCACAATCAGAGTCCGGAAATAAATATTTCATGGTGGTGATGGATTACTTCACTAAGTGGCCTGAAGTGTTTGCCATACCCAATCAAGAAGCAATAACTGTGGCTACAAAACTGGTTGAGGAAGTGATCTGTCGATTTGGCGTGCCCCTGGAGATACACTCTGACCAGGGAAGAAATTTTGAGTCACAAGTATTTCAAGAGGTGTGCAAACTGCTTGGAATGCATAAAACCAGGACGACGCCATATCATCCTCAGTCAGATGGAATGGTGGAGAGGTTCAACCAAACACTGGAGAGACAGTTGGCGAAGATGGTTGAAAAACATCAGAAGGACTGGGACAAACACATTCCATTATTTTTACTGTCTTACCGGTCAGCTGTTCACGAAAGCACGAAGGAAACACCTGCTTTCGTCAATTTCGGAAGAGAGCTACGATTGCCTGTAGATTTGTTGACAGGAGGGTCACCAGATGAGCCGCAGAGTGTAACTGAATATGTAAGCGATTTGAGGGAAAGAATGCAAGATGTACATTCCCTAGTGCGTGAAAATGGTTTACATGCTAGTGAAAAGATGAAAACCAGATATGACCGTAAAGCTAACACGCCGCGTTTCGAAGAGGGTATGCTCGTCTGGTTACACAATCCAACTCGCCAGAAAGGGAAGTCCCCTAAGTTACAAAATAGGTGGGAAGGACCGTACAAGGTGGTCACTAGAATAAACGATGTAACGTACAGAATTCAACGCCAACCTAGAGGGGCTTGGAAAATAGTTCACATCGATCGACTTGCGAAGTACCATGGAAGCAATAATACTCGGGACGAGTATTAATGTAAGGAGGGGGTAATGTTACGACATCTGTTCGCAAGTAGGAGATAGGATTTGCCACTACTAGATAACAGATGGCGTTACTAGTATTCTAATAAGTAAAGGAATTACTAGATGTTTCTCGAATATCGACTTTTCGAGAATGTGGTACTAGAACTTTCTGTAATATTCGCGTATTTGAGATTTGGCATATATAAAGAGCGACGCGTGCTACGGAGTTATTTTTCGAGTGCGAAGAACTAAAGCGAGAACAAGCGAAATACTAGAGCGAAGAAATTAAATACGACAGTGCAGTGATATACGGATTACGGAAATAAGCTTAACGGTGTGGACAGTGTTACTATAACGGAGTAAATTAGTGTTGTTAATTAGTGCGAGTATCGATAGTTAATTATCGATAGTGTTTGTTGTGTTGTGTAAAGTGCGTTATTGGTCAATAAATATAATTACACCTTATTGCACGAAAGTGTGACTGGTATTTATCAAATTAAGAACCCGGTACGTAACAATAGGTATACTTAGTATTTGGGCAGTTTCGTGATCGGAAATTCCTAGCTCTGCAATTTTCGGAATTGCATTCGTAATGTTACTTATTAGATGATCTATGCAAGCGTTACGACGCGTCGGCGTTTTTGTATGAATAATTAAATTATAGCGTTGTGTTACATTTTTAAGTTCTGTCGACCATTTAGTTAACTTTAATGTGTCGATGTTTAAATCACCGGTAATTATAATTTTCTTTTTATTTATTAAAAGACGAATCCTATATAAAAGTAATTCAAATTTATTAAAAAAATGGGATATATCTGATGCAGGAGTTCTGTATACACAAATAATAATACAGTTATAATCCGGTAGCTCTACGCCACAACATTCACAAAAAAACAAATTCTTCACTTAAGTCTCTAACAGTAGAGATCAATTTTGTTTTTATTTGTTTAGATATCAAAATACTAACGCCCCCTCTATTTTTATTTCGACAAAAAGATGCAACGCATGTGTAATTTTTTAACTGCATCAACGTCTCATTACCTTTTTTTATAAATGTCTCAGACAGGCAAATAACATCCACCTCCACATTCAAATCTGTTAAAGTAATTTCGAATAAATCTTTCTTTGACAAAAAACCTCCAACATTTTGATGGAGTATTACTAAAGTATGAGTATCTTTAAAGTCACTTACCCGATATTCTTCTCTAAAAAAGTAGTTGGTTCTTGCTTACTTTTGTTTGATACCTTAAAATAATAAGGAATTGTGCCTTTCTTAAATTTAACATTATCACATATATCATTAACTTTAACACTGTTCCTATTTTTTGGAGGAAAGTAAAACGGTATAGTGCCTTTCTTGTATGTTTTACATTTTGATGTTGAAATTTGCTCCTTTATTATTTTATTTATATTACATAAATATGATTTTTGATAATTTATATAATCTATTTCTATATTTAATTTAAACAATGTATTTTTTAATATGTTATTTTTTCCTCCATATATGTAGTTCTGTCGGTTTAAATTACTAACATCAATAAACTTACAATTCTTATATTCTTTGATATGTGATAGTATGTAACTGTTTATTGTTTTAGGCGCTATATATTTATTTGAAGATACACTGATTACAAACACTTTATTATTTTTTAAACAACTTATGGCACTTGTTAGAGTAGTCAACAAAATGTTCAGGTCTTTCTCATTTGATCCCACACCAATTACAACAATATCTTCTTTCTTTAGTACACGGTTGAGTTTATAAATGTCTGATAAAATAGTTGACGCCGTTGCATTTGGTTTCGTTGTCGATATCACCGAATATACATCATTCCATGTACTTCTTCTTGAGTATATCAATGCGCTGGCTAATCCTTTTATCAATTGATCACCAATTATATGGATTTTCGGTTTTCTTCCATTAATATCCTTCCGTTTAATCGAGTTTTTTGGTGTTTTAATATCTTTCAATGTGTTTTTTTGTTGGTTTGTTTCTACTACTGAATTATTGATATGTAATTTTCTTGACACTAGCCTTGTGGTTTTTTTAATATGTGCAGGAGTCTTATTAAATTGGAATTTTGAGTTTTCACCAATAATTGGCGAACATTTAGGGGTTTCCATACTAGGTCTTAAGTTGGTGTTTAATACTGGGGTCGCTGGTTTATTTTCACTAGACAAATGTATTGTTGAAATGTCGGATGTTTTTTTCAGAAGAGTTATAGTTTTATTCTTTTGATTCAATTCTTCTTTAAGTTGTGATATTTCATAATTAAGGGTTGAAATTACTTTTTGGGCTATGTTTAATTCTTTTTGATATTCAACAACGTTTTGCTGCAATTCGTTTAGCACTGAAAGGTTCGCAGAAGTATTCTCTGGCAGGCTTTTCGTGGATAAATCTAATATTTCCACGGAATTATACATCAGATTGTCCGAAATGCTTGAATTTAATGATGTACATGTCGCCTCAGCATTAGTAATGTTTTCTTGAAATTTTGTCTTTACTCTTACATCCTCAGTACTTGTAGTTGGAACGGGATTGTTATAAATTTCGTTTATATGGTGGTATTTTTTCCTCGATTCAATACAGTCGTCACATTTCCAGTTGGTTTTATGCTCTTTCGTCATCAAACAAAATCGTTTAACGGATATGTTCCCACAATCTAAATCAAAGTATTTTTTGCATTCAAAACACCTTATACAATTATTTCTTTTAGTTTCCTTTCTACATTTAAAACAAAACAAGTCGTTTTCTGAGCTCATTGTAACAAGTGAATCATGAAACTCTAGAAATGTTATCCAAATTAATCCTTTTAAATTGTTGAGCGGAGTGACCTCTAATGGTTAGTAGCAGTTTCAACTTAATTTAGAAACACACGATCTTAAAATGTACATGTAAATACTTTCGATGTTGTACTAGTGACATCTAGCAGCGAGTAGCCAAAATATTAGTTCTTCAAAAGATAACCGTCACTTATTTATAACCTATAATCACATATTTTAAGAATGATTTGTTTTATATCGTAAATTTTTAACTAAATTCACATAAAAACTATTTCACTTTGACGTAAGAAGTCCTTGTACTAAAGAGGTAATACTATTAAGTGGTAATATCAACTTTTTTCACAATCCACTGCACCACATTTATTCAGCTTTTTGCCGGGGTTGATATAGCACAAAAACACTGATTGACCGATAAATCGATATACACGAACAGTTTTAACTTAAAAATACAACACTTTTCAATAGGTAACAAGTTTTTTAAGAATATTTGAAACAGAGACTTTAGAGAACATCTTTTCAAACCGACGGTAGACTTTTTTTCATTAATTGTAATTCATTAATTGTTGATTAATTTATAAGCATCCCGGCGTCTTTTCAGTTCTTCTGATAATGTATCAATGACTAGGTACCAAAAAAGTATTTATTCTAAAATTTTCACGGCCATTTTTTTGTTGCATCTCTTCACCTGTATTTGTCTCGTCAGGAAGCAGCTTACGCTTTCGATTGCGTCGAACATCTTTTTCATATTCCTCTACGAAGGACAATTTTTGGCTTTATTTTCGAATTCATCAAAATTCTCTCTTGTTTCGCCAACAAAATGTATTAAAGCGTCGTACAGTTCTATGACAATGGTAATGTCAATTTCCACACTCTGAAGTTTTTTACTTGTGGCGTTAATGCGATCAAGTAAACATCCCCAAAAAACAGCCATGAAGGCCGTTTCAACACGTTCCAGTTTCAAACGAATACCTCTTGCTTCGCATATAACGGTTCTCTTCTGTTGTGTGTCATTTTCGATGATGACTAGCGCTTTATGGATTTCATTCCAGGATTCGAGTAAACTTTTACATGCGTCTGCACGAGCTGACCAACGAGTCGTTGATAGACTTTTGACGGTGAAATGGGTTTGAAGGAGTTCCCAACGCTGAGTTGACGCTGCAAAGAAATTGTGTAACTCTTGGAGTAGAGAAAAGAAGTAACAAGCCTCTTGGCTGCTTTCAGCTGCACATTCACCTACTAAATTAAGCGAGCGTGCTGAACAGGGAACATAGTTTATTTTTATTTTTAGTTTATATTAATGATTTGCCGTTCATGGTCGAGAAAATGTCCGAGATAGTGTTATTTGCTGATGATACTTCTTTAGTATTTGACGTTGAAAGAAATAATCAGAATATTGACGAGGTGAATAACACGGTTTCACAGATTCAAACATGGTTTGCTTTCAATAATCTTGTACTGAATGGTAAAAAAACCAAATGCATTAAATTTGTATTACCTAATGTTAGGTGCGTTGATAACGAAATAATTTTAAATAATGAAAAGTTAGTATTTTCGGATAACACAGTTTTCTTAGGGATAACTCTGGACTCCAAGCTCCAATGGGGACCCCACATTAGCTCACTAGCTGGCAGGCTAAGTAGTGCTGCATATGCCGTTAGGAAAATAAGACATTTGACAGATGTACAGACAGCTCGATTAGTTTATTACAGCTATTTTCATAGTGTAATGTCTTACGGTATTTTACTCTGGGGCAGAGCAGCTGATGTTGGTTCCATATTTATTCTCCAAAAGAGAGCAATAAGAGCTATATACAATTTGAGATCCCGAGATTCCCTGAGGGAATTGTTTAAAACAATAAATATAATGACACTGCCATGTCAATATATTTATGAAAATATTATGTATGTAAGAAAGAATCAGGCCTCTTTTGTGAAAAATTGTGACAGACATATTCGAAACCTGAGAGACAACAATAAAATATCAGTACCAAAATACAGATTGTCAAAAGTAAATACATCTTTCATGGGGTTATGCGTAAAAATGTATAATAAAATACCTGAGGACATTTTAAATTTAACAGAAACAAAATTCAAAGCAGCAGTTAAAAAAAATCTTAGTTCGAAAGCCTATTACAATGTCAATGATTACATTAATGATGAAGTGGCTTGGTGTCATCAGGGCTCTGTGCAGGATGTTTCCGGGCTAACACCAAAATTGTAATGGACGTTAAAAAAAGATGTGTGTTGACGAGTTTCTTACGGGTTCTTCTCTCAACAAAACACCTTCCGAATCCGAAGTAAACTTAGTATTAAGTTAAAATTTGACGTTCAAAAAACAAAGATTTATCTTTTTATTTTGAAATAAATGATTATTTTATTTTTATTTTATTTTAGTCGGCAAGGGGTGAAATTTCCTTTATTTTAGCTTGTAGGCCGTTGTATATGCCTGATATGTTAGCTGCGTTGTCATATGATTGCCGGCGGCAGTTTGAAATGTCAATTCCCAATTCAATTAAAGTTGAGGTAACGGCATCTGTCATTTGTTGTGATTTGTGGCCTGTGTTTGGAATAAACTTGAGGAACCGTTCTACAGGTTGGTGATCCATTCCTTTAGGCAGGACATATCTGATTACATAAGTGAGCTGGTCTACGTGAGATATATCCGGTGTCGAATCAATGATCAGAGAAAAATATTTTGCTGTTAATATTTCCATTACAATTGTCTTCAAAACTTTGTGTCCCATAAGTCGAATAAATTCTTCGCACGTTGTTGTTGAAGAAAGATAACTCGTAAATCCTGAGCCTGGATTTCCTTAACATGTAATGTGTTTGGCTAAGAACGGATCGAATTCAGCGATAAGCTCTAAGGACATCAAATAATTTCCATTGTGGATTGATCCAAATTTTTTGTCGTGTCCTCTGAAAGGCAAACCACGTGATGCAAGCGCTTTTACACATGCAACTACTCTTTTCAGAATGTTTTTCCAGTAATTCAAATCTTTTTGTTCATGAAAACCTCATGTGGGGATTATTACTAACTAGCTGACCCCACAGACTTCGTACTGTCAAAAGTGTAGACTTTCACGTCGTCAAACTGAAATATTTAACTGACCTGTTGAGGGTCTCTGTCATGCGATGAGAAAAAAGATGTTTTCATAGTGTCTTCACAATTTTTTCACTTTATAAATTTTAAGTTTATAAGTATAGTAGTTTCGGCTGAGCATTGATTCTTATATTGATTTGTTTAACCATTTTTTAAGAAAATTTATTGATCTCTTAATTTTTCTGGGATAAAAAGTGTCCTTTTGTGTTAATTGGGATCATTATCTGGCTTCCTGTAAATTTTATTTTAAATACGGTCTGTGAATTAGTCTTCATTTAGCTACAAACACACAAACATATAAACTTTCACATTTATAATATTAATAGGATAAGGCTTAAACATAAACTTCTCGCGCAGGTGACCTCGCTCGCCGGCCAGCGCAGCGTCTTGTCTTGCGCTTCATGCAAGCGAGTAAATTTTGCAACGGAGTAATTTAAAAATTGTATTATCTTCTAAGATGTTTATTTAAATTAAGTGATGTCAAGGACAATTTTGCTCTCAATTAAATACTCTCAATCAACAACATATTTATTTGGATAAAGATTAATATTATGTTGATAAAACATGACGGCAATTATGCATTAAATTCAACCAAATTTATTTACCATAAAAATGGTTATAGTAAGTGAAACTTAAAAGTTAGACATATACTGTCGCGGGCATTTTTTTAGATCATTTAAAGAGAAATAATTCTTTAATACATTTTTTTGAGCAACTTAAACCGTTTACGCAGCGCACACAACGGAAGCCTTAGTATGAATAATTATCCCCGTTTTTGCAACATTATTCGCTGATAGTTTGCTCCTGTTGGTCGCAGCGTGATGATATAAAGCCTAAAACCTTCCTCAATAAATGGACTATCCAACACAAAAATAATTTTTCAATTTGATGGGGTAGTTCCTGAGATCCTAGCGTTCAAACAAACAAACTCTTCAGCTTTATAATATTAGTATAGATAAATAAGCGACGGGGGCTTATACCCGAGGTCGCGGGTTCGAATCCCGCCTGTGTCGAAATTTTTCTTTCCTTTATTTATTCTTTGTTTTTCCAGTAGTTTATTTCTTCATCTAATTGCATTGTCAATGCGCAGTCAATGCGACCTAACACGTTACTTCGTTCTTTCATTTGCAGAACAGATAATTTGTGAGTAGGCGAATTCTCATGAGTTGAAACTCGATGATATGAATTTTTTCAGTCATTGAAACCTTCTTTTTTGTCGAACTGACTCTCCCCGCCATTAAAAAGTAGACAAGGACCACAATAAACACATCCAGTACTTTTGGAATAAATAAGCCACTTTCGCGGAACTTTTTCGCCATTTAGAAGCTGACGTTCGAATAAATGTCTCGACAACTGTCGCACTTTATCTTTGTAAATGCGCTCACTCTAAGGAAAATCATTTTGAATGTGTTAATTGGCTCCATTCTTACAAATGTGATCGCGCGTGAACTCGTCGATTGTCCATTTAGCTGGATCGTCGCTGATTTCGTAGAGCTCCTTGTCAGGAGAACTGGGCTGCACTCCCACTCCTGGTACTAGTGGGACATCTTCGGCTTGTTCTTTTGATATACTTGCCACATTTATTTTAGCACGATTTGCCGCCCTTAATAGCTGGCCGCCCTAGGCCCGGGCCTACTGGGCTTTAGGGCAAATCCGCCACTGATTCGCTCACTACCAATTCAAATTAGAATTGTTCTGACTGAATATTATTAAATGCTAAGAGGAATCTAATTTGGCTTAACGTCTATTAATTTAAGGATAATGACTTCAAGAATTAAATAGATTTTTTAAAATGGTGCAAATATTCTAAGTGCACCGACCTCTATTTAATTCTTGCATTGTTTCGTTAGGTGTGGAGAAAGTATTTATAAAAAAGTTTGATGAAAGTATAGCAAGCGCAGTCCATAGTGTTAACAAGACGATAAGATGGCGAGGAATGGTGCTAGGAGCAGCTACGTTGGTGCCAACCCTCGCCTACTGCATTACTGCTGTTTATGGAGTCCATTTAGTGGCAAAAGAAAATCTACCGTACAAAGTTCTTATACTGTAAGTGCAATTATTTCTTATACAACGCGACATCGTATATTTATTTTAAATATTATTGCATAATTATATAATTATTTCAGTGTGGACGAAGCAGTTATGTATGGTGCGTACATGCTTGGACAGTCACTTGTGTTTGCTCCAAATTTCACATCAGCTAAAAACTGTGCCGCGCGAATCCTAAGCCTCATTAATAGGGTTCCAGCGGTAACAACAAAAGAAAATGTGGTAGATAAAAAAGACTGGGTCAGTATTGTAAATTATATTTTGTGAGGTAAATGCATTCTATGTGTACTTTATGGCAATTATATTTTCAGTCTGCGAAAGGTAGTGTCACGTTTAACAAAGTTGATTTCCACTATCCGTCGAGACCAGAACAAATAGTATTGAAGGGCATCGATCTGAAAGTAGAGCCGGGAAAAACTATAGCACTCGTTGGATCATCTGGATGTGGGAAATCGACTGTACTGCAAATGTTGCAAAGGTTTTATGATCCTGACAGTGGTATTATTGTAAGTGATGTTTAAGGTATTATTTCACATGCGTATATTTTACATGTTTTCAAATGTATCTTGACCGCTAAATTTTGCAGGAAATAGACGACTGTAATATTCGAACGGATCTGACATTACCGGGGCTGCGGCGGCAGCTCGGCGTGGTGCAGCAGGAGCCGGTGCTGTTCAACCGCTCCATCGCCGAGAACATCGCCTACGGAGACAACTCCCGCAAGGTGACCACGGCCGAGATCGTGGCCGCTGCCAAGGCCGCCAACATCCACGGCTTCATCGTGTCGCTGCCACAGGTGAGGTGTCTAGTGTACAGTGTACTGTCGCGCAGTGAGACGCGTAGAGCGCAGTGAGTGACGCGAGTCTGTGCAGGGCTACGACACCAGCCTGGGCTCCGGCGGCGCGCAGCTGTCGGGCGGACAGAAGCAGCGCGTGTGCATCGCGCGGGCGCTGCTCCGCTCGCCGCGCCTGCTGCTGCTCGACGAGGCCACCTCGGCGTTGGACGCCAACAGCGAAAAGGTACTAAGCATTTAGAACCTGACATATATTTCATAAATTTTATGTGGAATTGATGCTATGAAGTGCTTACATACATACGACTTAACGAAAATAGCGGTAAGCCGATAAATCTGAACTATTGTCTAAATACTATGTACTAAATTCGTTTTTACTTCAGAAAAGGCATTCAGATTGTACATTTTCTTCTTTGTATGTATGTTACGCGATTACTCTATCCATAGTCAATCAGTTTCATGAGTAGTTTTTTTCGGTTCGATATGCTTCTAGACGTCTAGTCCGTTCTGTCCTACCGTTTGTTATACCGGTATGACAGACCGGATAAAAAAAAAGTCCGTTCTGTTCGCCTACGCGGTCGAACAGAACGGACTACTAAAAAAGTGTCCGTTTTGTTAGATATGAAATTGATTTAAGTGATGGGTATTTACCATGGTCCAATAAGATAATGATTACTATACTTTACTTATACTTATTATGGTCCCATTTCATTTTCGTGAGGTTTTGATAGCGTGGATATTAAAATATGACTCCTAGGACGACCCTATTGGTTATCCATTTTTTTATGAAAGTTTTCCGAGAAGTAGTTGTGATGTTGGTTCACTTTTGCTAAAATGTATATTATTTTCTCTTTTCAAGTCGGTCTCGGAAGCATTAGATGCAGCTGCCAAAGGACGAACCTGTATTTCAATTGCCCATCGACTCTCTACTATAAGAAACTCTGACGTTATATGTGTTATAGAAAAAGGTGCGTATTTCGTTATTCCATTATTTGTAGGGGTCATTATACGTTGGGTAATAAATAACCTTACCTAAGAGAGGTAACCTAGGGGTAGTTGGAAGTGTTTCGCTAGTAACAAATGAATGGAGGCGGCGTTGTGGCGCTAGTCTATTTCGTTCGTAATTTTTCAGGTCAAATTGTAGAACGAGGCACTCACGCTGAACTCATGGAACTACAAGGACATTACTGGAATTTGAGTAAAAATCATCAAACCCAATGAGATTATAACATCTGTTGAATACTAATATTTGTCGATTAAAATTCAGAATGTAAAGAAATAAATAATAAAAATATATACCACAGTTGCATCTTTCTTTATTTCACATCTTTCTCGTAACAGAGCACATACAAAATTCATATAATTAATTTCCATATTACATTCATATTAAATTCATATTATTATTACCATATATCCGACTCACATCAACAATAAACATTAACACATTTGGCAACTATCCTTAACTCTTATAAATTCGTGCAACATTAACTTAACAACACCAAAGCATACCTATTCCTTAGTGCCATATTGGCCTTACACTGAAAGTCATACAATGTTTTTGGTAAACGCTTACGTTACTAATTATAATGGGCTTAACCCTCGGCATGCCTGGTTGGGTCTGTGAGACCCACCGCAGCCGTTAAACCGTTATAATTCATTGTAATTTGAAATTCGCGCGCAACCGCTCTCAGTAGCTGACCGTAGCCGTAGTGAACTGATTGTCGCCCTCCGCCCGCTACCTCAGTCCGGGGCCTGCTCCAGTAGTGAAAGGATCATGTGATCATCAAAGTGATAGAACATGCAATTTTCCAGTGTGGAAATTGCTATGTTCCTAAAAATGATGTCGGAAATGAAGAAGACTAATTATTTTAGCTTAGAATATAAGATAACCCTTGTGCATTATGATCCCCAAAGTCTGATTGTGATTTCTTTAGTTTTAGTTGATTTTGCATGTTTATGAACATAAGATGTTTAATTCTACGTTAAAAAACAAGGTAAAAGTTTAATTAAAAAATCTTTTGAAAATATTATTAATTATAACACGTATTTTATTTAAAACCCTAAAAAACATGTTTAATTTTATTATAAAATCAAAAAATATACTACATTGATATCAATTTGTAGGAGAAAAAAAATATTAAAATTTAGGGTCTCACCGACCCACCAGGCACGCCATGTAACTTTTTTCTACCAGGCACGCCGAGGGTTAATCTGCCGCAGAGCTGAATTAGACTCATTTTAACTACAGTAAGTAAAGAATTGTTTATTAACAAATAAAACTTTGTGTTATACATAAGGAAGAATTGCTACAATAAGCACATTATGTACTGAGTTGTTTTCCCAATGTGTCTCTCCGGGACTCAGTATATATCGCCTAATACAGCTCTGCGTGTTATTCATGTATTCCAAAAAGTTCCATCAAGTTGTTCCGCGGCAGTTCTTACTAACGGCTCCAACATCGTTCTAGCGATATCGTTTCTGTTTGTGCTTATCATAATTTTTCATGATGTGGATAATTCTACCGTGGTGTTAAGATTTAATCTACTTAGAAACTTCATATTTTAGATACAATTATGGGTTTTAACTCATTTAAATAAAAGCATTCTTATAAAAAACTGTTTCAGTGAAACCAAACTAACCACTGCCGTGGCATCTTTATGTTAAATATTTTTTTCTGTGAACATGGTATTAAGAAAATTAAGTTATTCGGCCCATCATGCTTATTGAACTTCTGGGAAAATCCATTCTTACTTGTGGGGAAACATTTCAATAAAACTTTTGAGAATACATAGTATTATGCACTATGATGGCACACAATTCATAATGCTTGTGTTAGCCCAGATGCCAAGTGCCACCTTCGCATACATACATTTATTTCAAAAAGAAAAACAGCTTTGGAATATTCACGCTTTTATGTACTTCAGTCAAACATTGATGAATACAAGTATAATCTAGATTTTATCATGATTGAAAGTTCTTATAAATTATAGATTTATAATTTATAAGAACTTTCAATCATGATAAAATCTAGATTATACTTATACTATATACTTATAGAAGAAGTGACAGATTCAAATAAAATTTCATTATTTTTAAAATTGTCACTACTGAAAAATGTCATCAATATTACACTTACATTTATAATGCGTTGAAAAAATAAAAAAATTTAAAATATATAATCACAATGATTGGCAAATGAACAAAACAACAAAAATATTATATTAAAAACTTAACCAGCTGTTAAAAAAATTCATTATTTTTTAATAACTAAATGGTAATATTCTAAAAACTAAGTGAAATAACACTCAGGTACTGACGCTTGAATAAATGATTCAAGAAGAAACTTTATAGTAAAACTTGGGCTTGGTTTCGCCCGCTCGCCCGCTCGCCCGCTCGCCCGCCAGGAATTACCAACTAATTTCTAGTATAATATAGTATAGGTGGTTCCTATCATTTAGTGGTCGAAACCACTTCTCTTTCACATACCAACCAACAACTAAATACTTACTAAAACAAATTGAAATCTAAAATTTTATCAATATTTTTTTTTAACTGTTTGGTTGCAACACAAAATTTCTATACACAGCCTGTCGTTAAAATCTAATCAACCAAAAATAAATTCTATAAAATAAGAATAACTAACATAATATAATTTTGAATTCAAAAAAACTGCGAATTCCATTTTAACAATACATAAACATGTTACGTCAATATCACATAGACAAATTACTCTGTATAAAATAAAATTCATCACATAATGCAACAACACAAATAGAAGAAAACGTCTATACATAATTGTGCCAACACATACTATATTACTACAATTAACACCGTCATTATTTTACGATAATGAACAGATGTCATCTCAAGGTGATTCAAAAATTATCTAAAAATTAATTGTCTGGAGTTTTCAACAAACCAGCACATTTGCACTTATTAATTTTGGAATTGAACATTTTGAATTTGTAACTTAATAAATTTAGCCATAAAAAAGTGAATACTGTATTAAATTAAATATTTAAAATTCTCTTTATTATGGCTAATATTTATTGGTACCCGAAAATTTATATTATAGGTATGGTATATTTGTTTCAAGATTTCTATAACAGACAAAAGAAAATGTGCCACTGGGTATAGAACTGTAATAGTCGCTAATGTTCTATCGCGTTCAAAGGTCCGTACCAATCAATATAACTAACTTAGTTTTTGAATCGCCTGGATAACATTGTATTTAATATTACTTATCAGTTCCAAGCGTGCCACTTGCTTTAGTAACACAAATGGATGCAATCTCCTCAGACATTTTATTTAACAAAGCCAAAAACTGCAGACAGACAATGAAAAGGATTTTAATAGTTACACATTTATATCACACTAAAAATGTATTTATACATTTATTTAATCTGAGAGTCGTATTATGTATTATTAAATTTCGATATTTGGATAATTAATTTAATGAAAAAATTGTAACTGAGTTACAATATTTTTTTATTATAAGAACATATAATTCTATCCAATTCTCATTAGTTAAAACGGTAAATTTTAACATAACTTCATGGTTATTCGTAGTTTAATTATTAAGTTCACAGTCTTTCAAGCAGCTTCCATAAATAATTACAACAATTATATTTTTCTTATTTAATTACAGGATAAATAAAAAGACTTGAAAATTTAACATACAATTCAAATAATAAAGAAATGACGTCAATACATTAACTATACATAAAATGTATATATTTGAAATGATCCAAACATACCATAAGTAACATTTTATTTTGGCAGACATTCAAATTTAAACTCTCATTCAGGTTGAAAAGCAAAAATATAATTAAATTCAGATACGCTTCCAAAATATTCTAACACACTGAATGTTTCATTGTTAGGCTAGTTCTTATTTATTTTTTAATATGTAATAAAACCTACTCATCCGCGCACGAAATACAATCTGCAATTATACTCCTGCAATATTTTCTCACTACTCAACTCCTTTCATTTCTAGTAGTATCAACATTCATATGCCTTGAGCTACATGTAAATATA
The DNA here is from genome assembly GCA_963576735.1 of Bedellia somnulentella. NCBI lineage: Eukaryota > Metazoa > Arthropoda > Insecta > Lepidoptera > Bedelliidae > Bedellia > Bedellia somnulentella. Next base: position 12,911,168 of record OY755170.1, read on the forward strand.
TTTTTGGGTATAATTTATTTCATACATTACCTTGTGAATATGCATGCTACAAACTTACGATCAAGTCACTATCCAGTGAAGATTAAAATATAGCAATTCAATATATGGTACCTTGCGCTGTCGCGCTATATACGGTCATTGCTCTATAAGTATCACACAGGAGCCATATACGCCGGGGTAAATATTAGCCTTTTTTACATCCTAAATTATAGTTAGTACATAGGTTATAACACTAAGTACTACTAGTATGTCCTATTACAGATCAATATCAAAAAACGAAAGAAAATACAGAAAATTACCAAATTAGGGAAACTGGCAATTAAATATATATCATTGAGGGGCGGAAAATACTAAATACAAAATTGCAGTGACGGGGCTCATTGAAGTCACGCATTTATACCGATAAACATTTAAAAAGTAAATTCAATTAGATAGATTTTTTTTTCATACTTAGTTTTTCAAATATTTATTTATACCATTATTCAATAATTTATCCCAAAAAAATATAAACTTTAAATAGTAGACATTAAAAAAAACACTTACTATAACAATGACAATTTGACAGCAATTTTGATAGGTGTTTTTTTAATGCCAACTATTCCTTACTACAAGTTTACTTTTTATTCTATAAGTTTTGGACTAGTTTAAGGTTTTAATTAAGTATTCATCAGTTTAATTGCATGCATCTCATAGGGATGTAGGTAGTAATTGTTATAGTATAAGATCCCGCTGCTAAATCTCTACGTTTATTACGTATTGAGTCAAACACACATTTTAACATAAGTTTATGAATAGGAGAATACACTGACAAGACTCATCCAGGCAAAAGAGGCCGCAAGTAATTTTAATTAAACATTGGTATATAAAGAATATAAAAATCCATAGGTGCCGTTGCAAATTCGGCCGCAAAAATTACTTGCGGCCACTTTTGCCTGGCTGTGTTTAGTCAGTGTATTCTCCTATTCATAAACTTATGTTAAAATGTGTGTTTGACTCAATACGTTATGAACGTAGAGATTTAGCAGCGGGATCTTATACAATTAGGCAAGGACATAATTACGTAACTTTCAAGAACCTTCTCCTGTTTTTATTTCATTATCTTTTACCCGTCTCTGAATGATATATAGTTTTCAATAGTCCAGCATTACAATGGGTTATACCTTTTCTGTATTTTTTGATTGACGATATAATGTTGTCAGCATAAAATAAACTATCTCGGTTGGTCACTTGGAACGGCCGTTTTATCTGGCTAATTATTTATATCATGTTGTTTTCTTGTGTTTAATTATCTTGGATATCTTTTATTACGAATTGTGTTTTAAAAATCAACATCAAAAAAACGTAAAAAACACAGAAATATACCTTAGTACTAAAATAAACAAGTTAACTAATTAATTATGTACCATTGAGGTACATAAAAAAACCAAATATAAAAATACCGTGAATAGTTACGCATTTATACCATTAAACTTTTTTTTTTATTATTAAATTTGGATATTTTTTTATAATCATTACATCTAATATTTGTACCACAAATAATATAAACTATAAATAGTACATACATACATACAGTGTCGTGTATTGTCGGGTGCCGTATAGTGTCGGCTTAGAATAACACTATCCCAATTCTACCCGTGGGTGATCGTAAGAGGCGACTAAGGGTGTAGGGGCTTTTTAAGTGATTTTTGGGCGATGTGGTTGGAGACCCGTCACCAAAAACATTTATTATTACCATCTTTTCCCCAATAAACTTCCAAAAGTGGCTGAGGAATTTCTCATTCCAAAGCTCTGGCTACCCCGTTAAGGGATTTATAGCCGTGAATATATGTATGTATGTACAAATACTCACGAAACGAAGAGCTAGAAACTCCTCAGCCACATTTGGAAGTTTATAGGGGAATAGGTGGTAGAAAAATGTGTCGTTGATGATGGGTTTCCAAACGCATCGACCCAAAAACCACTTAAAAAGCCCCATACCCTTATTCGCAAAGGGGTAGTGACATTCTACGCCGGCACAACACGGCTCTACTAGCATAATAGTCTACATTTAAAAACACTTACTATGACAATAACAATTTGACAGCAATTTTGATAGGTGTTTTTTTAATGTGAACTATTTCTAGTGTGGATGGTAATGTTAGTAGAGGACGACTACGGAGAACACACTCGGACCAAATTGAGAGTGTGCTCAAAAAGGCTGGCGTCCGAAGTATGAGGAATAAAAGAACATGTATGAAAAGATTGATGGATGTAAACGAAGCTAGAGAGGTTTGTCAGGATCGTACAAGTGGCGATCAATAGTCTCTGCCTACCCCAATGGGAACTAATGGCGTGAGTATATGTATGTATGTACTATTTCTAATTATAAGTATTTTAAATTTGAAAAGTTTCTATCACTGTCTTCTATGTATCTTATGTTAATCGTGATAAATGCGTAACTTTCCAGTACCTGTTTATAGTGATTTGACATTATTTTTTCCGTCCTCGAATAAAATATGTATAGTCTAGCACTACACTTATTGGTTGCATAACTTAAGATTAAGGTTAACTTTCTATTGACAATATAAATATGTAACGAGCATAAATATACTCTCTCGATTGGTCGCTTCGAGCGTTCATTGCATCTGGTTAATTATGAAATACATATTGTTTTGTTGTATTTATTTTCTTTGGATATATTTTATTACTATTATTAGTATAATTTATTAAAATGAATTTAATATCGCGATGGAGGTAAATATTATTTTATACAAGTAGGCTGATAGAGTTGATATATCGGCTAAAACATAAAGGATGTATATGTCCTATTACAAATCAATATCAAGAAATAAAAGAAAATACAGAAAACTTATGAACGGGGCGAATATACAGAACTGACAAAATAGTTACATCCGGAATTTAATACTGTGACAGGGCTTCTCAAAGTAACGCATTTATACTGAAAAGCATTAAAACATTAATTAAATATGATAGGCACCATTTTATGGTCAGTTTCTCAAATACTTTATTCATCAAAAACACTGTAAACGATAAATAGTCGACATTCAAAAACACTTTCTATGATAAAGAAAATTTGACAGCAATTTTGATGTGTTTTGAAAGCCAACTATTTATTACCAGAAAACAATTGTAGGATTAATATTCAATAGATTTTGATTTATTTAGGTGTGTAGGTGTGTAGCTGTTCGGCTTCGAATAGCACTACCCCATTTCTTCCGGTGGGTGTACGTAAGAGGCGACTTAGGGTAATGGGGCTTTTAAGGGAATTTTGGGCGATGCGGTTGGAGACCCATCACCAACAACCTTTATTTCACCATCTTTTCCCCATGCAACTTCCAAGTGGCTGAGGAATTTGTAATTCCCTAGCTCTGGTTACCCCTTTAATGGATTAATAGCCTTGAGTATATGTATGTATGATCTTATTTGATCTTTTAATTTATAAAAGTGACTATCATGTATGTATCTTATGTTAATTGACATAAATGCGTAACTTTCAAGAACTTTATCATGGTGCTTTAAGATTTAGATGTGTCCTTCTCTGAATGTAATATAGTTACCGATAGTCAGAACTTCACATATGAGTTGCTTTTACACGTAATTTGCACAGTTGCAATAAAAAAATAAACTCTATCAATTGATGGCTGGAGCGTTCGTATTATTTAAAGCTTTTTTGATAAGTATGTATGAATATTAAACAATAAACCTATTAATATTATAAATGTGAAAGTTTGGATTTTGTATGTTTGAGGCAAAAAGGCTCCTCAAGTACATAATGTATATGAATGAAATTTGGCAGAAGGCTGAATAATGAACCAAATTGTATATCCCGTATATACTTATTATCCCGGAAAAATTGACATATGAAATATTCACGCCTGATTGAAAAAACGCCTTAAGCTTTGTCATAAGCAAATTTGACAGTACGAAGTCTGTCGGGTCAGCTATTTTCATATAATTTCGCAATACGCTGTCGAACTACATCACGTCATGAGCTGTACTCAAATCTCAACATTTAGCAAATAGTTTTAACCACTTGTCACATAGATTATAGATATGTCATAAATAGGAAATAGTACGACGAGTAAAATATATGAAAATGTATGAATATTTCAAAAACAACAATCAAATCTAACTTTTCTAAACTTATACGTTACCTATTGATATTATCGCAATATATGTATGTAAATAATATGTATTGATTCATTACAATTTATTTAGGAAATGTCTCAAGAATCTTTTAGTCAAGTTATGAGAGAACGCTTGTGAAACTTTTAAAACCCACGTTAAAACGTGAAATACTAAAATAGTATAGAAGATATTCACTGAGGGTGTTGAGGTGGGTTAGGCGGCTGGTGAGGGTATGCGGCGATCTGAGGACGCACTGGCGGCTCATACACCGCCGGAATCACACCGGCTTGCATATCCTCGGGGTTTATATATGCACCGTGAATCTGAAAGTTGAAATGGTGCTTGTTTTATCTGATGTTCTAAGCAACTAGGGTAAAACAATTACTTCGACCTTAGCTCTTCTTACCCACTGTAAAATATATTAGCTGCACACTCGCCGCCTTGAAGTTTAAACGAAGGTTAATAAGAATGTTTGGTTTAAAATAATAATGACACTTAGAACGATGAAACCAACGACAACTACGGAAGCATCGCTGGATTTGTTAAATTACACCATAAAATCATTAGGCGCCCTTGCACACTACATCTTTCGTCGCACACCGGCAACGCGATTTATATTCAACAATAATGTATAGGTTGCGTTTGCAGTGCAATTGAATCGTGCCGCGCCTCGTTTAGAGATGTAGGGCGCAAAAGGCCCATAGCAAATGAAAACACATGTTAAGATCCGAATCTATGTTGCGTGCGAGTGCTACAGACATAGATATTAATACAAGTTAGAAGAGATAAGTACAAAGTTACAGTTGTCGTCCTAAAGAGTAGACCTGCTGCATGCGTAGCGTGAAGCGTGTGACAGCGTCTATGCCAAGTATATAACATATATTTATTTTGAATTAACCTTGTGTTGAATAATCACGCTCATATAGTCTCATGTTACGATCACTGCAGGACGATATCACATGCGAGCGTTAGAAAAGCCTTAACACCAAAATGCTATATGAGTCCCTCTTATCATGCTATAATGGTTAGCGTTAAATGAATTTGTAGCGCAGGACCAATTGTAGAGGCAATGAGAAGCAGCTATACATTATACTGAACTTGATGTTTCATGATAGTAAAACATAAATTACTATTCTAGTGATACCTACATGATTTTTGCTAAAGAATCATATTTGTTAGAATATTGTGGATTCGAAATTAGCTAGGCCTTAATTGTATCAGGTACCTTGTTATTTGCTAACTGCGGAGAATAATCTCTTCATTTACCTAAGTCATTAAAATGATAAATAAAACGATTCTATTTGTTGTTTAATTACACATTCCTTTACACATCTCTGGTGGATTTGACTAAAGCCTATGAGGACGGAGTCACTGATAAACGCTTGCACTACTCATTTTAAACAAAGATGTATAGATTATGAATAATAAAAGAATTCTAATTACACACAATGATATGTCATACACATTTATAAGATATATTTAGAGATAGTATAGGAAAACAACTACAATGCATGTATTCAATAAATGATTCTGTAATTTATGTATTGTAATGTATTAAATTTTATTTTATTTATTTGTTAGTGTGTATATTCCTTCTATATACATACATTTTGTAACATCTATTATTCAAGAATCATTTACTTCTATTATCTGCAAAAAGCTGTATAAATAGAAGGCGAAAATATATAAGATAAACAAAATAGCAATTGGAAATTATATACAAGATTAAGATACGTATTTTGTATGTTACTTACTTTTGTGTTATATAGGACACATCTCTTACCATGAACTATGGGTTAAGGTCTAAGGTATAAAGGTGAAATATAATACATGTTTAATGCTTGTTTTATTAGGGGTTTACGCGTGTCTTTGTCTCATATTACAATGTGTTCTGTGTTCTAAATAACTGTCGTGTTTTTACAATTCGGATACAAAGCTCACACTAAAAGAACAGTGTAATAAGGCATACAGCGAACCAACAGCGTTAAAACTTACGAATACTATTCAATAACCAACAATACCAACTTCCATAAAAGTTTTGTATGATTCGGCATGTGGTCCTGGCTATTCGCGCTCTTTAGGCAATTGTATAGCTACTTTGACTGTGCTTATAGTATAGAGCTGATGCAAGATTAAAGTAATGCGATAAACTGCACGACGGTATTGATAAAAGGTGACAAGCTATTATTGGAATAAATACTGAAGTCAAATAGATAAATCCCTTTCTTTTGCGCTATTTATCAAATTATTTAAATCTCGTTATTTTTTTAGATTATTAGGGTGAAAGTTAATACTAAATAAAAAAAAATGTTTTGTTATGTACTTCAAAATCAAAGACCGGAACCTAAAAGTTTTACAGTACCACCCATACACCGCAAAATGCAACGTGATTAAGCTTCCGATATGGGCAACTGACGACTTGAAGAAGGGGTCTGTGTCTAACAGTAAACATACATGTGTTGAGATGCTAATGAGTTCAATAGTTAGTTAATGATCGTGATGTATGGCAGCTAGTGATTTCCACAACCGTGCGATGATATACGTGTGATAGCTTGAGTCGAGGTTGCTTTTAAAGTGGTGGTGGACGATAATCTTACATTGACAAGTGGCGGCAGAATACCGAGGCGAGCCAGGAGCAGCTGTTCCTTGACCTGCCGCAGTTCGGCCTGCTGCTGCACGATCATCTGCTGCAACTCCTCGTGCTTTCTTTGTAACTGCTCCTATCCAAAACAACTATATCGTACACTGTTCTCGGGCTCATTGCACGAACCGAGGTCGACCACAGGCCCACGCAATGAGGCCAGGACTCCCACAAGATGAATCTACAGCTTTGTCAAAGTCGCAGACGCCGATGGTACATGGCAGCGCAGAAACAGTCGATGTACCGACTTTTGGGAGACCTATATCTACCGATGGACGGCTATGGTATCCATGATAATGTGGATACTATTTATTATGTTCATGCATTTATGGAACTACATGAAATCATAGTCAAACTTTGCCATATTTCGCACAGCGTTTGCCTCCAATTTCTTCCAATGATGGATTCGTATATATCTTTTATCGTGTTTGCGGCCAAATCAGATGACCTACAATAGGACTGGTCAATTTACAAGTTACCAGTTTATTGTCACATTATTTAAAGCATAAATACAACCCCGCCCCTTGCGATGTTTTCCTTTCGTAAAAGTGGTAATTCCCACAAATATAGCTGGAATTTGACTTCCCCAATAAGTCAAATTTCAATGTATTCGAACCTTATGCAGTATGTTGTATTAGTATATTTGAGAAAGTTAATGTAGTAGGTGAGTACCGAAATTCAGTTTGTTTCCTCTATGTTATTGTTGCCAATTTTCCTATTTTTACGGGACATAACCCGTTTATGGGGCGTCATTAAATGTCCTGAGTTCTCAAAAGCCATTGGCCTTGTTTCTCAAACTTTTCTTAAATAAGACAATCGTTGTTTTTAGTGCGCAACACATCTGAATTTATTTGTTTTTTTTTAAATAGTAGAGTATTTAGAAGAGATAAGCTAAGGTTAGCACAATATTTCACAAAAGCAATCTGTTATGATAGCATAAAAAGGATATGAAAGTTAGAGACCAGAAAATCAAAGAGATTCCACGGGGCGGGTATTTTCGATTCGGCTTTGATGTTTACAAACAAATAGGAACACTCAAAATGAACCTTCAGTTTCTAGACTTCAATTTGGTAGATGGTAACCCTATTATATGTGTGCAATGATACTACAAAAAACTGAGCTGCATCCCAGCTCATATCACATCAAGATACATAAATCGCAAACTGAAACCAGATAAGTGACAAAGTAAAACTAACTAATCAAAAATTGCTCAAATCTAGTAAGCAACATGTATAGTTAAAATCTATATCCATTCAACATGAGCCAAATTTTAAACTACAAAGAGTATGGACGTATGAGAACATACCTGTGTTTGTTCGGTGGGCACGATGAGTTGTACAGGTTGCAGTTGTAGTACTCCGGAGACGCCGGGCATGACGTTGGTCACGCCGGTGACCGCGAGGCTGCCCGGCGCGCTGCCCGTGACCGCGCCCACGGTGCAGATCGCGCCGATGGCACTGACCGCACTGACCGAGTACGGCGTCGGATCCAGCCCTTGCGCCCCTATCGAGTGCTGGTTTAACATGCCTGGGTTATCTTCCGTGACCGACTGAAAATACCGCGCTCTTCAGCATTGAGGCTATACTTTTAAAGCTAAAGATCTTCAAGCGCAATGATGTTGCAAAGCGATTACAGCAAGTTGTAAAACTACAATGGCACCCCAATTTCCTTAGAAAAATGTCTTCGACTTATACACAATAAAATATTTCATAAATTACATATTAACAAATCAAACTACCAAAGACTAATATAATACCAAACTGGAATCAAACCCAAGCGATCCAGGATGATTTAGAGCGTGATTTTAGTATTAAAGATGATTAGGTGTTACCTAATTATACTGAATGTATTCGTTATATAATTATTTTTTTAATAAACTAGTTTGTATTTGTTTGTAGTCACACTCACACTACTTAAAATTCCAATTACTGAGTTTGAAAATTGCCCCGTACTATTTGTACTATTTTCGAATACCCCCAAAGACTAGACTGCTAGTTTTAAAACAAATAAAGAAAATAAGGAATAAAGACTTTTACTAGCTATACAGAAAGAACAAACTGTAAACAAAAAAAATAAACAGAAGCAATTATTTAAAAACAAAGAGCAATAAAAATAAAATTAAAAAAACAATGTAACACAAAAAGTCAAGGTCTAAAACTATAAGCTATACAGAAAGATCAAACTTATAAAAAATAATAATAAATAAGCAATAAAAAAAAAACAAAACAAAACACAAGATATTACAAACCAAACTTTAAAAAAAAACAAAGTATCATAGTATATACATTGGCATACCGAGTTGCGATAGGAGCCGCGCGAGTCGCCGGACACGGAGCCGGTGTCGGAGGAGGGCCGCAGCTGGTAGCGCGCGCCCCACCCGCCCGGCGCCAGCGTGCTCAGCGTGATGGACGTGCCCGCCGTGCTGCCCACCGACGCAGACTTCACGGACGCGCTCTGCGATTATACGTTATACGTGGCGGACGGGATTCTCGGCATTTATTTTTTACTACTTTTTTTACACGCCCGCGTGGAATTCGGTTATATTGCGATATAAAGCACAACTATAACATAACTTCTCATTCACTCGGGAATATCATTTTTTCCGGGATAAAAAGTACCCTATTATTTAATCCCAACTTCTAACTATACGTCTGCAAAATTTCAAAGCAATCGGTTTAGTAGTTACGACGTGACAGCGGTACAAACAAACAAACAAACTCACTTTCCGATTTATAATATAAGTAAAGAAAGTAAAGAAGTAAAGATTAGGTAGCAAGCTGAACGCTAAAGCTTAGTTTTATCTTTTCTTTTGCTGGTGCGCTCCGTAAGGGAAGAATATAACCAATCATGTTCTTAATGAAAATACGGCCTAACTTCCATCGAACTAGGAATAAATAGAAGTCGAGACCTTTGACAATTAACATATTAAAAAACTTTGTTTACTCTTTGTTGTTTACGACGTTTTTAAGTTTATATATTATAATATAACTAGACTAATATTATAATTATTTTTTATTTAGGACGGAAAATTTCTATTTATAGATAAAACGATACACTGTCAACTTCCTGGATTTTACTGGAATAGTTTTGACATGTTTTCACGACATTTTGATAAAAAGGCACAGTAGTGTTTTGGGCGAAAGTCAAACAACGACTGTCACGCGATTAGCACTCTTTTTGAAAATTATAGCACATTTTGTGGAACCGATTTTGAGCTCAGACCCGAATCCCATTTGTTTCTAATTTTGTGGCCAACTGGGAGCTTTCGACGCAAACGCTGCGTAAACTAGCAAAGATATAGTTGAGTAATACAGTTGAAAATTTAGCAAATGTAAGACAAATACCAATAAATATACCGAAATCCACGCCAGTGAAGCCGCGGGAGAAAGCTAGTGACCTAATAAAAAAACACATTAGCGTAGGCCCGACTTACTTAGCTGTGTTCCTGAGAGAAGGCTGGTTTTTTTAATTAAGAAACATATTTCATTCCACGTTGCGTAGCGAGAGAACGTAACAAACGATAGAGGCACGATGGGCTTAGTGCTCGGCTTGTGACGCACTTATTTCTCTTACACTCTATCGATCGATACGTCTGAATAGTCACTCTCATATCTGTTTTGATCTGTCGTGTTAAACGCATACTTACCGTGCGTAAACATGTTAAAGAATCAGTGACCGCAACTCCAGAACGCTTAATTTGTATGTTTTTTTTTTCATGAAATCCTCATGTGGAGATTATTACTACATACATACATACATACATATACTCACGGCTATAAATCCCTTAACGGGGTAGCCAGAGCTTTGGAATAAGAAATTCTTCAGCCACTTTTGGAAGTTGATTGGGGAAAAGATGGTAATAATAAATGTTTCTGGTGACGGGTCTCCAACCACATCGCCCAAAAATCACTCAAAAACCTCTATACCCTTACTCGCCTATTACGATCACCCACGGGTAGAAATGGGGTAGTGTTATTCTAAGCCGACGCTACACGGCAATTTATTACTAATAAAGGATAAAAGAAGGAAAGAAAAAAAATACGGGGGCTAATACCCGGAGGTCGCGGGTTCGATCCCCGCCGGTGTCGAAATTTTTCTTTCCTTTATTCATCCAGAAGAACCCTTGTAAGCTATTTGCAAACATATTTTGATATTAAACCCATAAAGGGACCATGAAACAACATGGATGGATATGCCAATTGAATCGTTGATGTTCTAAGTTTCAGTCTTTTTTTATCGTCTAAATTATCCTAAATCTAGTAAACCTTTGACATCGGTGCGTAATTAGTCATATAAGCGTCGGAATTTTCGGACACACACGACGGTGAAACCGCTGACATGTTCTCGTCCGCCATCGGCATAGCCACGTCATTAGTGCTGGTGGAGTCGTCAGGCGCCTCCTGGGGTGCTTCTTGTTTCATGTCATTCATATCCGCGTAACTGAATACGAATAATTTAATTTATAATTTGCATTATAAATCCGCAAATATACTCAAAATTATAGGTCATAAAATTAAAACTATGTCTATATAAAAGAGGAGTAACAAAAAACAAAACGAGAAAGCAATACAGATAGAATTGCATCGGAATAAAACTGGTCAATTATTCTCTTGTTAGCGCTCACTGTATGATGGGGGCGTAGAAGGATGTTGGGCTTGGGGTTAGGGTCCGCGATTCGAATACAATCAAATTTATATATTTTAAGTAGCGTACCTAATACTAATTTATAGGCACTTACAGACAAATTATTTAGTTTACAGAAGATTAATTAATTATTAAGGCAAAATAGTATCCTGAGCATATTGACCGAGCGTTGGGATTCGCTGATGCTTGAGAGGTGGATGCAACAAACAGAACTAGCAGTTCCTCCTACATTTGAATTTAAATATATCTCATTTTATTTTTGCATACATATACATACATATACTCACGGCTATAAATCCCTTAACGGGGTAGCCAGAGCTTTGGAATGAAAATTCCTCAGCCACTTTTGGAAGTGGATGGGGGAAAAGATGGTAATAATGTTTTTGGTGACGGGTCTCCAACCACATCGCCCAAAAATCACTTTACAAGCCCCTATATCCTTAGTCGCCTCTTACGATCATCCACGGGTAGAAATGGGGTAGTGTTATTCTTAGCCGACACTACACGGCTTTTTATTTTTATAGTAATATTTATTTTTCTGTTTATTTTAATCATGTATATTTATTAAAATTTAATTTTATTGTAATGTGAAATATGGATTATTAGAATTTGAATTTAAAATGTATTTACAATGGTTATAAAAGTTAGACTATTATAAGATCATCTTAAAATCTACGAAAGATATAAATCATACGGGTATCTTACCTAACAACCCTGTGCGTGCAAACGACAAACTCAGGTTTGGAGCTCCACTGATGATAGGTGATGTAGTACCTAGTTTGGAGCCAAATCCACTGCTGGCCTTTGGTTAGAAATCGGTAATAGCAAGAAGTCAACTCTCCTTTTTGCATTACTGTGAAAATGAAGATTAAAATGAATTATTTTTTTATTCCGGGTACAAATCATTAGGTTTTAAAAAACAACTTTTTGTAGTACGCAAAAACAAAAACCTTAGTTAAAATTAACTAAAAAAAAGTTTAGCGTGAAGAGGTGAAGCTACGAACGAGTTATTTACGCGGTTGGTGAAAAATAAATAATAAAGTCATGTATAGTTTAAAGTTGTTTACTGCATGCTGACACACATAATGAAAAATAACAGAAGGTACAATGATAATGTAAAAAAGAACAGAAACATACTCAGCACAGGAAGATAGAATTATGAAATAACAATTACTGTCTCTGCTTACCCCAATGGAAACTAATGGCGTGAGTATATGTATGTATGTATGTATAATTATAAGTACAGCTTGATAAATTTTAATAAAATATAATATATATTTTCCAAAATGGAACCGCACTGCCTGCACAGCCATTTGACGAAAAGCTAATTTCACATACAAAATTCGGAAATCAATTGTGTGATCTACTTTATTTTAATATATTATTATATTTAACATATTTTGTTATATTTTTACAACCACGCTATAAAACGCTATAAAAAAATATGGATGAATATCCAATAGAACAAAAATAACAACTTCATAAATAATTTGACTATTGACGGAGTACGCGTAACATAATACACAAAAAAAACATACAGTTGAATTGGTTTCGCAATTTTTTGAAGTCTGATGAAAATGAAATGTGAGCGAGCACTCCGCGGGTTGCAGCGTATAAATCTCGACTGGGCAGCTAATCGTCCCAACAATCATTGCGCTAGATGAGCACTACCCAAGGGAATAAAACAAGTACCTCACGACTAGTGCTGGGATCATGTCAAATCGATATGCATATCGATTGTGATATTATGACTGCATAATATGAATATGACATATTCATTCATTTATGTTAATATGATGAGTGTTAATATTTTTATGTTTAACTTCACTAAATTTCTTATATATGTGTAGGTGCAGCCCAAAAACTTAATAAAAGTAACATTAACGAAAGAAATTTAACGTAAGCTTAAGGGAAGTAGAATAATGTAACTACTTTTTGCTTAATAAATTTAAATATACTTAAGAAAGGTAAATATATTTTACCCATTGGTACAACCTCACCAATAATCACTAAGTGTATCACCCATGGGAATAGGTGCATTAGTTTTATATTCTAATACTACTCTTTACTAGTTTCATATAAAACTATTTTTGCACTCAGTATAAAGGGTTAGGAAAATTAAATTATAATACTGATAACGTACCTTAACCTTTTAATATAATTACGATTAAGTAAATACTTACATGCTTTATGGGAATCAACAACTTTTTCAAGGTCGTCAAAATGATAATAATCGTATCCAGAAGTGCCGAGGACTTCGAACGGGAGGTATCCAATGATGGGAGGTGCGCGATGATCTAAGAACAGGAATTTCCATTCCAAACTATGGCGCGATGTAAACTCGTTTCGACTCAGATCCATCAGCGACACATCCCTGATCAGGTGAGGGGTTTGCAGTCGGCCCGAACACACAAACAACATCCTGCAAAATACATTGTAACATTGATTGAATAAATTACTTCTGCATTGAAGATCAATATATGGTGAGTACACCTAGATAAATAAAATTACGACTCAAGTAACAGAGTTTTTCCTTACTGTCGATGTTATGTCACGTTTCAAATCTAGAATGCACACAGGAACCTCAAAACATTTGGTTTAATTGTTTGCATTGGCTCTTGATAAGTTTTTATTTACGACATTTATCCAAGACAAAAGTATACAAGTAAGTTTTACCTGAATTCAGGATCTTGTTGAAACGACCTGTCATCCTGATCATTTTGTGGATAATTGGTTCCTGGAACAAGATCTGTTTCATGAATATATTATTCATCGGAAATTTTGCCAAAAGAAGAACAGACGTCAATAAAACATTGGTTTGGGCACATTGATAAAAGAAGTGTATTTAGAGCCAGTAATGCCAGTAAAAGCAGGCAACCAAGGACACTTCAAGATCAAATAGAAAATATGCCATGCATCGGCCGAACTATGACGAATAAAAGGTCATATAAAAGGTTCCACTTAACAGAGAGATCAAGAAATTAATACTTGTAACATGATATACATACATATACTCACGGCTATAAATCCCTAAAAGGGGTAGCCAGAGCTACGGAATTAAAAATTCCTCAGCCACTTTTGGAAAGTAACATGATATGATTAAACAAATTTACATTTCATTATAAAACCTTTCATTTAACTTCTGACATATGTGTGTTGGTGTTTTTTGGAGATGTAAAGAGCTAAAATAAAAAACATATACGAAATCACCAGTAAAATGATTGCTAGAATATGACATACTCTGCTTTATATACGAGTACATAGTGTTAGTTCTCTTTGGGGTGGGCACAGACTATCGATCGCCACTTTGTACGATCCGGGCAAACCTCTCTAGCTTCGTTCACATCCATCAGTCTTGTCACACATGCTCTTTGTCTGTCTATCGCCGTTTTGAACGAATACACTGTCACACAGTCGACAGTGAAATTCGGCGTGAACGATTATGTTATGTTATGATTGTTGAAAGGAAAAAAATGGTTAATAATAAACTGTCGAATTATTGTCAACTTACAATAATTCGTCTTGCAATAAAACGGATTGTTTTTCGATTATATTCATAATTAATGCCCAGAGGTGAATTTATACGTAAACTATTTAACTAGCCTCTAATTATGTACGATTCCGAATTAAATGTATAAATCTCAGTACGGTGAGCAATTGCTTGGAGTTACACTACAGCTGTGTAGTGTCGGCTAAGAATAGCACTACTAGTCGTAAGAGGCGACTAAGGGTATTTGAGGCTTTTTAAGTGATTGTTGGGCGATGTGGTTGGAGACCCATCACCAACAACTTTTAACTAAAATCTATTCCCCACTCAACTTCCAAGAGTGACTAAGGAATTTCTTGTTTCGAAGCTCTGGTCACCCCTTCTAAGGATTTATAGCTGTGAGTATTTGTGTGTATCCATGTTACACTACAAGTGCAAGAATCAGTTGACGGGAAACGTATCAAATAACAAAAACATAATGTCGTATCATTGCATATTCTGCCGATTACAGGTAATTGATACTTGCACTTGTTTATTGTGTAGAGATCTGCATCAATTGGACACAGCTATTTTGTTATGCGTCATTTTAGATTAATATATGTCTCAGCTCAACAAATTTATAATTTATTTAGCGAATTAAATCAAAGGAACGGGAAACTGTAATAAATTTATTTTTTAAATGAGGGATACATTACAACGTTCATGAAAAGAATATACAAACTTTTAACATTTGAAAGCAATCTAATATATACTTATCGCGCCAGGAAAACAACTAGTTTAAAGACTCCATTAAAATAATAAAGTAACAGCATATTGCTTATGGAAAAGTGATTTTAAGGGCCTTAAAAGCTATTTAATACTGTCCTTCATAAGGGAACCCCGCTAGAACTATAGAATAGAATAGTGGTTGTTAAGGCAAGGACGAACGAAGACTTGCCAGTAAAAACATTTACTTTGAAATAATACAGTTATTAAATTTACAGTATATATGTATAGTATAGTATAGTATATGTATATGTACATTTGTAATGTTAGATTGTGTGACCGAGTGAGAAATAGTGTTATTCGTGAAAAGTGTGGTGTGAAAGATGATATTGTAAGAAAGATAGAAAATGGAATGTTGAGATGGTTTGGGCACATAGAGAGGATGGATGATAGAAAATTGGTAAAAGGGATCTATAGTGCTAGTGTGGATGGTAATGTTAGTAGAGGACGACCACGGAGAACACACTTGGACCAAATTGAGAGTGTGCTCAAAAAGGCTGGCGTCCGAAGTATGAAGAATAAAAGAGCATGTATGAAAAGATTGATGGATGTAAACGAAGCTAGAGAGGTTTGTCAGGATCGTACGAAGTGGCGATCGATAGTCTCTGCCTACCCTAATGGGAATTAATGGCGTGAGTATATGTATGTATGTATAGTATATAGGTATGTTAAGTCGACAGTGGTTGGTTGCGTAGTGAGTTCTCCCGCCAGCGATCTCCGCGCCGCCGCGCCTGCGGCTTGCCAATACACACGGATCAGGCGTAAACAGTGGTGGTTGAAAGGTGAGAGTGACTAGTTCACTTGAAGAACTACATGCCTATATAGCTTTTGAAAGTTATCTACAAAGGGAGTCTACAATCTAGAGTCCTTCCGAACAATCCGTTCTCGAAAGGACGTTGATACTACAGACCACAAGTATTCCTTACACTAGATATACAAAACACCAATGAGTATGAGCTGCCACTGCGCATAGGAAAATGCTAATTTTTAACAGACTTCAAACAAGGGGCCCTCACGTCTCAGTTTTGCTATCGAATACTTATCGACGAAAACGTTCTGATCTTACAATTTTAGGTACCAATAGTAGTTACCTTGGCTCTTAAACGTACCTACTTTATTTATATACACATACTTAATTCCTACTTTACTATAAATATCTAGATATACTAGCCGACACCTTACACATATAACTATATAAGGGGTCCACTTGTTATGTTGAATATTCAAACATTTTAGTAAAGTAAGTAATAGGTAAGAGTGCTAATACCTTTTTAACATTTTGCTTAAAAAAAGGAAAGCATAAAAACCTATAAAAAAATAGAATGGATGATCGCAGCGCAAGGCCTGCCGTTGAAGACATCTTGCCAAGGGCCATGACCAGCAGCAGATGTCTATAGATACATGATGATAAACTCAAACGTTCACGCCGTATGCCCCGAAGGGTTTGGCAGAGATACTTATACTTCTGAACATCACGTGACATTGTCGCTGTGGTTCTGAGTACCTAAGTTTTACTTGGACAGTGTACTCACTTGATAGGAGGCAGGCCTAACGCCGTTTTTAAGAATACATTGTAAGTAAGTTTTCTCAGATTTTTTCCCTCGCCGTCAACATTCATGATAAATAAACCACACATATGTCTTTAGAAAAGACAAACTGGTGTAGGTCCGACCCGAGATTTAAACGCTCATCATCTGCACAATACGCGGTGTTTTACCAATTGAACTATCACGGTTGTCTAAATAGATGATGATGATGATGATAATAAAATAGAACAAACATAAAAATTACTTACTTATGTGGCCGTAGAATTGGATGCGCTCATATAACACCTTGTTTCCGTATTGAGACGACCCCCTCTTTATATGACACTCGAACTTTATGATGTTGTCTACAACAAACAAAATACATATCATTATTAAATAGCATAGCTAAATTTATTTGACAACATTTGATTCATAGTTTACACATAAAGAAATGGAATAATATAGTAAAAGGCAAGTTAAAAAGGTATTAATACATATTATTACATGAATTAATCTGATTGAAGTATTGTCTTGGTCTCTTAACTTCGTAGTAATCTTTTCATCTATAACTTAACCGATTTTAAAAGACGCATTTTTCACTAACAAACAAGCAAGTCTTTAAGTAACTTAATGAGAGTATATTTTGTACTTCTTTCAATAGGAAGACTTCACTGCAAGTAATTATTATTAACCTATTACGATTGCAATATATATTTAAATAATTTGCGAATAGTAGAATGAGCTGAGGTTCTACCCAACTACAGCAAAGCCAAAAGGCTTATTTTGGCAGTCTATTTATGTATGTATGTCAGTATGTTCCACGTTAGCGCCTAACCTACTGAAACGATTTTAAAAGACAAAGTGTCAAAGTTTCCTTTAAGTTACGCAGATGCTATATGCCATACAAATTACAAAGTATATTTAAAACATACATACACATATATTCACAGCAATAAATCACACAAAAGGGTAGCCAGAGCTTCAGAGCTAGAAACTTCTCAGCCACTATTGGAAGTTGATAGAGGAGAAGATGGTAGAAATAAAACCTTAATCGCTTACAACCGTGATACCCGTCGGTGGAAAGGGGGTAGTGACATTCTAAGCCGGATATATATGATGGTATATAAATCTCAAAATCTAACCACAAAAAAACCTGTTTGTTATCGAAATAAAGGTCTTTGCCGGCAATCAAAGGCAAATCATGTTTTAATTCTTGAGAGATTGAAGTTTTGAGTTGGGTTTGAGTTTTTATTATCTGAAATTTATGATAATAACTGTGTAGTGTCGGCTTAGAATAGCACTACCCCATTTCTTCCGGTGGGTGTACGTAAGAGGCGACTTACGGTATTGAAGCGGTTGGAGAGCAATCACCAACATACTTTATTTCACCATCTTTTCCCCACTCAACTTTCTAAAAGAGGCTGAGGAATTTTTAATTCCTTAGCTTTGGCTACCCCTTCTAGGGATTTATAGCCGTGAGTATTTGTATGTATGTATGTATGATGTTCTTTCTTTCGCGATCAAGAAATATAATTTCACATCTAAATCAAATACTACACCATAATGTGTCACTATAATTTATTATTCCCTTCTTGTTTTTCATATAAACAAGTTACATTTATACATGGAAGCGTTGAGCGACAAAAATGGATTTGTGAAAACGTATTACATAATAAAATTGTATTTCCTCAGGGGTTTAGCTATATCATTGTATTAGGCGCCTTACACAATGTTAATGAAAGTAGGATAAAAGGTTAAGTATGTTTACTTTGGTTTCAACACAGTGAACCTTTATGGCTTTGAAATAATTAAATTGTTATTAAATATATTTCTCGATAAGAATTATATATGCCTCGTAAATGGAAAAGCAACATAATTTAAAGAAACCAGTATTTATATTTTTTTTCACCTTTACTACTGTAAGAAGCTGCTATATGAACGAACCAGTGATTTGTCGAATCATTGTGTACTCATAACGGAAAGAAGCAAACATTATACTTCTTTTGTAACCAAGCTTACATAGCCAACAGTAAAACACGCTTCAGCGTCTATCCTACTGGAAAGAGTTGCAAAGAGTTTATTATGCAACTATACTAACTCAAGTCAAGGTCACGTGTATTTTATATAAATGCAACCTTGACATTTCAAGAACACGTTTATGTGAAGACGTATTACCATTACCCCAGATAACATTACATGTGAATTTCACTGAAACCTTTAACTTCCATCTGCTAATTAGCTTTTACAGAAACAAATACACAATAAAATTTAGTTAGCAATATGAGTTGCGTGTAACCACATACATATAATCACGGGTATAATAAAAAAAATTGTGTAGTTGTGTCTGTAGGCCCGTTACCAGCTAGAAAGTACAAATTATTTTACAATCGGTTTCCTACTTAAATTCTAAAAGCGCTTTATTTTAAAAAAAAATAAGTTATAAATGCATTATTACAAGATTTCAGGTACAAACATATATTTTACTATTTTTTTAAATAGTAAACTAATATTATTATTAAATCTAAAATAAAATTAGATCGGCGTCTAGCATTCTATATTTTCGCAGACTAGGACTAAAATAAAAAAAGCTATTCTAATGCACATGATTTAAATTGTCTTCTTAGATATTTGATCATACGTAGGCTCATTCACAAAGCATCATCGCAAAATATCATTAAACAATAATTTGTACATCTTTACTATGATTTCTTCTAACAATACTGCGTTGTTGTAAATAAATTTTTGGACAAGTCACAATATGAATCATTTTTTTTAAAAGTATGGTATGACCAAATTTCATGTTATATTTAAAAATTAGCAGAACCTCTGTACACCTATTCAGACATGGTCGGCGTCTAAGTCATATAAGCATTAAAAACTAGTTGACCTGCGCAACTTCGCCTGCGTGACATAAGCCAAATCAAAATCATATCATCAAAAGCTTATCTGTATTTCAGACGTGATTGAGTACCACCTATCTTACCATTGAACAATTTAACCGTCTATTTTACCCCTTTTGATCAATTTTGTACCTCTTACATACTTAGTTTATTTTAAAAAGTAATCGAGACACAACAATATCGAAACTGTTATGTCCAGAATTGAGAAATGTTAGAAATTCCCAATTCAGTAGTCATTTATATCATACACATTAACCTCTATTTTACCCCTTATAACTTTTTGTCTTTTTTACACAAATAATTAAAAAGTGCAATCAAACAGATATGTAACAATTTCCAACATAAAAGTCTACAAATAAAGATGTTACATAAAAAATCCATATCCCAATTTCATCCTCCTCTTCAATAGTAGAAACCCCTGGATGAACATTCAAGTTTCTAATTGCAGTAGTTCGGCTAAGACACACAGAAAATACGTAATACGAGGACGTGGCGCGGACACTTCTATACATTTTGTATGAAAATTTATCGAAAGGGCGCGGTGTCTGCGACGCGTCCACGTCTTACGTATTTTCTGTGTCTTACAATACTTCCAAAACTTTCGTGATGTGTTAACATTCACCGATATCTCTCTTGATGCCAATATACTCTACACAATTGAGACACTATTTTTAGACCATTCTAGGTGCCATACGTACAAAACTAATTTTTCTGTTGCTTATATGTATGGATTGTCATAATGCATATCATTGTTATTGGTTAGATCTAAAGTGTCAACTTCCTTAGTTGTCATACGAGACCACAAAGGATCTCGTTCTGTTTAAGTGATTGCCAATCGACGCGGTTGAAAACTTGCAAACTCTCAAACGTTCACGCCGTATATCTTCGAAGTTCTAATACTTTTGAATATCACGTGACATTATCACCTGGTGTTCAGATTACCCATGATTTGTTAAACTGTGTACTCACCTTATAGCGGGCAGGCCTATCGCCGTGAAAACCCGCCAAAAGGTTACAAAATTCAAAAGTGCTCGAGTACATAATAGAATAGAATAATTATTATTTATAGTACAATAATATTTTATATGTTACTAAAAAAATTTACATCAAGTAGGATTGTCAGCCTTATTGCTAAAAGCGATCCCATCCAGACAAACTTTGTTATATTAATAACTAGCGACCCGCCCCGGCTTCGCACGGGTGCAATGCAAAATATACCTACTACAGAATGTCCTTTTGGTTAGTGCTGGAGTAAAGAATATTTACTTACTATTCGTTCGACTAAAAACAAAAGATTATCAACAACAAAATATACCTATTCTATTCAGTTCTTCTATGAATTCAACTATAATTTTCAATAATTGAAAATGCTCGCCCTAATACTAAATTGTCTTAACTTTAAATTCAAATCAAAGTCTTAATGGAAGAAATACCAAGAAATATGGTTTTAAGCTAATCCTATCTAACCTAATGTACTTACAATACTACTAATATAATAATAATAATAAAAATGATAAAAAATAATAAAAATTAAAAGATAATCAACAACAAAAGATACTTATTCTATTCAGTTTAATTAATTCTTGATATTTTCCTCGCTAGAGAGCTCCGATAAACGCGTGCGATGGCTGCAAATCATAAAGTGCTATAAGGCGAAGCGCGGCCATCGACACGCGCTATTTATAGGCACGCGCCGCCCGGCGCAAACAACTACGACCCTGCATTTTAAATTTGTAATATCTTCGGTAATATTCACTTAAATTACATGCTGCAAAAAGCATATTGATCTATAATAAATGCACAATTTATTTAAGGTACTTAATTAGATAAGGATTAATGCTGTATTGTTTAAAATCACTTCGTAAATAACCATTTTTTAGTAAAGAATAAAAATGGTTATGCTGGGTTATCCCTAAGAGATAGACATATACCATCGCGGACTTTTTTGTTGAACTTTTTAAGGTGAACAATACTATAGTACATTATTTTGGTCTATCTTGTAGGGTTCAGCCAGCGTTTGCAATATAAGCGCAAAAAAACGTGCTTATTTACGACATCACATTAGAAATCTTTAAATTTATCAGTGTTTCTCTACTATATTATGCATTTATTATACATACAAACCTTCCTTAAGAATCACTCTATCTATTAAAAAAAGCCGCATCAAAATCCGTTGCGTAGTTTTAAAGATCTAAGCATACATACGGACATACAGCGAAAGCGACTTTGTTTTATACTATGTATTGATTGATAAGGAAAGCTCCTAACCAAATTTTAGAATTATATAAGAAACTTCTATCTCCAGAGTTCTAGATTTCTGTAGACGTCGTTTAACAAAACCGTAAGAAATAATCAGTATGAATAAATAAACTCATCATCATCATTCAGTCAATAGACGTTCACTGCTGGACATAGGCCACCCATAAAGATTTCTACAATGATTGGTCCTGCGCTGCCCTCATCCAACGGCTTCCCGCGACTTTCGCCAAGTCATCGGCCTGCTTTGGAAGGCCTACCCACACTTCCATTATGGAAGTTCCATATAGAAAGTTTCTAATTCGCAACCCATCGCTGTCTCAGGTATTACGTTAAGGTCCCCCATAGCAATGATACAGTGCATGGCTGTAATATCCTATTAATCCTAATAATATTATGAATGTGAAAGTTTAGATGTTTAGATGTTTGTGTGTTTGTTGCTAACTACAGGCTAAACTACAAGTCGTATTTGGATGAAATTTCACAGACAGAAATCAAGATAATGATCCCAATTAACACTTTTTTTATTTTATTACTTTTTAACCGATTTTAATTTATGTAAAAAGTATTGATTTACGTAGCAGTATAATAATAATAAGACGCTCCCGAACTTCTTAACAACTGGGGTCACTCATTTAGCTCCAAAGAGCGATGCTACCGCGGATCCATCACAATACCGCCCCATTACTTGTCTTTGTACAATTTACAAGACCTTGACATCCGTTCTGAGCTCCAAGATTACTCAATACATTGTTGATAACAATGTGATCTCTGGAGCTCAGAACGGATGTAGGGGCGGTAGTCGCGGTAGCAAGGAGCTGCTCCTCATCGATGCGGTCGTAGGCCAACTGGTCAAACGCAACCGTCGGAACTTTTCCGCTGGCTGGATAGACTACAGGACGGCGTTCGATTCGGTACCTCATTCATGGCTCATGAGGGTCCTCGAGCTGTACAAAATTGATAGGGCAGTTCGACACTTCCTCGGGCAATGTATGGGGTGCTCGAGAACGATCCTGAGTTTAGACGGTCAGCGGATGACGGATGCGGATGACCAAATTGATATAAGGCGAGGGATTTTCCAGGGCGATTGCCTGAGTCCAGTTTGGTTTTGCTTGGCCCTGACCTCTAAGTACACTCTTGGAGAATTCGGGGACAGGCTTTCAGTTTCGGAGAGGTGGACCACGCTTGCCTCATCTCCTTTAAATGGATGACCTGAAGCTTTTCGCCCCCACGGCTGACAGATTGGCGGAGCTACTGACGATCACTAACGATTTCAGTGCTCCCGTCAAGATGGAGCTCGGGGTCGATAAGTGTGCGGTCATTCATGTTGAGAAGGGGCATGTCGTGCACTCTGATGGTGTCGATGTCGGCACCAATCATTTGAGGGCACTCTCCGAGGCTGAAACATACCGGTATCTGGGCATGTCACAAACCAACGGTGTGAAGGTGGCAGACGTGAAATAGGGTGTTTGCGAGGAGTTTTATGAACGCCTGAAAAGTGTGCTTAATAGCTACTTGTCAGGCGTTAATAAGATCCGAGCCATTAACTCCTGGGTGATGCCTGTACTGAGGTACACATTTGGCGTGCTCAGATGGACTCAGACCGAACTCGACGCTCTGGACAGACGAGTCCGCACGATGATGACCTCTCATCGAATGCATCATCCGAGGTCGTCGGTTATGAGATTGTATATCCCGCGGAAGTGTGGTGGTCGAGGCCTCTTGAGTGCCAAAACCATGCACAACCGCGAGGTATGCAACCTCAGAAACTATTTTTTAACGATGACGGATGATAGTATTCGGGGAGAGGTAGTCGCTAGTGATAAAAGACTGACTCCCTTATCGTTGGCCTCACAGGATTGGCGAACCCCGGAGGTACTTAGCACCTCTGATCGGGAGTCCGTATGGAAAGAGAAGGAGCTGCACGGGAGGTTTTACAAGGTACTTCACGAACCTTTCGTGGACCGTAAAGCCTCCCTGCATTGGCTGCGTTTCGGACATCTCTTAAGGGAAACCGAAGGTTTCGTCTGTGCAATACAAGACCAGGTTATCAAGACGCGGAACTATCGGAAATACATCCTAAAGGACGGTACCACAGACGTTTGTCGAGCATGTGGCCGTCCCGGAGAGTCACTTAGGCATGTTATTTCCGGTTGTTCGGCTCTGGCTAATACTGAGTACTTGCACAGACACAACCAAGCAGCCAAAATCCTGCATCAGGAGCTCGCTCTAAAATACGGACTCTTGCAACAGAGGCTGCCGTATTACAAGTATCTGCCGGAGCCAATCCTAGAAAACGACCGTGCCAAAATCTATTGGGACCGATCCGTTATCACGGACAGGACTATTACATAACATAACATAAACATAAACGTTCACGCCGAATATCGCCGTTTTGTACGAATACACTGTCACATGACTAAGTACAACTCAGCCATGTGGGTTTCCTCACGATGTTTTCCCTCACCGTTAACAACCATGATGAATTAACCACACATATGTCTTTAGAAAAGACAAATTGGTGTAGGCCCGACACAGGATTTGAACACTAGTCGTTTGCACGATAACCGAGTGTTCTACCCACTGGGCTATCACGGTTGCTATTCTACAGGACAGGACTATTCTAGCGAATAAGCCTAATATCGTGGTATGGGATCGGTCGCAGTCGAGGGTATTTCTAGTGGATGGCACTATCCCTCATGCCGTCACGACACGAGGGTCTCGTGAAAGCCGAAACCGAGAAGCGTCGGAAGTATCTCGATCTGGCTCACGAGATCACCGACATGTGGGGTGTGACTTCGACAGAAATAATCCCAATTGTTTTGTCCGCGAACGGGTTAATTCCAACCAGCCTCACGACCAACTTGAGGCGGTTGGATTTCTGTGGCGTGTCGGTTCCAGCACAAATGCAGAAAGCGGTGCTGCTTGATACGGCTCGGATTGTCCGTCGGTTCTTGAACCTGACTCCCTGACCCCGACCGACTGAATTTTTGAGCGTTTTTTCCGTTACTCTTATTTCAATCAGCCGTGGATATTTTATTGGTCAATTTTTTTGAGATGAAAAGTATCCTATGTCTTAATTTGGGTCCTTATCCTGCATTTTGCCAAATTTCATTCATATGCATTAGTACTTGAGGAGCCTTTTCGCCTCAAACACACAAACATCCAAACATCTAAACTATCACATTTAAAATATTAATAGGATAAATTAACTATTTGTCACTAAAAGTATGAAACTCCATAGTTTTTTTTATCCTTGTCAAGTTGTTATTTTCGCACAAATTTACGGAGGATTACTTCGCTTGAGACACTGACCTCCATTATACTATATAAGTACGCTGGACTAATGATACCTATCAAACTGACAGCTATTTACTGTGCCAATTTGAAGCGCCCCCAATGAAGGAACGAGGAACTAAATATGATATAAACTGCAAAATGGCCAGTGTTTTTTTTACCATAAAGCATAATATATCTATGGTTTTTAGAAACAATTATAAATCAATAGTGCTGTAAAGTTTCGTTTCGATAAAAATTAGCCTTTCCTTTAAGCAGAAACATTTTATCGATATATTTTATCTTACTGTCCCATCTCTTTTATTAGTTCCTTGTTCCTTCACTGCTGCCGTAAGCGCCAAAATGGCGAAAATCAAATCGCCTCACTGTCACCCGGCCTATAATTAGTCCAGCGTACTAATATAGTATAATGGAGGTCAGTGGCTTGAGATCTAGCACGCGACTGTCAATAAAACAGTGCTTATCATAAATATAAGCGCTGTTATGCCGAATATATGATCGAAGTTTTAATTAAGAAATTGGTCGAAGTAGGTGCAACCACCTGCCATTTTTTAGTATTGATTGATCAACAGGTTCAATCCCTAGAGAAGTGAACCAACTTTTACTATAAATCCATACTAATATTATAAATTGGAAAGTGAGTTTGTTTGTTTGTTTATTTGTTCCGCTTTCACGCCGTAACTACTGAACCGATTGCTTTGAAATTTTGCAGACGTATAGTTAGAAGTCTAGATTAAATAATAGGCTACTTTTTATCCCGGAAAAAATTATATTCCCGAGGGAATACTAAAATATTGTTTGCTTGCTGGATGGATTGGAGATGGCGCTGTGTGTCGTTTAAAACAAGGTAATATATTGCAAACGAATATAAACCTGCAAAATTTAGAAGCTAAATGATACCATAATGTATCCTTGAAAATGAGGAATTCCCAAGGGATGACGTACAATTTGTTTTATTGTCTAGACAGTTTTTTTTCATATCTACTTATCCTGATATAACTATAAATAAACGAATTACTAATTGGTTTAAGTAATTACGTTACGTTAGTTCTTGAGGTATGCAATAGGTGGCACTGGGTGTTTTTTTAAACCGTGGTATCGTTGTTTTTCAAGATACGTAAGAAGTTGAATATTTTGCGCTTTAACCTGTAGCTCATACTCGGTGCACTTTTCGAATCATTTACTTACTTGCTGTTTTATCTTTAGTCGCTATTTTTCATTTTACATTGAATTGTGGATTTTGGCGCTCAAAATCGGTAGGGTACAAAAATGCGGGATTATACAGCAGGAGCGGGAGTAAATTCAATTGTTTGTCAATAGTAAGACTATAAGAAAATAAAGGGTATTCAAAATTTGCCGTCAACGTTAGCGTCTATGTGGCGTAGCGGTAAATCTAACCTCTATGAACATTCGAGAGACCCGGGATCAAAACTCAAAGGACACAAGCAATTAGTAAAAAATAAAGTTGTTGTGTTAGGTAAGAATAATAGCAAGAACCATCGCAACATGACATAGTATATCATTCATCTCGGACAATCCCCATATTCCCGAGCAATCTCTGCTGCAAACTCACCCACCAACACCAACGGTCAGTGTAGGGAGCAGCACCCACCGGGCCTCCGCCCCGCAGCACGAAACTACTATCCGCACTTAGTATTTTCTAAAAACTCCGCGATTGAACATATAACACGCGATTATAACACGACCATTATAACTCGAACATAGAAACTTGGTACAAATGGTTTGTTTCATGATTGTTATCACATATTTTATGGCACTATGGGGTTAAAATAGCAAATGAAAGTTAGTATAGTATAGAGATTTTTGTCATTTCTGCATTTAGAAACTTGAAACTTGGTGCGATTGACTGATATAACCACTACAAAAAGGAATTTATGAAATTCATCCATCAATCTTTCATGAGTATATATACACTAACGGCCATAAATTCCAAAAAGAGTAGCCATAGCTTCGGAGATAGTAATTCTCCTTCCACTTTTGGACGTTGAATGGGGAAAAGGTAGTCAAATAAAGGATTTTAGTGATGGGTCTCCAACTGCATCGCTGAACGGGTCTCCAACTGCGTCGCTGAACAATCACTTAAAAAGCCTTAATGTCCTTTATATCTTTTATACCACTTTTTTTATATATAAACTGGATGCAAAAAATGTAGTCGACGCGGACGTAGTCGCGGGCAAAAAGCTAGTATATTAAATTAAAAAAAAAGTGAGCATTTTGTTGCAGTGTTAGCTTAGCTTAGCTTAGCTTAGAACTATCCCTTTACTTCAGCGATTATTTTGGAAGGAGAGCTATCACTAATCATCCTTTATCTAAGATCTTTTTCTCATTCAACTATGAGAATATGTATGAATTTTGATAATTGGATGAATATTGTATGCGAATATATGAAATAGTTTAGTGGGTACAACCACCGCCTATAATGCACAGAGGCGTGGGTTAAAAATCCCAGTCCCTAAATATAGCTGTAATGTATATAATAAGAATGGATCGCTAAATATGTAGTTAAGCGCAAAACTTGAAAACTGCTGCACCGTTTCGAAAGATTATTTTTTTAAAGTGTTACTAAATATTTGCAGAAGGGTCTTAGCTACAGAAAAGTGGAAAAGGTGTGAGGATACTATTAAAAAAAATATTTATCCCATCGTATGACAGAGACCCTCAACAGGTTGGCTAAATATGACAATTTGATAACACTCATTAGGATTCACCTTAGGATTAAATTTATGACAGTTCGAAGTCTGTCGAGTCAGGTAGTAATCTCATATATGTTTCATCATATCCTCATACTTTTGTTAGCCAGGGATAGTGGGTGAGTGTTCACTTGATAACATAGCTTAGTTGGCAGAGCGACGGAGGCGTATACCCGCATGTCGTGGGTTCCAGTCCCGCTGGTGGCGATAATTTTTATTTGCTTAATTTATTACATAACATAACATAACATAAACGTTCACGCCGCATATCCCCGAAGGGGTTGGCAGAGGTACTAATACTTCTGAACATCACGTGACTTTGTCACCTGGTGTTCAGAGTACCCACGTTTTGCATGGACAGTGTACTCATGTGATAGGGGGCAGGCCTATCGCCGTTTTTAATTTATTAAGTTATTGTTATTGCCATAATCGATACGCTTGGCATGCGGGTTGCCGATCGGGGTAAGATTTGATAGTACCGTGAGATGAGAACGCCAATTAACTTGGAATCTCTGTCTCCTTTTACGACACCTATGAGAAGTAAAGATGTGATGGATATTCTATGCCGCCAACAAATGTGTAATACATAAACTCATAAAAGAAGAATTCACTGAAGCATAACCGATTACACATTACTTTATAATTACAAATCACCACAACATAAGAGCTTAATAACCTCTGTAGTGGTCTAGGTTATCGGAAAAAGAACACAAGGGTTTAGTTAAAGTAATATTGTTTGTTTTGATTGGTGGTTTTGTTGCGTTCTGCCAAGTTAAAATACATATACTCACAACCAGTATCTCAAAGAGGGCTACTAGAGTTTCGGAATCAAGGGATGTTATGCAACTTCTGGCAAGAAAAATAATTAAAGTTGGGAATACTGTTCGCCTGATAAACTGAAGCCACATCGTGGACAAATTGATTATATAGACCTATATATTCGCTCATAAATTCCCCAACTCAATTCGCTCAACTTCCACGAGATTAATATACGCTCAAGAGACACTATCAACGATAAACAGTATATAGTAACTAGTATACTAGAAGTAGTATAAGTACAAATCTCATAACAAGTGTTATAAGGTTACATTACTAATGGATTATTCCGCAGAGCTTAGTGAATAATTAATATCACTCCTTCATATAGCAGCATGTTAAACTTCATATCGCATGTAGTATTTCAGTCGCATAATGGAGGTAGTTTTGCGTAATCTAAATTCGCTTAATTCATAGTCATGCAATTCTATGATGGCGTCAGCACGAGATTTTATCTCATTGAACTATAAACAACTTCGATAAAATTGCTTATGAGAGCGAGATTGTCATATCTACCAATAGATTTAGTATAATATATATATATATATATATATATATATATATATATACATATATATATATATATATATACATATATATATATATATATATACATATATATATATATATATACATATATATAAGTACATCTCACAAAACAAGAGAATCACTCACAGGCGCTTTATTCTATGGCAATATTAACATAAAAGTTTTTTTTTTGCATAAATTTCTAGTTTTAGTACTTAAATAAAAATCAGTATAAACAATAAAACGCTACACATAAAGAAAACAATCGCTAAAGCTAAATAATTAATAGATTTTCTGAAGCATATAGGGTTAAAATAATATGTAACACTAAAATAAGACAGCGCCATGCCTTAATGACATTCTTATATCTAAAGGAATGTTACAATTTTAAATTATGGCTGTACCTACAGAACTTGTGCAAAAAGAACGTATACGAGAATAAATATCTATCAAAAATAATCATACAGTGTAAAATAAACTGACCTTTCATGTGTCCTACTTGTACGGGATCCACCGACTGCAGTAAACTATACAAGTGTGGCTGATCGTCTTCATGAGCAAGATCGAATACACTTTGGTGTAGTATTTCAGACTGAAAACAACACATCATTAAGAACACGCTCAACGAAAAAGTTCATTTATATTTTAGTGATAATTAAGATTCAATAAAAATGTTTCTGTGGTCCTTCTTTACATAACTGACCAATTCCATTCATTGTTTGGATATTGTGACTTAGGGGTCATTTTGCCAAATCTAAACCTATTGGTTATATTAGCAAATCAACATTTTCACATCAATAGTTAGATTTCATACTAAGAGTATAAATATTGCTACATAACATAACATAAACATAACATAAACGTTCACGCCGAATATCCCCGAAGGGGTTGGCAGAGGTACTAATACTTGGTGACAGGTGACAAAGTCACTTGATGTTCAGAGTACCCACGTTTTGCATGGACAGTGTACTCACGTGATAGGGGGCAGGCCTATCGCCGTTTTGTACGAATACACTGTCACATGACTAAGTACAACTCAGCCATGTGGGTTTCCTCACGATGTTTTCCCTCACCGTTAACAATCATGATAAATTAACCACACATATGTCTTTAGAAAAGACAAATTGGTGTAGGCCCGACCCAGGATTTGAACACTAGTCGTTTGCACAATAACCGAGTGTTCTACCCACTGGGCTATCACGGTTGCTACCTACCTTCATTATGAAAGTAATAATACTTTTTTTAATTACTTACTACAATACTTTATTTAAACCATCTTGTCCCCATCAACTTCCAAATATGGCTGAGTTTCTAGCTCTGAAGCTCTGGCTACCCCTTTTTGGGGATTTCTAGCAGTGAGTATATGTAAGTATGATTAAATACTTACAGCATTATGTCCCAGCAAAGATGTTATGCTGTCCGAAACATAGTGAATTGTGCCGTTAGCAGAAAATACTATGATGAATCCTTCAAGAGCTTCTAGAACTAAATAGGTGAACTCTTCATTGGAGAGAAATGCCGGTTTCCAATCTTCTTGCACATCATGAGCTCTTGATCTTACAGTTATATCTGTACAAGTTGAAGATAAATCATAATTTGTTCTTCCTTTGAAAATCACTGTTCATAATTATTACACCCCATTCTCTAATTCACATTATTGTGGGTCAGTGTAATTATGCAATAAGGGGCAGGTCTATCGCCAATTTGTAGGAATACACTGTCCCATGACAAATTACAA
The DNA here is from genome assembly GCA_963576735.1 of Bedellia somnulentella. Lineage (NCBI taxonomy): Eukaryota > Metazoa > Arthropoda > Insecta > Lepidoptera > Bedelliidae > Bedellia > Bedellia somnulentella. Next base: position 12,942,605 of record OY755170.1, read on the forward strand.
CTTTGCCAATGGGGTTTCCTTATTATGTTTTTCCTCACCATTAACAACCATGATAAATTAACCATACATATGACTTTAAAAAAGATGAATTGGTGCCGGTAGAGAATAAATAAAGGAAAGAAAAATTTCAACACAGGCGGGAATCGAACCCGCGACCTCGGGTATACGCCCCGACGCTCTGCCAATTTATTAGTAATAATCCCCACATGAGGTTTTCATGAACAAAAAAGATTTAAATTGGTGTAGGCCCAACCAGTAAATAAGAATATCCAAATTCCTTTACCAACTACCTTTGGCTTTAAACAACGGACACAGATTGGGTGCTGGAAAGTCAGAACCATGAGTTATTCAAACTCAAATACTAGACTGGAGTCAGCTAGACTCGCATAAATAGGATCAAGTTAGCATCAGATAACTGGGTATAATAATAATAGTGTAAAAATGTTAAACTATATAGTCTAGCATACCATTATGATTTTTGAGAAATGATATAGTAGACTTGAGTACAGTAGACTTGTCCATTTTCCTGTTGTTTGTGGACACCATGGTACTGAGTTCATTGACCAGCATATTGAACTGGTCTCTTCTCTTCTTTTCACTGAGATTCCGAGTTCTCCTAAAAGACAAGGAGCTATTAATGTTTATTTCAATATTGAAATTATCCTATAAGAAATAGAAAAGTAAATTAAACTATCCAAATGAAACTGTCAAATAATTAAATAATAAAACAAAATATGTGGGAAGTTTATTGCTTATGGGTAAGAAAAATCGTTAACCTACTAAGACAGTAAAACATACATACATATACTCACAGCTATAAATCCCAAGAAGGTGTAGCCAGAGCTGAGGAATTAGAAATTCCTCAGCCACTTTTGGAAAGTTGAGTGGGGAAAAGATGGTAAAGTAAAGGTTGTTGATGATGGGTCTCCAACCGCATCGCCTGAAAATCCCTTTAAAGCCCCAATACCGTTAGTCGCCTCTTATGTACACCCATCGGTAGAAACGGGGTAGTGCCATTCTAAGCTGACACTACACAGCCTTACACACAGTAAAACCTAGGAAGAATCATTCAAACCATTTCTTAAGAATTGGGTTAATTGCGACAAGAGAATTTATGATGTCTTATGTTTAGCATTTCTCTTCCTGTCCATTAGCTGATTCTGTTCTGTTTATTATATATTCTGCTTGTGAAAGAACTTTCGTAATCCTCATATCTCTTTTGTTCAGTGCCTAATATTAATATTTCAACATGCTAATATTGTATCAATTATATAAACATATATGAAATATTTGAACCCATATTTACTTTTATTTGCAGAGTTAAAATTATTTTACTATTGTGAGTTAACCAGTAAATTAAATCAAGAATTAGAGATTATCTATCAATGGTTCATACATTTAGCCTTATAAAAAGAGACAAGGTATTGTGTAATAAAAATTTAGATAGAACCATGATAAAAAAACATTCATTTACATCAGAAAATATGTTAAATTCCAACATAGGTCACCATATAGTTGTTCCAACATGTTAGTGAAAGTACAACTTGAGTAAGTATTTGAATTGGTACAATGAAGCCAGAGGGCTTATTTACTTAACACTTAAAAACAAATACAATGTAGAAGTATTTTACCACTATAGCCATCCCTGAATTTGTAATGATAGAAACTCAAAACCCTAATGAGATATATTATAATTTGTTTGTCTAAGTTGTCTATCTAATATCATTTCAGTAAATGTAGCCAATCTTTAAATATTAGTGTCTTATAAATGAACAAATTAAAAATATAGATGTAGTAGTTACTGTAAACAAATTAAAGTGTTGTTACTAATGGTAGTGCATTCTATACCTTTTGGAATCATCTTTGTCGTCGCCATCGTCTACCATTCTGCTTATATTATTATTATCTTCTCTGCAGTAGATGCCATATATTGGTTAACTAGTTGGTCACTAAGCACAAATGTCCATTTTTGATGACGCAGCAGATGATAATTTATATCTTACACTTCTCACCATAGAAATTGACCTCACTACTAGGCTGAATGGTTTAATTTGTAAATTTTTCAGGAGCTTTGTGGATCATTAATTTGCTTTGAAAGAAAATTTCCATTAATGCCATTGTTAAAGTCACATACAAACATTCTTCATCGAACAATCAGCTGAAGTTCAGCTACAGATTACAACAAATACTGATAATGTTACAATAAAAGTAAATATATATGTAATAAGAACATATAACAATTCGATTATTGCAAAATGGTATTTCCGCACTAGTCGTAGTCTTTGGCGGTACGACGAATCCAATACCAAAACAAAATCAAGATGGACATTCGTGGCACAGACTATCAACTCTAAGGTGAGTTAGATTTGTCCAAACAGATGCAATAAAATAAGGAGGAGTGTACAGATCCACAATCTTTTCTTGGCCGGTAAGGGCTGTCGCTGTCATCGATATTAGTATTGCCAGCAAATAAAAAATAACAATTATAAGGGAAATAACTTTACATCATACAGGCTAATTTATTTATGTATTGAAATGTCTTAATACAACAATTTATATAATATTCATTTTATTAATAACTAGTTGCTGTGTAGTGTCGGCTTAAAATAGCACTACCCCATTTCTGCCAGTGGGTGTACGTAAGAGGCGACTAACGGTATTGGGGCTTTTAAGAGGTTTTTGGGCGAAGCGGTTGGAGACCCATTAACAATAACCTTTATTTTACCATCTTTACCCCACTAAACTTTCCGAAAGTGGCTGAGGAGTTTCTAGTTCCTTAGCTCGGGCTACCCCTTCTAGGGATTTACAGCCTTGAGTATATGTATGTATGTATGTAATAGCTATTATTGTAAGTAAACAAGTTCGTTTTAATGTAAGCTAATTATATTTATTTATTTTTGCCCTTGTCTGGTATGTCTACCCGAATGACTGTGTATCCTAAATTTGATGATCTTACCTCCCAAATGTTGTCTGGAAGCTTTTAGCGATAACACTGCCAATTGTACTTTTCTGCAAGCTGTTTCATTATTTTATACTCAAGGATTTGTTATTTGTGACATTTAGAGTTAATAAGTGGGTAACTACTTAAAATCATTTTTTTTAATCCTGTAAATTAGAGGCTTACCTTGTCGTGTACTGTCTTTTACATTTCATATTCACACATAGATCCCCCAAAAAGGTGGCGCAGAAAAAATAATTCTAAACATCAGATATCGTTTGGGTCATTCATTTTGCTGGGTCAGTGAATTTATGGGCACTTTTTTATTGCTGTTAACAACCTTGTTACATATAACATAACATAACATAAACGATTACGCCGAATACCCCCGAAGGGATTTGGCAGAGGTACTAATACTTCTGAACATCACGTGACTTTGTCACCTGGTGTTCAGAGTACCCACGCTTTGCATGAACAGTATACTCACGTGATAGGGGGCAGGACTATCGCCGTTTTCCACGAATACACTGTCACATGACTAAGTACAACTCAGCCATGTGGGTTTCCTCACCGTTAACAACCGTGATAAATTAACCACACATATGACTTTAGAAAAGACAAATTGGTGTAGGCCCGATTTGGGATTTGAAGACTAGTGAGTCGCTTGCACCTTAACCGGTGTTCTACCCATTAACCTATCACGTCGTATTTGCCTTGTATTTTTATATATATGTCAGACAGTTATGACTTAAGAAATGACACATTGGTACATCCCCGCATTAGGATTAGAACCCACGCATCAGTGTATACGAAGTGAAATCTTATTCAGGAGCATTTCCCAACTTCCCGTAACCCGCACCGCATGACTATCGATGCGCGCACAACTTTTCGGACGGTGTTAGCCTACTTAGATAAAATTTAACAATATAAATAATAATTTTTATGAATTTTTATATTGAATACTGGAAATAAAAGCGTTTATCAATAAGCAAAGATACATCATAAAAATAATTGTTTTTGAAAAAAAGTTTCCACTACAAAAAAATATTAATGAAAGTGATAATTTATTATATACGTAGGTCACCCTATAATTTTTATTTAGTTAAGAACTAACTGACAATGACAGGTCGAAATTTCAAAATGGCGACAGTAGTACCAGAGTCACCGCCGGCCAAGTTATGATTGTGGATCTGTAAACATATAGGTATATCTCTGTCGTCTGTGAGTAAAGTGCTACCATGAAAGTCTATTACAGGGTGGATCTTGAATAATAATCGTTATTTTAACAAAAAAATAAATCATAATTAAAAACCACTCGACAAAGCTTCTCATTTCGTTCCAGGCTTGTAATTATGAAGAAATATGCATTTTTATGCAAATTACACACAAAATAGACTAGTATTTATTGAATTATTGAATCTTTGATGTTGCCGAAAATTATATTTTGTAACAATAACGATTTTATTGTACCAAATAATGACGAAATCTTACCAACAATGACGGTTTCTAGTAATTGCCCAAAAATATTCATGGTTTTCTAATAAATAAAGAATATGTAAAGGAAAGAAAACCACTTGCCTATCTTTACAGATAGAATGCAAATGTTGAGAACGCCTATCATATAATCAGAATGTTTTTGTTCATGAAAATCTTATGTGGGGATTATTTCTAATAAATAAAGAATAAATAATTCCAAAATTGTAAAAATCGGAGGTAGGGGACGCTAACACAACTTAAAAAGTGTAAAAGAAACAAAAGAAAGATCAATTTGCTCTAGAAGCCATTGACACTATAGCTTAATTGGCAAAGCGACGCGACGGGGGCATATACTCAGAGGTCGCGGGTTCGATCCCCGCAGGTGTTGAAAGTTTTCTTTCGTTTATTTATTAGAAATAATCCCCACATGAGGTTTTCATGAACAAAAAACATAAAAAAAATTGTGTTTTGTAATTTGTTTAATCTCTTTTTTAATCTTTTTATTAGCATGTGCTGACTTTCATTTTTCTTTTTGTAAGTTTTTAGGATTCTCAGTAACTTTTATTCTTTTCAACTCTTTGTATCGAATACGACAACTCACGGTCATAAATCTCTAAAAGGAGTAGCCAGATTTAGAGTTAGAAACTCTTTAGCCAGATTCTAAATCTCCAACTACATCGCCCAAAAAACACTTTAAAAAGGCCCTATCCTCTGTTGGTTCTTACGACACCCGTGGGTAGACACGGATAATGACATTCTAAGCCGGCACTACACGGCGAAAAATTAGGGATGAGTTTATAAACGTAAGAGTAAACAAATATAATCAGAATGCTCCGATTGCTGCCAAACTATCAAGAGTTACACGTCTTAATGTGAGTCAACCATAAAAGATAGACATATGCCGTTGCGGGATATTTTTAAGATAATTTATGTAAAATATTTCCGTCATACATGATTTTAGCCGTTAAAGCTACTCACGCGAAGAACGCTTAAAAATTTGAGGAACTTCTCCCGTTTTCCCAAAATTTGAATAATACTATATCAAGTTACTATCGGCCGTACTCGGAGAAGTCACTAACATTAAGTTTATTGCTATCACTTCAGTAGGATCCCTCTTTCAGGCTTACACAATACTATAAACGAGAAATTCTTTATACCGTATTTCATATTAGTCCGGTCGACAAGTCGCAAGAAGTGGAGTTGGGTAGAAAAAGGTCGGAATTTAATGAAACTTGGAGATGTTGTTCAGGGATGGTTAATTAACATTTTGTCAAGTTTTGGACCTCGAGGACCCTGTGCAAAAAGAGGAGGGGGGGGAGAACTACAAAAATCTCGACCTTTCGTCAGTTTTTCGTCAATTACCTTTTTTCTTTACATCCTACGACAAAAACGTTCAGAATCATTTTGTAGTACGTGAAATTATCTACAATTTGACTACTCACATATGTCTGTATGTCAATTCCTTACTGAGATATGGTGCTTCGCAGAAAATATTTTTTTCCGAAATTCAGCGTGAGCTAGCATCGAAGTGAAGCAAGCACATGAAGACGCCGACGTGTTGATCGTCAACACCGCCATATCCAAAGCTAGCGAATTCGACAGCGTCATTATTATTGTTGAAGATGTGGACATACTTATTCTGTTGACGGCATTGGGTATGTCCATAAAGAACATCAATCTTCAGAAAAGTGGAAGAGATGGTGGTCCTAGTGTCCTCTACTCACCAAGTTCCTGTTCCTTTCCTCCCAAAGATATACTTTTCCTCCACGCAGTGAGTGGGTGTGATACCAAGTCAGCACCGTATGGATTGGGGAAGAACAAAATTTGCAGCACCTATATGAAGAATACCGCCCTCTCTGCAGTAGTGGCTCCGTTTCTTACATCAACCGCTACTCCTCAGCAAATCAAGGACGCTGGAGAAAAGTTCCTGGTAGTAGTTTATGGAGGCAATATTGAAAATGACAACCTTGACGACTTGCAGTACCGATTATTTACATGATCAATGATGAAGGCTAAATTGGAACTAGCCCGCCTACCACCGACAAGGGACGCTGCCAATTACCACTCCCTCCGCACTTACCAGCAAGTACAAGCGTGGTTAGGTAATGAACTTCGCCCATCAGTTTGGGGCTGGAGCCTAACCACGCGAGGGGTACTACCAATCCCCACAACGAGAAATTCTGCGCCCGTTAACATCCTCCAAATTGTTTCCTGCAAGTGCAGCAAAGGCTGTAGCACCGGAGCTTGCAACTGCAAGAAAGCAGGTCTTAGATGCTCAGCTATGTGCAAGTACTGCACAGGCCACTCCTGCGAAAACGCCCCTGCAACTGATTTGAACGAGGAGGACTCGTCAGACATAATCAACGAATACGACGACGGCGAGGACGTCCTTAACAGCCTGATTGTGCAGGAGGATGACGAGCAATTAGAAGCAGACCCAACTAAAAAATCTCGACAGGAACTGTAATGAGTACAAATGCGTACCTACTATGTATGAGAGACCTTTCAACAATATCTCTGTTGCCTCTAGTGTATACTTTGTCAAAACCTTAATTTTGTTAAATCATTAATTTTGTTTACGAAAGGACTACGTCTTTTTTTACCTACCCTGGAACCATTATGTAGTGGAGGGAAGGAGAGGGAGAGGGAATATCGGTCTAAAAAGTAACTAATGTCAATACCAATATTACCGACATGATATATGGTTGGTATGAAATTACAGTAGAAAATAAGCTTTTAAGAATTGGGGTTAGGTGGGGAAGGGAGGAGGGATTGGGGGGGGGGGTTCAAAATTACAGACCATAATTACAACATGTATTATTATTAAAATAGAAATAAGGTTGTTTTCTGCTTTTTTAAGGTATTTTTACTGAATTTCGGAAAAAAATATTTTCTGCGAAGCGCCATATCTCAGTAAGGAATTGACATACAGACATATGTGAGTACTCAAATTGTAGATAATTTTACGTACTACAAAATGTTAATGAACGCTTTTGTCGTAGGATGTAAGGAAAAAAAGTATTTGACGAAAAACTGACGAAAGGTCGAGATTTTTGCAGTTCTCCCCCCCCTCCTCTTTTTGCACAGGGTCCTCGAAGTCCAAAACTTGACAAAATGGTAATTAACCATCCCTGAACAACATCTCTAAGTTTCATTAAATTCCGACCTTTTTCTATCTGAAACCACCTGTCGACCGGACTATATAAAGTTTTACCTTTTACCTATTAAATCATTATTGGCAACACATTTCATTGTCGGCAGCTGTAATGTTACGCTCAATAAAAATAAAATAAAGGTAATGAACCGAAAAGGAGTGTATATTTTAAATTTTAACGAAAACTACTATTACCACCTAATTATAATTATAAGAATAAATAAGGTGAAAATTAATAGATATAACAATGACGCAAAAAATTACCATGTAGCGATGCGCTATCAGTACACAATGACGCGCACTACATAGAAACGCTGACAGTGCAAGAAGACCACATTCCACAGCAACACGTAACCAAGTAATATACGTCACACGCGTCATCAAGACTCGCCATACAAATAGTACATCGCGCAATCGAAGTTTCTAAAACATTTACTATATATACAAGTTCCAACTTAATACAGTTGGACCGCGGTCCCCAGGCATACCACCGCCTGGCGGAAGATCTTCCCTTTTCTTCCACAACCATGTTCGGAGAATGATTTTGAACTACTAACTGTTTTAATTCCGACGCGTTCTTTTGCTTCAAAGTATGCCGTATGGCTGAAGCCCTCTTCAGGGACGCTCGCTCAAGGTCAAATCAAAAGTTTCATTTCTTCGTTAAGAAAAAAACTGTTTTGTTGCTGCCAATGATGGTTTTTTTTAACAAAGTTTAATAACGCGGTCATTGTACTTTTGAATTAGTTATATATATATTTTTAAATATATTCTTTATACAATACTAAACAATATAACGAAACTAATTTTATTGTGAACTTGAAAGTAATTTTTTGTTCAGTGTTACAATACACGCTAAACGGACATGCAAAATTTCCTGATTTTGTGAAGTTTTACTTCAATAAAATGTTGTTTGCACATCCAATCAATAAACTGTTTTGATTACTTCTTGGTTATCTAACCGGATATTTGGAATAAAATATTTCATCACTAAATAAGTTTTTATTATAGAGTATTTTAAACGGACGTCGATTCGGACCCTTTTAAATATTAACCCTGTGTGTCCTGAACAAGGCAAGCTAACTAGATAACTGTGTCTCGATTTAAGTTCGACCATCTGTTAGTGTTTTTTTGAGAGTTCCTCCAAAGGTTACAAAAACGCTAACATTCACATGCTTATATGTTATTAATTAGTAGATTATAAAAGAAGGGGTTTCCAGTGCTTGAGAGTTAAAATTTCCTCAGCTACTTTTTAAAGTTATGTAGAGAAAGAATGGTAAATAAAGGATGGTGGTATTAAAAGGAAATTAAAGTATCTGGCAAATAATTTCAAAAGTTCCAAATCAAAAGTCTAAGTTGTTTTTTACGATGCGCGGGTAGAAAAATTTAATTTATTTGAAATAGAAAGGTCACAATAATTTTCACCATATTTTGGTCTACCAACTATTTTCTCAATTAAATGATAAAAGCTCCAAAACATACGAAAAGATTATTAATTTTGGACACCTTATTTATATGGTTTCCATGGGGATACCCATGACAAATATTATTTTACCGACTACCAAACTGAATAAATTATTTATCTCTAAGTTTTTAGACGATGATAATAATTGAAACAATTTATTAAAAAGGATTAGTTAGTTACCTGCTTTTAATAAAATATTCCCTATAAATAGGTTTGATTTCTTTTTCTTTGTACTTAATCTCGACTGGTAACTGCGCGAGCGGGTCACACTTCTCTGGTTCTGGCTCTCGTTCTAGGGCGTTTCTCTGCTTGACAGTGTTTAAAAGATTATAAGCTTTATAGCAAGGCAACAAATTGCATTATTGTGTACCATATTTTTGTGAGTGCGCTCTCCTGTTTAGTTAGTACTTTCATTCTTTTAACTAGAGATGTTTCGAATGCCTTGCTTGACTTCAGTTGAAAAGGCAAACCATTTATTTTCTTCAATAATTGTCTTAAGTCTTACTATATTTGTTTGATCACAAATCTAATACTGAAACCTTATTATTTCATCTCACTTATGTTATGCATTGCTGTTTCTCGCAGGCGAAATTGATTTTCCGCATATGCGTACTTAAGAAAGTACTATATTTGTTTGATACTAAATCACTATTCGGTTGCACAAATACAAATAGATACACATACGGTTCGAGACGCAACAAATGATGCCATTTTTCGAAATCGAAAAAATAATAGTTTACGAACGAACGAAGTAACGTAAAAAACTTGCAATCGCGTTTTTAGTTGGTCGTAACGGCGCTAAAGACGCTGGTGTTATTCCCATACATATTTTTTTGCTGCGTTTCCTTTTTACTAAGTAAGAAGTTAAAAACTCTCAATCCGCCTACAGGTGTATTCCGTTCAAAACCCATTCATGTGGATTGGATAATTAACAAATGCTAGTGTACATGTAAAAAGTCAAAAACGACGACAATAATTAAAACAATTTATCAAAAAATAATAGTTAATAACTTGTTTTAATAAAGTACTAGTGGTCCGCCCCGGCTTTGCGTGGATGGTGGTAAATATTTTTTACTCGTTACCCCCTACGATATTTAGAGTGATAATATATATCCTTTATCTTTTTCCTGATTCTAAGCTACCTCTCCAACAATTTTCAGCCAGATCGGTTCATCCGTTCTCGAGCTATAAATAGTGTAACTGATCGCCCGACAATAACTCCAAGGCCCCGTGCTATCATAAGCCGACACTTCTTAGCCTACTTGTATTTATAATAAATTATACTTACCCTACATTCCCTGTTACACTCCCCCCCTAGGTAGTAGAACTATGTCATTGTTTATTTCCGTCTGTGCAGTATTTTTTTGCATCTTGGTATTATATTAATGTTATTGGTCATGAAATATTTTTTTCGTTCGTGTTTTAATGGTTTTTAATCCTTCTCTTTATACATTTTATTTTCACATTATAAAGGATCGAAATATCGATCGAAAAATCATAGGGTTTTATAATCGTTTTATATCGTTATTCGTTCTGTGATGCAAAAGGATTGAATTGTAATATTTATTACTAAAAAAAGCACTTAGGTAGGTACGTTATAAAAATCTTATCTAAGGTACCTTTACTATATTAGCAATGACTTCATAATATTTTTAAAACAGTAAGTGTGAAGCGCAATACGTATTGAGCCCGCCGCGCCGCCGGGCCGCTGATATTTTGTTGGCCGGGGCGGTCTAGTTCTCATACATGGGTTCGACCTGATTCTCTTCATACACCGGTTAAGGTTGTATCACCGGAAATTGTCGGTGGCCCGGAGCGGGCTTAGTGAGTATAGCGCTTTATTTAATTTTTAACTTAGTACATTCGTCCGCAACATTGCATGTCTATGTCTGACACTGGCACTCGCTTAAAACTGTTGCCACAAAAAGTATTCTCTTCGTATTTCTAATCTGTGATTCGTTTGACATCATTTTTGACAAGTTACTACCGCGGCCGCGGTTGTCGTAATCATGAACATGAAATGGAATAAATTTCTTTAGTCGTCAAAAGTACTGTGTCGAGGTCGGTCGTGTCCTTACTTGATTAAAAGTGTACAGACATCAACTTAGCTACAGTCTTAACGACAAACTTAACTTAAATAATCTACAACTTCTGTGGAATTGGTGGTTCCCGTCAATTACCACCCTTTCTCTTCGTTTGCTGTTCTGCGTGCAGTGCAGTCAGAAGTGTACTCCGGCTTGCCAATTTCCGAAACTGTAAGTAATTTTTATATAATTATAAGAAATGTTCGTTGAATAAAAATCTGTCTGTGTAATATTTGATTTCAAATCATGCAAATATCACAACCACATTTGACATTATTATATAACTATTGAAGGTAGTTGTATAATATATGCGCGCCACGCACATTTGTCATAGCCTGGATGATCTATTCTTTAAATTATCGGATAGTTTATTTTATTTTTATGAAAAGAACAATTTTGTTTGTTGTATAATTTTGTTTACCACCGGCATAAGTCGCAGTACATCAGCTGATAAAGCATTGGTATTGCTGGTAACTTAAGTTTTACTTGATGTGGATAATCTTGATTGTGAATATACCTGCATTATGTAACATCAAAATTCAGCTTAACACTAACACTGACAGGTTAACCTGTTGTTAGAATGCTTCTTTTATTTATTAAATCCACTTAGCTTTCGTTATTGTTGTAAGAAAAAGAAGGTACAAACAAGGTTTTTATGTTTTTTTTTGTGGGTACCATATATATCAACCATACTAACTTACTCACTATACTCACACCCATTTGTGTCATTGGAGAAGGCAGAGACTATTGATTACCAATTTGAATTCTCATATTTATTTTTCTTCTTATACATGTTTAACATTCTCATATTTATTTATCTTCTTTCACCTTATTTTTACCTTATAGTGGACTTCTGCCTTTATAAAGATGTTTGCAATTCGGTCTGCAAACAATGTGTGGCCATCCTTGTCTAATAAGAAAATCCACATTGGCACTATATATTTATATTGCTCATTTACATTTGTTCATCAGTTCAACTGCTCAAACGGTCTATTTACTCTGTCATCTTTCACACCTAATCATCATGAATTCAACACTATTTCTCACTCTTTCGCACAACTTATATTACAAAAACTACTCTCATTTCCACTGCATTTGGTACATCAACATATCGCACCTCCGCTCAAATAGTGTCACAACTCAAAAATGAATTGAATCCCTCTTGTTTTACCATTACGTTAATTAATCATTGATAAACATCAAAAAGTTAACTCTTGAACTGGCATATGTATAGCTTGTTAATTTGTAATTATGATCAGTTGTCGTAACAAGAGCAAAAATGTAAAAATAAAGAGAAATGAAAGTTTTAAATACGATTTTTTCAAAAATTTGGTTTTTTAGTTGTGTCACTATTTGAGCGGAGGTGCGATATCATGAATGACCATTCAGTTACTTAAATTATCTTCCAAAGGGTAGCTCGAACAGTTTGGTGAATTGTAGCTCCATACATGAACATTACTCATGGCTATAAAATATTTTGATCATTATATTCCATATTATTATCTATTTGAAATATGCAAAGCAACATTTCACTAGTATAAGCTAAAATATCGTAATTTTTAATGTATGGATTTCCCTTAACCTAAATACCACCAAAAACATAACTGTTAAAAAGGGGGCCCAGTCTTTATCGACTAATTGTTTGCCTAAAGAAGGGTTGAAATCCATACCAATGCCATGCTAAGATGCACTTTAATATCGGTCTTAATCATCTTTATCAGAAGCCTCATCTACTGAGAAACATTGGCCATTCATTGAATTCATCATCACACCTTGTCCTCTGCCTTCCACATCCAGCCACTACCCGCCACCTTATTCACGTCAACGGTTCACGGCCGAAATTCACTTTACCATGCACACAACTTAAAATATGGCATAGTTGTGAAAACGTGCAAGTAGGTAGTTGATTGAAAATATCTAAAACTCTGTCTGTCAGACTTTTAGAATTAAACTTGGCAGGTTTTTTGCTGTTAGTGACACTCGATTAATTGTATAATTAGATTTTATTATTTATATAACTACATTAATTTTAACTCTGTAATTGCAATAGAGACTGAGATACAGGGGGGTCAAAAGAGGGTCGAAACGGTTCGTGTAAATAGTGCACGGCATGTGCGTGGCCTGTTGCGGAAACTTGGCCTTAACTCAGATTCTTAAATTCTGATGATATTGTTCAACATTTGAAACGTTATTTAAATTAAATATAACCCTATTATTCATATAGGAACCGAATTTGTGCTTTGATATAATTATTAATTAGACAGTTTCAAACTTTATTTTCTAGATTTGAAGCAGTTGCTATGCACCCAATCTCCCAAAAACGCATTTTCAAGTGTGGGTTGATTAGTTTGGTCGGCACCTAACGCCGCCCATCTGTAGCTCCACAACCCCCTCTCTGAGGTCGTAAACGTTTGCCATTGGCTCCCTGTCACTGTAAACCACACTGCGTTTGTGTGACTCTCAAACATTTAAAGTTATGGGGTGAGATCTGGACTTTGCGCAAGCGAATAAACGGTTCACGATATATAAAGTAAACAAATCTAAATTGTGTTTTATCTGTTGACTACAGCAAGGTAATAAACGGACGCCACCATCTAACGGCCATAGAGTTCCGCTTCGTATCGGAGGTTCCGCTTATGGTTCTCAGAGGGATAACTCGCAAAATAAATTATTAAAAATTCCCAGTTTTGTATGATATTGCAGATGTAAAAATATCATGATTACATGCTTCGGAGGGCAAAATTAGCCATCACGGTTGTAGACCTTAAAGTCCGTCAACCCGCACTACCAACGTGGTGGACTTAAGGTGCAATCAACCTGTTGGGCCGAGCGCCTCTGTGGGGTCAGATTATAGGATGTTATTTGTACTTGATTTAGATTATGTCCTGTCAATTATTAATAAATCTATCAAAAAAAACACGATAGTTAGGACTTAAATACCAGAATTAACGAACACAAGACAGTTATTTTCGTAAATGTTTAATGCTTTGTAGGCCGTTATCGTGTCCGTGAGAGGTCCTGCCTTTATGCTATGACGTTTGTCACTTACTGCCGATCTATGTGCTTCTTAATCTATTATTTTAGTCTACACTTAACCCTAACAAATATATAAATTTAAAAGGCAATTCTTACATTATCAAGTACTGATCGTACATTATTTATTTATCAATGCATTATGTACTATGTCCATGCTCAGTTTTCAGAAAAGTTATCCGGAATCGTTTTTAATTGTTTCATTAAAATAATTGATTGGGTGTGTGTGTTTATACCATCATTGCGTACATGTCAGTGATTAACAATAGCTTATAGAATTAATAACAGATCAAAAAGTCTAAGCTGATTATCTAAATTGGAATAACGACTAACTTACGGCCGATTTCACAATTGAGAATTTAACGATAAAAGTATCTCAAACCGTATTTAATTACGTACTTTGAAAAAAACATTGTTGAACATTTTACCGGTTTTTGTGCGTAAATTGAAACGTTCATAAATCTTGATTACAAACTGACATAGATGCTTTGTTGATCACTTACTAGCAACGAGCATTGTTTGTTTTGTGAAGCACCTTAAACTTTAGTACTTACTTAGAGTTTGATAAAAACTCAACTGATTAGAGCTAGAATGCTCAATTGTGAAACCGGCTGTTAGACATACAAAACCGAGATTGACGCAATTAAGAATCAATTTACTGCTTTATCATCACTTTCTTTGTTTGAACTCGAAGTTGAAATATAAAACTTGTGAAATAGGCTATAATTTATTAAACCTTATACGCTTTGTTTTCGCAAAGCTTACAATTTCATTAAAATTATGCATCGAGTATTTCAAAGTTCAATATTTAAAATGAACATAAGATTTACTCTGTAACCTGTCTAGCTATACTATAACCGTATTAGTTTGACATCGATGAATAAAGTAACAATATGTAAGCTCGGTTGAAATGTGACGTGGGCGAGCTGAAATGTCCGGGACGCAAATCAATATCCTAGCCTCGTTACGTGGAACTGCACCTGCACCGCTGCGTTCCCAGCTGGCCTGGGATGGAGCAGGTGCGTAAATATAAAATGGCTGTCTCCAAGGCAACACCACCCCATTACCCTCGCAACGCCACCCGGCCGCGCGCATCCTTTGCATACCCGTCACCCCCTGTTACACCCCGTTTGCTGTTATTCAGATATGAATTTGCGACTGAAATTGAAGCCCTATTATGGTTAATAAAGTAATTTTATAGACCCACATGAATAATAAGATTACGCGACATCCTAGGTAGTAGACTGTGACAGTCTTTTGTCAGTATTGAACGATTGAATTAAAATCAAAATAATAATTATTTTTTGTAAATAATAATTTCTATTTGTTTTCTACGTATTTCAAGCCAAAAATTACTTTAAGCTCCAGCAGTGCAACCATTTGAGTATTGCAGTTAGTCACGAAGCGAATCGTGTTGAAGAGAAGTCACTATGCCAGTAGGTCACTCAGATACTTACGTAAAAGCAACTAGCGATTTTATTCCGTCTTTGCGTAAGTGAGTATCTGTAGCGTACTTTTCTGGATTGTAGCATGCATTGTCGGAGCAAGCACTTTTATGCGTTTGCAACATTTGGTTTAATATGGGAATTTATAATTAGTCGACTTCGCGTATGTATCAGTAATAAAATTGGGTTAAAGATTATGTCAGTTGGATCTGTCGAGTCAGAGCATTGACTTCTGTTTAAATCTTTAATGTGTGCACCAGCATATAACCATTACATTTCTGTAGAATATTGGATAATAACAGTAAATACGTGGTCAATACGGGTGTCTCCAATTTTTCCCTAACTCGTTGTTGTTGAACAGAATCAGATAGCTCGTTATAGATGTGTTCATTTTGACAATAACAGTGACATAAATGTGTATTGTAATAGTGTGCAAGTTCTGTTGCAATGTGACGCAAGCGAGCTAAAATATCCGGGACGCAAATCAATAGCCCGGCTCCCTAGCTGGATGCACCCATGTCACCGCTGCGTGCACCTCATCCTTCCCGCGGGTGGCAAAAGAGGGTTGGCGTTTGTTTAGAGTAATTATTTCCAGCGTGTTGGGTGAAGACCCATCACTGACTATCCAAACCTACATATATACTAACGCAGTTAGTACCTATTGGGGTAGGCAGAGACTATCGATCGCCACGTACGATCTTGGCAAACTTTTCTGTTTTCGTTCACATCCATCAATCTTTTCTTAAATGCTCCTTTATTCTTCATATTTCGGACTCCTGCCTTTATGAGCACATTCTTTATTTGGTCCAAATGAGTCCTCTGGAGAGTAATCCTCTATTAACATCCAAAACTGTCTAAGGATTTCCCGTATTTAGGATTTATCTCTCTGAGTATATGTTTATACATACATATATCTGTGGGTGGTGCCTAATATTTCAAATACTCTCTCAACTTATCTACTGAATTTTGCTACTATCGTGTTGTAATTATACCTGTTGTACAGTGCTAAAAATGTATCCATCAGAACATTCCTTTGTTTGCAACTCGCTACAGTGATAGATCGCAATCTGCAACTGCAACCTTTCGATCTTCCGCTGTATTTTAATTTCAGTGCTAAACGCTTGCTATCAACATAACGTACTAGCAAGGGCTATTTGCTTTTAATGTCTTGGTGTGTAATATCTTCTTTGCTTACATAGTGTATGAAATTTAACTTCCATATACTCACGCCATCCATTCCCATAAGGACAATACGATCCTAACTAACCTTCTCCTTTGTATATTTTTATTCATATATTTTTTAACTTCTCTTCGAACGCCTCTCACCTTTGTTAAAACGTTTCGAACGCCTGGCGTGACCGTCCTTGACTTTTAATACCAACCGATTCAATTTACTTGCTTTGTATATCAATACGCCACTTTGCTTTCGTCCGTCCAGTGCATGTGCCCAAAACATGTACCACAGGATTCTGTAGCTTGCATACAGCTTATTCTTTATATATATATCAATCAGTTTTATATACGTAATATGTCAGTTTTTCATTTCTCAGATGACATAATCACTCACAAACTCATGCTACAGTAACAATTAAATGTCAAAATCTATAAAAGTAGAATAGTACTTAGATGCTTTGTAAGAAAAAAATTATATAACATTTAAAACGCTCATATTTCTCATCTATCAGAATATCTAAACGTAATACATTTTCATAACTAAGTTTTCTATAGAACTGTTGCTTCGCTGTGAAATATGATTTGAAACCTGATAATAGCATAGCTGGAGGCTAGATCTGGGCTGCTCTAGGGTGGGTCGGGTGGTGGAAATCCAGCCATCGCTATGGCAACGCAACCCACGCTCGGGCCGGAGCCCCGGAGCGTTGTCATGGTGAGGCGAGGTTCTTCTTTTTTTAGATTCAATTGCAACTCGATATTAACTACCATAACTTGAAATATTACTACAGATGGGGAACAGGGTGGTTGAGGCTAAATCGTTTCGGAACATTGGAAGACGTTTTGTAAACTTTTCAGCGACTCATTAAATGATTTGTGGGCTTATAAGAGTAAGGAATTTACAATAAGTAATAAGTTAATAACGAATTAGATAACCCACTCCACTGGAAAGAGCAGGGCCTTAAATGAACGAGATCAATAATTAGATCGGACCCATCACGATATGTGACTTTACTAAAGTAATGTTTAAAGTTTTGTTAATTCATCAAGACTGTCTCGTAGGAAAGGGACTTCGTCTTGTGACATACTCTCATTAGTGAGCAGGCACGGCCCGCCTATTTTTTTTTTGTAACGTTTGATCTACATCATGAGACGGCTTTGCTAATATAAGGGCCGTTGTTCACTATCATTTCTAAACGCTTGGTGGACGCTCGTGTATGAAGCGTATACGTGAGCGTAGCTAATCTAAAGTTCCACAATCATAACGTAACTAATTTACCATATTGTTCAATCAGTTTTAGTTATTTCCCAAAATATAAAATAAAACCGGATATCAATATTGTCACTTCTAGTTCTCTCATACTGGTTCCCGGGAGATCGTGGACAACTGAAAGCAAACGACTGCATTTGCAAAGTGTCATGTCACCGTAGAGTCGTTTGTATTGTACCATATGCGGAGTCTGGTAGAGGACACATCAGTAAATATTTAAAATCCTTGAGCGGTCGAGTCAAATGTAAGTAAGCCTTTTCTTTTTGGAAGATTGGCGGTCTAAGATTGCAAGCTATATGTTATTTATGTAATAATTTATAGTAAAATCATTACTACTTATAGTGGCTTCAAGCGGTGCGTAGCAGTTTTATCATTTTCTAAATAAAGTGGTACCATTCCAATGTTGCAATTTA
Organism: Bedellia somnulentella; assembly: GCA_963576735.1. Classification (NCBI taxonomy): domain Eukaryota; kingdom Metazoa; phylum Arthropoda; class Insecta; order Lepidoptera; family Bedelliidae; genus Bedellia; species Bedellia somnulentella. The sequence continues at coordinate 12,961,050 of OY755170.1, forward strand.
AAAAAAACTATTTAATTTTTATTTTAAACACCTTACTATTACGTACAGTGGATTTTTGGTGCTCTGAGCCCAAAAGGTGAACTGACTATATTATCCACGTTTTCTCTGCAACTACAGATATACATCTTATATAAGAATTCGTTATGTTTGGTTAATTTGACTCGATTGAAGGTCAGGTTTTAGCTCAAGTCTTATGTAAGCGGCTTGCATAAACTTGTTAGCGGCGACGACGACGTAACACAACGGTGTAGGGAGCCGCCCGCCGCCGCCGCCCGCCGCGCGCTGCGAACCGGGCCAAGTTCACCTCACTCTGGTTACGTTGCGACTGCGCTGCGACTTGCGTTGCGTTTGCGTTACACCGACAGACAGACTCAACCAACTACTTGGACACGAACAGTCCCTTTTTACGTAACCTTTGTGAATTGCACTCTTCTACAATTATTATATTGTGATTCATCGCAGAATTTCAGATTGATTTTCCTTATATCATTCATAATTTCTAATAATAAATTAATAACTTACATAACTCTAAATGTTTATAAACCGTAGCACTGATGTCACTGTCATATAACATTAATGAAACAATAAACCATTTAGTGTTCTTTCAAATTAAACTTGTTAAAATAAAGTTATTTTAAAGTTATGAACTTGTATATTGTGAACGGTTACAACGGTGACGGAATTTCTAATTAGGTGATGTTGTGTAACCTTTAGCGTCGGTACATTGGTAACACTATTTTCAAGTTATATTTAAATTTCTTGAACTTATGAACAACATGACCAATGTTATAATTTAACATGAATGATATTGTTTCACAAATCGCATGGCTATATTTACTTTTAATTAATGTCAGTCAGTACATTTGTTTAGCTGAAGCGTTTGATTGAATAATAAGTATATTTTTTTATTGTTATATAATAGATAAAACCGGAGTTGACCATGGAATGGATATGCACTCATTGCAAAACTTACTTCGCTCATACACATGGCGACTGCTTTATGAAATTCTGAACATTCTTACACGTCGTATAGTGTCGGCGTAAAATAGCATTACTGCATATTTCTCGTCCTTCGTCCTGGGTTGCTGCTGGAGTGCTCTATAACATATTTTTTGTAATGATAATACAGTAAGCTAATCATTTCTTTTTCTTTATCTGTACACGTTCCTCGCGGTTGTCATATTATAAATACCTTTGTTGATTTTTGTTTATACTGTTATTATCAGCTCGGTGAGATCAACAGAGTGGGTCATTGACTTGCTTTTGTGTTTTAATCTTATAATTTTGTTTAATAATGTATTTATTAATCAATGTTTACATTTTTATTTTATAATTGTTTCTACTTTTTTTCTCTCATGTATGTTATTTTTCAATTGCTTTTTAAATTTAATTATAAACTGAAATATTTACACGCCTAACGGCAGAGCAGGCAAAGTGCATATTAATTAATGAAGATCTTGTTATATACTCTTGTTCTCGTAAATAAACTTTTTTAATTTTTTTTAAACTAATAAAAAGGTAGTGTTATCCGGAAAATGCGAGAGCCAGCTTAAAGTTTGTGTGAGGAAGATCCTATATATAGTTGCACACTTAAATATATAGAATGACTTTAAACCTCTAATAAATGACGAGTTTCTTACGGGTTCTTCTCTCAAGAAAACACCTTCCGAATCCGTAGTAAACTTAGCATTAAGTTGGAATTTCACTTTCAAAAAACAAAGATTTATCTTTTTACTTTGAAATAAATAATTATTTTATTTTATTATTTTAATAAAGTAAAGCTGATTTAAATATTTACACAGCTATTTGTTATAGTAAATCGAGGTTTATTTGGTATAGTAAATCGAAGAGAATGATGAGTTCAACTAATTTAATCGCGTAAATATGGAATCACTGTGTATTCGTTTAGTCACGTTCTTGATAAGGAGTGCGACGATCGAGTTGTTTACATAATGCTTCGGTTCGGAGTTGATTCATTGTTGGTGCTTACATAACAACAACTAAAAGTCATTAAATATTTAGAACGTAATCGGTCGCGTATTGCAACCCTTATAAATGTCTTACGTGGCTTATGATTTTTGATTTGTCAGCTTAGCTTTAGATGTTTCATGATGTACTAATAAATAAAAACCACATCATCATCCTTAAAACTAAACTAAATCGTTTGTAAATGGGGAATAAAATGCTCCGTGTAGTGTCGGCTTAGAATAGCACTACCCCGTTTCTACCGATGGGTGTACGTAAGAGGCGACTAACGGTATTGGGGCTTTAAAGGGATTTTTGGGCGATGCGGTGGGAGACCCATCACCAACAACCTTTACCATCTTTTCCCCACTCAACTTTCCAAAAGTGGCTGAGGAATTTTCTAATTCCTTAGCTTTGGCCATCTCTTCTAGGAATTTGAGCCGTGAGTATATGTATGTATGTATGAAAATCTATAGAAACATAATAAAAGTTTGAAATAGTTTGTGATTTCAGTAAAACACTAGTCGTTTTAAATTTATATTTAAAATGTTGTATTTATAACAAACAGTATAAGCGTTATTCGACGTCTGCCAATCCGCATTGGGCCAGCATGGAATATAGTTTTATCAACCTATTCAGGGTAGACTCGAGCCCTTCGGTGGTGACATGTATCGGTAGTTATAATGATTGTATTTTTTTACATTGCTATACTAATGGAAACGAATAACGTGAACAGACAAGCATCTACAGCGCTACTTAAAAACCATTTGTAGGGTATTTTTTTTATTATAATAATGAAATGCGTCGCACATTAAAATAAGTTGCGTTTCCAGATGGAGGCGATGGAAGAAGAAGCCCCGCCACGGCGAACCACCCGGTTCCTGATGCCGATGTCGTCCATGGGCGCCATCCTGGCGTCGTCGTCGCGCAACCCGCGCTCGCGCCGCCGCTCGCGCACCTACTCCCTGCGCTCCGTGGGCGGCACCTACACGCAGATCAAGGCGCCGGTCCCGCGCCGCGCCACCCGACCCCCGGCCCCTAGATCGGCTTCTCTAGACTACATGGACGTCATAGCGTTCACGTGCCCCCACTGCACCATGATTCCCACCGCACCGGTAACGTCTCAGTGCGGACATACTTGCTGCTGGGCTTGTCTCGAGGACATGGGGCCCTGCCCTTGCGGAAAGTCAGAGCCGCAACCCATGGTTATCGATATTCTGGTGCGCAGTCTAATCGAAGAACAAGATCTGGCACGCGTCGACACGATCGCCAGGTAAGTCTCCAACTGTTTATTTATATATGCATATTAGCTGTCGGAGGCTAATGTTTTCCATATGTTTGTAGGACCATCGTGGGAATGAGAACACACATCCAACCCCCAGAACCCGCCGAAAGACAAAGCCGCCGATCTAATCACCGAGGCATGTCGACCAACGCTCCAAGTATGTGTGATTCATTTCTCAATTTTTGATGATGATGTCAGTCTCTTAATACACCGTTTTTGACATCACTGATAAACTTTTGCAGATGACCTTAAGAATAATAATGAAAGCACCTAGGGCTTACACTTCATATCTGATTACCTTTGTAAGCTATATTTTATTTAAGTTTTCATTAATGCTTACATGGTATTATGTATACATTTGAATTTGACACACACGTGTTAACCACAAGCGGGCTAATAAACTATGATGTAGTGAATCTTTTCTGGATTTAGACAAGTGGTTGAGTCTCCTACTTAATTTACCACCATTTGACCAAAATTAAGGCGGAAAATAAGCAGATTTCATTAAAAAACATTGGATGATTGCCTAAATTATCCTTGAAAAAAATATATGTTTCGCTGGCAATTGATATTTTCGAAGTTAATAAACCATCCGAGGTTTCATTTATTGCTTGCCTGTTCCAATAGTGGGTTACTAAAAATATAAAGGCACCTTATTGTTTGTTCATCTTATGTCAGTTTGGACTTATTAAAGAATAAAAGTAAATTATAATAACATTAAATATATGAATTCTGCACTTAGTCCGGTTCGCTGGAAATTAATCCTTACGCGTTTGATGTACGCGTTACGAACGTATGTAGTCCGGCTTCATATCGTAATAACCACTTGTATGACTTCGATGCACTTTTGAAGCCGGGTTTATTTACGTTATTACTTCGGTAAGTTCAAGTTAGAAGCTACTTAATCACGCCATTTAAGAGATTTGTTTTATTTTAAGAGACCAAGTTGTATTTTTGGCTTTTGATGTCTATTTGAATAGGTGTAAACGTGGCTTAAAAGTTAGTCAGAAACATGCCGATGTTTATATAAGCAATGTTTACTTACAAGATTTATAATCGCGCTTTCAGCCTCAACTTTGCCTTATTATACAGCATCGATATGCTTTATAGGCCTTGCTTAATCCTAGTGGTTCTCAAACCCGCTAATTTTATTTCCGAACTTGCATTCAAAACATTAAGTTTACGTTCTATATCATTATCAGCCTTTAAATCCATTTTATTTTACCATCGCGCATTTATTGTCGTTCGCACTAGAACATGGTATATATAAACCAATTACGTTTCTGTTGTGACATAATAATCAAACGTAAGAGGCAATTTTATTTTCATATTAAAGGGCGAGATATTATTTTAAAGTTTAAATAACATGGTATATAATATAATAACGAAACTCTATGGCGTCATTATTTGCCTGTGTAGTATCATTGTGAATATTTGCATCTTATTGGGAGAAGTACCGTAAATGAGTATAATTGATTAGAAGTATGCGATACGGGTCGCGCTCGTAGTTATGTAAACGATTACTCGGCCACATTACATTGTTGTTACATAAGGCGCATTGTGTTGTTGCGGAGCGGCGCGGCGGCGGCGGGGCGGGGCGCCAACTGGGCCGATTTGCGAAATCTTCTCAAGTTTTGTTTTACCGCTTTCGATATTCTGTAGCATCGTTTCACAATAACTTTGTCTGTCTCATTTACTGAAAGACGTTTCGGATTTCAACAAACTCTTTAATAAGCCTGATACCGCGAGACATAAAGTTCAAAATCAAAGTTGAGGCGACAAAGTACTCGCTATGATTTCCTCAGCAGTTTCGTTATTATATAATCACTCTCCGCTGGTTTGGTAATAACTCTTTATTGCTTTGATTCTACCTAGAAGCGTAGGGCATAATATTTTCTCTGTGTTTATATATTAGATATGTTGCCAGGGTTAAGTTTGTATAAAATAAATTATTTCTAGCCCAACGCCCGCACTCAGAGATGATGCAAAGCGGATTTGACTTGCTGGCCGACGGTAAGGCGCGACTTTAATTAACGAATGGTTTAATTTGTGGAAGTAATATGTGTGACGTCTTTTCCCTATAGTGTCAATGTAGTTTAGTGGCATGTTGCTTGTCTCTTCTACCCATTCTATATTTACTGACATCATCTCACGTCAGATGTATGCTAAATACTGTCTAGGCGCCAGCATTCTCCATGAATATTAATGTATTAACTGACAAGACACTAATTTCTGGAAGGAGACAGACATTTAGTGCGTCACCAAAATGGTTACCATTAGTAGTTTTCATTAGGGCTGTGCTAACCTTTTCTGTGGTGTCAACTTATAAAACTTAGAGGATGGTTGTAAGTTATATGTTATTTTGTTACCTACATCGTGGCTTTATACTAGTAATGGGATATGGTTTTAAACTTTTTAAAATATATGTTTTGTGACAAACTTCACTTACTTAGAACATGTCTAGAAAGATTAATAAAAATTTGTGTCAACTATTATAGCTAGTGGGTAATTAAAAACATGATTAGCACATTTCAAATATACATATGGTTGTATCTAGCATCGTTGCTTGTATTATATATAAAATCATGTCTCAGTTGTTATCCTAACAATTTTGTTTCCATTAGCTATCCTAGATCAATAAGAATTATGTTTGCGATCTACAACAATATTCCTAAATAATTACGATCCTAAAAGCGTGACCAATTTCTAGAAAATAATTTTATAAATTATTTATTTATTTGAACAACAATGGATCCATATGTATTAGTAACACTTAAGAGCTGTATTAGTAATAACAATTTGAATTAAATCAAATTAACAAATACATAAAATAAAATTAAAATAAATTACAATTAAACTAAATCACAATTTAAATCAAATAAAAAATGTAATTAAATCTAAAATTGAACCAAACATATATATATATATTTAGTTTCGATCAATATAACAAAAACGGAAATGTCTTCCCAACCAAAATATAGTATTTATTTGTGTTTTAACAATCCTAGTTACATTAGATTATATTTTTTTTGTTAGCGATTTTGAGCATGTGTTTGTGGATTTTCGATGTGTTTACTTACACATCGAAAATAATTGTATTTTATAATTATATATGTTGTAGTTAGTTTAAAATATGGTTATACTGAATATGCACATAAAAACATTCAAACAGCGTTGCGAATCTAAAATTACGGTATCAGACTATAGTAACCGATTGCATCCAATGGTAAAAGCCATTCAGCTTTTAGAAGTGCCTTAAAGAATCCACTGTTCTGGCTCCACTCTACTATAAAATTTTATTTTACTATCTTCCCCCTACTTGGTCTACCCTCTCTGGAGTTTATAGTCGTGAGTATATTTATGTACAATGTCAGAACGTAAAAGATAGGTAGTTATATTAAGTTGATCAGGTGGATCTGGAGCTAGCGGTTTCGAATACTGCTGGGGGCAATGTTTATGTGATCAGAATAAGAGGTGTTTTTTTTAGTCTTGGTTGTTATTTATATGTGTATTATATAATATTTAATATACCGATGAATTGGTATCCCAGAGCACAATTCATTAAATTGCACTTACTTTGGGTCTAACTTGATCTGTGTCCGTATAAACTTACTTATTATATTGATTAGTATTAGTAACATTCAATTTATGCAACCGAAGCATGAAATCTAGTACCGAATACGGCAAGTCATGTTTAGTTAACTAAAGTTGGGTGATTTTATAAACAATTGTCTATAAATCATCAACTTTTATAAATATTAAGTTTCTTCTGTCTTCATTGATGCAGGAAAAGCTAGTACCAATAATGTGAAAAGTATGTATTAAAATCTAAATTAACTTATGATGTCGGTACTAATGTGATAAAAATTTAAAAAAAAGGTACTTTTAAATTAAATGTGATGGGTTCACTTTGGCTCCTTAACAAATACAATTAAACTCAACCTTGATAGTTTGCACGATCATTTATTTCAGTTAAAAATATGTGCAAGCGTTTTAACCATTTGTTTTTACATCGAACCTTCGTAAAGCTTCGCGATTGCCCGTGCGAAGTATTCCTTGCAATTTATTTTAATTTGTGTGTCTCTTATTATAGTTTTGTTTTTGTTGCATGTTGCTTTTTGCGATTTTATTTATGTTTGTTTTGTTGCAATAAAATATATTGGTTTGCATTCTCCAACGTTTTGTTTTGTCAACAGCGAGATTAACCCGCCCTATGAAGAGTCCTCGGCTCCGTCACATCTCGGCTATATCAGACAAAATTCTGACTTCCATCAACCAGGAGGATCCGTTGGCTGCAGAGGTATACTATATAGTTATTTTTACATTATGCTCTAATCGTATTTCTGAGGTTCGGTGGTAGCGGCTTCACAGATTAACCAAACATATATAACAATTGCACAATTCATTTCATAAGAAATCGCTTTGTACATAAACTGAGTAGCTAAAAATTCAAGAGTATCTGTTATTTTCAACGTTCAGTATTATTCTGAGAAACGATTTCATAAAATATATTTCCTATGACAGTAAAAACGTTACTATGAGTTAGTTAGGGCCTTGCTAGAAAATAGGGTATGTTATCCGAACTGTTAGACTTAAGAAAGATGTAATTTAATTTTAGCTGTTTGAATGAAAACTTCTGTGAGTTAAGCCTGACATTTAGAACCATAATAATTCCTATTATAAGAAATAGTAAAATGTCAGCCGAGTAAGACAGTTTGACGAAATGGGTTGACTTGAACTAAATTGAAACTGAATTGAGTATGAAAGAGCTGAACCGAATAAGAAAAAAACTGCATATATTTTCCAAAAGTATATTTATTACCTGGTTTTCTAGTTCTCGATCATTTTAGTGCCATTTCTATTTCTGATATTATATTAAAACAATAAACATTACTATTACTGCCTCTCTAAAAAATACAATACAACTGAAGTCAGTACCATAAGTCGAGGGTTCGTTAAACACTTGTGCGCAATATAAAGGACGTGTCATCCCCGAATGGTGATGATGTAAAAAAAGCGACTTCACTAGTCTTCATAAGTCTAGGTGGGTTACTGAAAGGTGTTTTGATCGACAAGTCTTCATGAGTGTAGGTGGGTTACTGAAAGGTGTTTTGATCGAACAGATCAGATACCAATACGCCCGCCAGCAGCTCATGGCGAGCGGCCACTGGGGCCACGCGGCGATGCAGCTGAAGATAGTTTCCCTCCGCTGCGTCGGCGCCACCGCCAATATGGCCAAGAATGTCGTCACTTTGGTAAATTACATCTTTATAACATTATCTGTGATGTTTGTAGCTGTAGGCTTGATATATTGTCCGAAGACTTCTTTTAGTTTCGTTATGTAATTTTCTAAAGCGAGTTTTGCGTCAAAGATGAAACACGTGAACGGTTTATTTTATGTAGTTTAGTATAGAAACATGCGTAGCTTATTTTTTATTGCTGATTCTACAAAATAGTTTATCTGACTGGTACGACTTTTACTGCGACGTAGAATTTAGTGGATGTTTTTAGCTAACGTAGGCGGTTTACGAGCTTTTGTTTTGTTTTGTTTAGGTGAAAAAAGTAATTGTATATCTTTGATGATCATATTTCTTACGATTGTTTATGTTTATTGTAATTGGAGTATAAATACTGTTATAATATTGCTCATTTAAATTCCGTAATATTAAAATTCATGTTCTGGTACGGTACCCATTTTTAAGATTGTTCGATTTTCAATAATGCCAGTTGATAAATCTAATTTTCCATAGTAGCTCTCTTAGAGAAAAGATTAGTGATGAATAGAAGGAATTTGCCGTGTATATAAGGAACTCAACTCATTTGCTTCTTTTAATATAATCTTATCTTTCGCATATTTTTTATAATTTAATTACTATACCTAATAGAGTAGAGTGTGACTGATACGACAGCTGGTGATGGTTCAATCGTTTCGCCTTCACGGTATACATAACCTTTTATTTTTTTTAATCTTTAGGTCTATATTGTTTGCGATTTGATGTAAAATATATTACTGAAATTTATATTAATAAATACTCATCTTATTAATCATTCAGTAATATTTTATTAATAACAAAAATCAAAATTAATCTAAAAAATGCCCTCGCATGTTTGGTTCCTGTTGCTGGGTTATGTATACCACGAAGTTCGCCTCATTGCCATTTGACTCTTCACACTAATTGTCTAAACTAATCTCTATAATTAGAACTGCATTTAACTAGAATGGCGATGGCAGAAATATAAGGGCCCTTTTCACATAATTTTTACTTTTGGTTTACGGTTTCCTCTTTGTAACCACCTGCAACATCTTGAAATGTATCTAAACATATTTGTAACAGTATACTAAAAAAATATTGTAATTACTAATCAACAGCCTCCATCAGATTTTCTCTAGCAGATATCCTTAGAAGTTAATACCAATTTCTGCTACCGCTTTCTGCGGATACAAAAAAAATGCGACATACTTTTGATTGTATCAATTATTTTCTTTGTTAAGCATATCTTATTGATACTATGCAAAGAGTTAAAAAAATATGTTTCTTATAGTATTTTTCTTAGCATTCGTACTTCAATAAGTAGCAAGCTACACATTGTAATTAACTAAGTAAAACGTTTATTTAGTAACCAACAAACAAATCCTAACACAATTTATGAAACAGATGATGCGTAACTCCTGGAGCGACTCAGAGGTCTGGCGTATAGCTGGAGACGTATTCGCTCGCGCAGTACAGGCCACAGCGAAACGTTGGGCTCGTGGTAATATCCTGGAGTGCGTGTTGTGCTTCCACGTGTACCGCCGGCCCGTGGCCTCGCCCTGCGGTCACACGTTCTGCCGGGACTGCATCGAGCGCACCATGGACTTTAGCCGCAGCTGCCCGCTGTGCCATGCCTCGCTTGACACCTTCAATGTCGATACCGTACGTATATTTTGCTACTCATTATCATTTTATACAGGATTGGTTGCTACAGATACACAGGAGAGCCCGGCCCGGGACTACGATGGACAGCTATATATTTCAATTTTGAACAGGACGCTCATCAATAGATACTGGGACACCGATGATAAGAGGACAGCTATATATTTCTATTTTGAACAGGACGCTCGTCAATAGATATGTTGGACAGCTCAGCCACCCATACTAACAATACTTGTTCCACTGTTAAACAGAGCTTGTCAAAATATATGCTGGACAGCTCACCAGACACGCAACATAACAGGACATGTCCGAATTAAACAAAACAATCAAATGGTAACTCTAAAGTAAGATCTAGAACCTACTAAAGGAGCGAGATGAAAAGTACTTATCCGCCTAGACAGTGAAATAACGTACTGAGTAAGAGGTGAGACAGGATAATACTTATACGCCTAAACAGTAAAAGAAGCTACTAACTTAGGACGATTAAGTGCACCGTGTACTAAGGTGAGAACACTGACTCGGCCGTTTACTATGTAGGTGTGATTTTAGCTTCATCTTAGTGTAACCTAAGCTTTAGTGCCTATTTCTGAAGGCGGAATGCAAGTTACAATTGAAGTTACGTTTACAAGCGGAGTTATAGGGGTTTCATGCATATAAATTATCACTTTGGCATAAACGATTGGATAAGACTCGTAGTATGCAAAGTCCGAGCTACGAATATGTGTCTCTTTCGTTCTGGATGACACCCTTAGTTGTCAATTTCAATTTGTGTATGTGTAGTCCTGAAACATGATATTATTAGTCGTCTTTTGCTACACCCTTAAGAAGAAATGGGTTAATACTATTCTAAGACGATATTAACAGCTTAATAAAAAAAGAGGTATCTGTGAACCATAAACTACACAGAGTATATGTGAAACAAAGGCATATCATTTTCAGTCAGTTTCAAGTGAGGCAACTTAATAGTAATCATGCGGCTTTTTGATTGGTCAATAATCCATGAATCTTTCAGGCAATTCCATTGGTGCCAACAAAAAAAAACCATCTTTCTCTGAATTTTACTGAAAACACTGTTAATATTGAATTTCTATCTCCCTTAGATTGAATTTTAGGCTTTTTAAATTACTACAATTACAATTTATATGTGATAAACTAGCATAATCTCATAATATGTATCGATGGCGGGAAATATGTGGGGTAGTATTAAAAAACGCTACAAAATAGAAGCGCGCGGCCATGCGCCTGGCGCGCGCGCGGCCAGCGCCCGGCCAGTTGGCTGCGCGACGCGACTCGAGCCACACCTATGTGTGAAGCAATAGCAAAGCTAAGATTTCTTCATCCAGAGAGAACTATAATTATACCTGATGTCCAAGGTGGGTAATTTTAGCGTTAGTGTTTCAAATTTTACTATTAGTTTGCTGTGTTTTACCTAATTATAAAATCACGTTTTTACAAGTTATGTAACCAAGTGCCTCTTTATTACATAACATATTCCACTATCATTCTATAATTGTAGTCTTTTCTTAATGAGATCAATAATGACGCTTCAATCGTTTGCTAAATCTAAATTTTTAACTTTAGCATATGGAAAATTCCATAGCGTTTGTAAGTAGGTCACAGGCGAAAAACAAGATGGCGGCGTCTGCGCAGTTTTATTCCAAAGCTGTTTTCTAGTTTGAAACAGCTTTATATACCAAATCGATGTTAGTTATCTCTAGTATGAAGTGGAGGGTATAAGGTGTGGTGTTATTTCAGGTTTCGGACAGCCAGTTCCTGATCCACGCCATCCGCGTGGCCGGGCTCAAGGCTTCCATGCCGCCTGACGACGATGCCCGACTGCCGCTGCTTGTGTGCACTGCCACGTTTCCTTCGTGAGTATATCTTACATTTTGCCACATAAAACACGTGCCCCTTTTACTTCTTACAGCTTACCACGTGCTACTAATATTCTTGTATCACTTAATATGTACTACCACTTATCTATTATTGAATAATCTTCCCACTGAAACTTAAATTCTTCCACATGTTATCATCACTACACATTTAGAACTTACTCTTTACTCTTTTTTTACCATTTACTCTAAGAATTCATTCTTTTTTTAATGTATTATGACAATGTGTGCTTTACGTTAATACTACGTGTACTTAGGCTATGAATCCCACGAAGCGGTAGTCAGAGCATCAGGATCTAAAAATCCTCGGCCACGTTTAGTAATTTTGTGAAGAAATTGTTAAAAATGTGATGGTTGGGTTATTGATTGGTATATAGCTACAATGGCTCACAACGTTACTGATGATTAGTAACTATTCTATTCATACTGTCTTCTTTACTCATGTCATTACTTACCATTTAGGTAAGCAGAGTCTATAGATCACCACTTTTTATCCCCTTGAGCTTCGTCTACATTAATCAATCTTTAAAAACATGTTCTTTTTTTATACAAACGCCAGCCTTTTTTAGCATACATGCATACGAATATACTCACGCCATTAGTTCCTATTGGGGTAGGCAGAGACTAACAATTGTTACTTTGTACGATCCTGGCCTACCTCTCAAGCTTTCATCTACATTCAACAAATAAAAATACTTTTTTTACTACTTGACTTAAATGTTTACTCGGTGGTCGTTATATACCTATTTTATGCTATAAATTAAAAATTCGTAACTGCGTAGATTTATTTTTGTGGGATCGCCGCATTAGCGTTTCTTTGAAACTAGAGATAGTTGTTTTGCACTTTGTTTTGTACGCTCCTTGTTTATATTATGAATTCTCCTATTATGCGTACTATAATCGATTTCGTTGGAGTAGCATGAAATCGGAGCTCTTGTTTTTTTAGTACACTCTTCTGTTATGATCTATCTTTTTACCATTTAATATTAAAAAGCTCTTTAGCCTATAAATTTACAAGCGTGTGTGCAGGATAACGATGTTTAAAGTAACTTACAATATAACTAGTTTTGTTTCACATTATTTGCTGCACATAAACATAAATAAAAACAAATTTAATCAATGAAACAAGTTTTTATTACCAAAATATGTCTTACCTTGTTTATTCGGCTTAGAATAGGAGTTTTGCTGTGTAGTGTCGGCTTAGAATAGCACTACCCCATTTCTTCCGGTGGGTGTACGTAAGAGGCTAGACTAACGGTATTGGGGCTTTTAAGGTATTTTTGGGCGATGCGGTTGGAGACCCATCACATTCACCAACACCCTTTACTTAGCTCTGGCTACCCCTTCTAGGTATTTACAGCCGTGAGTATATGTATGTATGTAATAGGAGTTTCTATTTGATACTTACAATGGCTGTTGTATAAATATTGATATTTGTTTTTATATCATAGTAGCTACCTGATCTCTAAAGCTCGATATATCCGAAAACCACACCCAACGGTTACATACATTTGTATGCATTATTCAATAAATAATGTTTTGTAAGAGTTCGTTTGTATGATTCAAAGGTATAGAATATTATTTTATTCATTCATGCGAACCTTGCTCCTGAGATGCACTAAGTTCAACATCATACTTTCAAATTGGTGTTGTTACAAAATCAATGCAGAGTGGAAATTTTTGTGACCTCACTCTATTACTAATGTATTGAAAATTTACCAAAATGAATTGAATTTAAAAAGGAACATACCGAGATGCAGTGGTTTAGTAATGAAGGAATAACATACATTCTGATTTTTTATTTGGAATTATTGGGTTAATTATTTCTGTGTTCGGTAACCTATAGGCTAAGGCCAATAGCAGCGGAGCCGAGGTGGTAAATGTTGAGAAAACCGGGACAATTCATTTAGGAATTAGTTATTAACGTTTTCAAAGAAGTGTTGGTCAGATAACTTCGTTTCATTAACATTGTAAACCTATTTCAGCGTATTTACATTTACTTTAAGCAACGTTTGTACACTGAGTTATAATCTACAATCGTTTTTCCTCAGACAAACAGATACAGATTTAATTGGTTCATTAGTTGAATATTCCGTTTTATGCCGACTTTGTCTTTATGGTTTGAATAAGATTTGAATTAAAATACATACATATACTCACGCTATTATTTCCCTTTAGGCTAAACAGAGGCTACCTCTCACTCTATACAATCCTGGCCAAACTCTCGAGTTTCATGTACATATATTCTGCCATAATTAACGTATATTATGGTATTTTAGTGTGGCATGCCCTATCTTCGTGGTGGAGCCTCAATACCGGCTGATGATTAGACGTTGTCTGCGCAGCGGCTCGCGGCTGCTTGGTATCCTGCCCATGAACCCCAACAGGCGCATCTCTAACTACGGCACGGTAACTATGCATACATATACTCACGATTTTCAAGGGGTAGCCAAAAACCAAAAAAAAAATAAGCCACTTTATAAAGTTGAGTGGGTGAATGATGGTGAAGTTAAGGATGGTTGGTGAGTCACGAAGCCACATGACCGAACATATATATACTCACGGCTCTGAAGCATAATAAAAGTGTAGCTAGAACAACAGAATTTTAAAGTTTTTAGACTCTTTTGGAAGTTGAGTTGCGATTGCAAAATAATGTTTGTAATTAAAACCCTTAGTCGCCTAATACGACACTTGCGGGAAGAAATTGATTACTGCTATTCTTAGTTGAGATTGCTTGAAGCAATAAGACCGCCAATTGTACTTCTATTTAGGAAATAATCTGTATACAATTTCTTTATCTGTGATTACAATAACGAGTTTTCAAAATTACTGTTTCTTACACCATACAGCTAAAAGAATATTTTAACCCCCAAATGACCTAGCACATAGTATCCACACACCGAAGCTCACAATCTAAAACATACATACATATAGTCACGGCTATAAATCCCTAGAAGGGGTAGCCAGAGCTAGGGAATTAGAAATTCCTCAGCCACTTTCGGAAAGTTGAGTGGAGAAAAGTTGGTAAAATAAAGGTATTTGGTGATGGGTCTCCAACCGCATCGCCCAAAAATCCCTTAAAAGCTCCAATACCGTTTGTCGCCTCTTACGTACACCCACCGGAAGAAATGGGGTAGTGCTATTCTAAGCCAACACTACACAGCAAATTCTAAAACATATACAAGCAAACCTATTTCCCCAGATCGTGGAGATCTGCGATTGCGTACTGCTGGAGAGCGGCTCGTCCATCATCACGTGCATCGGCAAGAGCCGCTTCAAGCTCATGCAGAGAGACGTTCGCGATGGGTCAGTATTGTTTTGTATGAAACGGTATGACACATTATGTTGCCAACGGCCACCAACTCAATAGTGAAGAGGTTGGAACTTTGACCGTTACATACAACCATACACATATTCACTGCTATAGATGCATAGAAAGGGTAGCCAGAGGTTAAAAAATTATCAGCCTCTTTTCGAAGTTGAGTGGCGAAAAGGTTTTCATATCAAGTTTTATGGTGACATGGCGCTCAAACCGCATCGCCCAAATATCACAAATGGGGAAATGGGGAATTTATTCATCTTAATTTAGTATTTTCCTTTTGTAACTTCATCTTTAGTATCAAGCAAAAACTAGTTAGACAAGACACTATAATTCTTGTTGGAAAGTCACATTTAGTAAGTTTTATAACCCTCTGCACGTAGGCCTAACTGAACTGATTGTGATATTTTATCCCTTAAATATAAAACGTTACTTTGAAATTCAATTCCAGTAAAAGGAAGTTCGTAACAATAAAAGTCTGTGATATTTAAATATTGAAAATAAAATTCTCCTTATATAACCAAAACTTTATTTACAGGTACTCCGTAGCTCGCATAATCCAATGCATAGTGGACGAGCCAGTATTCGATCCCGCTTTAGTCCAAACATTTCAGACTAAAAGCATGAAGATTCGCGCCGTTTTCGAACGCTGGTGGTTGACCCAGGACATCAGGCTGAGGAACCATGCTACGGCCGCCTTTGGGCATATGCCCTCTGAGTTGCCCATCAACTCGCTACATGGCCCTGCTTGGCTGTGGTGGGTCCTCACTGTGCTGCCCATTAATAATGAGCTCAAGGTAATTCATAATTTAATAAAATAAAAAATAAAAAAAATTTTGGTATTTTCATTTTTTTTATGAAAGTTTTAAAAAAAATATTTAAATAATTAAAGAGTTTGAGTAATTGTCAAAAAATAAAAAACCTTTATATATGTTAATATAGTTAATTTTATTAAGCAGTCTGCAATCATTTTTTCTAGTCAGCCTTCCGACAATGAGCAACATATATATTTTCAGGGCCTTCATAAAAAATCAAGACATTTATTAACTTGTTGAGTAGACTATTCCATGTGTAGTAGAAGACTGTATTCATTGCAGTCGCAACATAAAACTTCATAGCTTACTGATACCATCACGTCCTAACCAAAAAAAAATGGACATGTTTCACAAATACCTATTCATTCCAGACCCTGGTACTGCCGACCACCAGCGTGTTCCAGCGTCTAAACCTGGTAGAACGCATCCTCTCATACGTAGTCAAGAAGAACTACCCGCTCTGCTTCGACCCGCTCTACTCCGTGGGCAGCGAGGCCCGCCGCCGCCGCCACACCTGACACTTCACCTTCACCCTCGTGATCTACACCGCCGTCTTCATCATCTCGGTTTAGGTGTACTTCATGTAATATAAATGGACGCCTATTTCTTTTGGTCTGTTAGCGTCATATCAACCGACATTTATTTCTTTTGGTGTACTGCATGTAATATAAAACGACGTCTATTTCTTTTCCTGTACTGCATGTAATATAAACCGACGTCTATTTCTTTTGGTGTACTGCATGTAATGTAAGATGACGTCTATTTCTTTTAGTTTACTGCATGTAATATGAACCGGCGTCCATTTCTTTTGGTGTACTAAGCGTCATATAAACTGACGTCTATTTCTTTTCTTGTACTTAGCGTCATATACACCATCATCTTGTATGTTCAGGTCAGGTGTACTGCACGTAATATAAACCGACGTCTTTTTCTTTTGGTGTACTTCATGTAGTATTAACCGACGTCTGTTTCTTTTGGTGTACTTCACGTAATATAAACCGACGTCTATGTCTTTTGGTGTATTTCATGTAATATAAACCGACGCCTATTTCTTGTGGTGTACTTAGCGTCGTATACACCACCATCTTGTTTATACGATTCAGGTGTAATGAGCGTAATATAAACTGACGCCTATTTCTTTTGTGTACTTCACGTAATATAAAACGACGTCTATTTCTTTGGTGAACTGAGCGTCATATACATAACTATGTAGTATTTCTCGGTCTCGGTGTACTTCTTTGCCATATCCGTGTAGTTGCATGCACTAGTTCGTAGTTCGCAAGTCGGCGTTGTTCGATGCGATAATTTTGTTGATCATATGTCGGGCAACTTGATTGCCAGCGGCGCGATTGGACTCAACTAAATTGTTTTCGTGAGAACGCCACTTGCGCTTCGTATAAAGGAAGACCGTAGTAGTATCGTAGTAACTCGGTGTTAAATAAATGTGATTTAGACGTGTAAGAGCTAAAGTAAATTATTATCTTCAGATATATCTTTTGATAATTACTATAAAATCTACGACTACATAAATTATAATAAAAAATATGTTTTTTCCTAAGTTTGTAGTTTTAAGTCTTTTTCCACATCTGATTCTAAAGTGAGTTAATTTTCTTTAAGGATTAATCAAATCCTTATCGCGTTAAAATCATTAGTTTATTATAAGTATTTTCTAAGTGAAACGCACAGCGTTCACACTTCTTTGTTTTTCATATTGTTTTTGTTGATGTTAGATATAAGATTATAATAGAATTATATTTTTGTTCACACTTTTATCTTATTTAGCATAGAATAAGGCGAGTTTGGTTTGCAACTTATATTCAAATGCTTCTTGTAAGTGAGCCTTAGTGTAAGAAATAAGTAATATTATTCCTTATTTACGTACTACGAACTCTTTTCTTGGAAGCACCATTTTGTTATTGGAATCGCTACCTAACGAGCTTTCAAAGTTCGAAAGGAACTTTTGACTCCTACGAATGTTGAATAAGATACAAAATCAGAAGTGTGACAAAAGTATTTTGTTACTAATATAAATGTTACCTAAGTACTTTATAAGAAAAAAAAATCGATGTATTTTTTGTAACTCTAGCTATTCTTTTGTTTTTTCGATATTATTTGTCGTGTTCTTGAGATTATAAACAGATCTATGCTGTTTCTATTTTCTTAAGATACTTATTTTGTTTACTATTTTTTCATTACTATGAGTTCAATTGCAGCAAACCCAATTAGAATTCATATTTTTTTGTTTTCTTTCGATATAAAGTAGGTGTTTTTTGAACTTTTAAAATTCTTAAGAATTGATTGTTCCTTTTTTCCTATATAAGAAAACTGGTTAATCAATTTATTTTGTTATATTTTGAAACATTATTTGTCGTTTGAGATTCTATGTAGAAGCTGATTTAATTCGTTAAATTGTTCGTTTATAATTTTGTATTATTACTATGTGTTCAATTGAGGCAAACTCAATTGAAACACATATTTTTTTTTGGTTTTCTATAAATATCCATACTGGTCTCTTTTTTGTTAAAAACATTTCTGGATTGCGTAACCTGTCAACATCTCATCAAAAACAGATACTTTTCTTGGGCTTGACATTGTGAATGTCACAATGAAATGCCAACCGTACTTTCCTTCAAACGATAAATGCAAAAGATCTCAGTTAATAATCATTGTGATTTAGATTAATTTGATATAGTTTTTTTTACATCATTAGGCACTAGGAAAAAATACAGCGCTCATTAGTTTCGCTAGTTTTACCTTGAGATTTTCTTTTACCAACACAACATTCATTTTGTTAAACATTCCCAGATGTCTATGTTATATCGCGCTACTATATTAATTAAGGCATATACTACGTGTTATCCATTAAGAAATATTGTGTGTAGCAATTGTTACAAATGTATTGAAAAAGTATTCGGAATAGTTTAGTACGGTATACAAATGTAACGGTTAATTTCACTAAACGTTGCTCGGAGGCCTCAATTCTAGTACCGCCATTAGCAAACCTCATTATTGCTGACTGCGTTTAAAAATTCCGAATGCTTTAAATACGTATTATTGTGTCGTAAAAAATAACATTGTCAGAATTCTTGTTCTCTAATAGATACAAAAATTGTAGTCACAGATTCTTCTTTAGTATCGAATTATATTTTAAATTATTAAACTACGCAGATTTTGCTGTTTTCTCGTAACACCTTTAATTGTATACGTATTTTAAATATTGTAGACTATTCATCTGAGTCTTCTAATGGCTCCCAGCCCTTCTTTTTGTTGGCTCTAAATCTTCATCGAGAACTTTGATCTAGCAATTGTTTACTGAAATGTTGCCACATACCGTTATGTATACTAGTAAATGAATGTATTTTTCTGCCTTTAGAGGATATAATAATAAATGTAACTGAATAAGTGTGAACTAAATATATGTAGCTCTGATAGTATAGAAATAGAGCTATCTAATTATGCACAAATGTAACTATTCATCTTGTCTTGATAACTATTAAAAGGTTAATTGAAAAAGAAAAAACGGAATTCTACCGCAATACCGTTCGTAATATTGGATCTACCTACGTAAGTAAATATGCGAAATATTAAATAAAACAGATATTAATATGCAGGTCTTAGTATGTGATTATTGTTTGATTGTTACCAATATTTTTCGGACGTCTCTACTTATCGAAAATCTTACTAATAATCTATATTTGGATCTTGTAATCATAAATATGTTGAGAACTATTTTAATTTTATAAAATGTTTTACTAAGATGTTAATATTGTACCCATTTGTAGTTGATCATAAAAAATGTTTTACATTGATACAGTTCTCTGAAAGCATAGTGTAGGTATATGCAATAGAATGAATGTAAACGAATTGTATAATGCGTCTCCCACCTTATCAATTCATTTATACTGTGAAATTTTTAATAATCATCTAATCCTTCACTTCATATACTCTTACTTTGCACATTAAACAAAAATTATGTAACATGGCATTATTGGTTAAATTTATCACTATCATTATGTTTACGAAATTTCCTCAACCAATTGAAGTAACAGATCACTAGGTTCACCTCATTTCATACGTTATTTTCTTCCAAGTATATGGGTATTAGTCAAAAATTTAATATGCGCTCAATTCAAAAAGAGTTAATAATAAAGCAAATCGTAATAAGTAATCAAATTATTTTTAAGGGAGTATTATATCCTGCTGTGCTCCTAAAGTAGAAGTTCAATTAAAATTTCCAACGTCACATTTGTGTTACATCAGATAGATACGAATAATCCAAATTGCTTTGCTCACGAAAACGAATATTAGTAACTAATAATAAAGAAACCGAATTTTTAGAAATAAGTGTAGTAAAATTAGTTTTCGTTCTTAAAAAGAAATTATTGTCAAACTATTCATTAAAATGTAACAGATTTATATAACACCTAATAGCGCATAATATCTGTATGGAATAATTATTAGAATTATAACTCAGTGTTGAAAAACATCGAATACATATGTTAGTACCCTATACTTAACTGATTACTATCACTAATTTGGTTTTATCTGGTACAGTTACAACCTATTTAAAGGCCAAGATAACAGCATCCTCATTCCTTGTAAAATGTTATCTTCACATTGTCTCTTTAATATTGATTGAACTATCCCAAAACAAAATCTTGAAGATTGAATAAACCTGATTGGTTTTGCATGACTCCTACTGAAACTGTAACAGATTATTCCAAGTTATGCATTAGCAAGCTAAGCATTAACCAAGACATTCCCGGACATTTCCAACGCCAATCAACAGACCTGATGGTTTTAAGAGCACATCTCTTGAGCTCATCACTGTATTTCTCTTTAAACAACTACAATTTGATGTTGTGTGTAGTAAAAGTGCCGCTCTTTACCATATATACATCCTTTCTAAATATCTTTCCACCCACCAGACTATCTCTAGCTTTAATAAAATCTTGATGTTTGTATATTTATATGAAAACCTTTTTTGTAAACATGTCAAATTAGTGACATAATTCTTAATGTGAACTTTCATCGTGGTATCGCAATTGATTGCACAGATGTTATATTTGTGCTGGCTCGTAATGAAGCCTTTACATGGCCTAATTACTGATGATTATGATGTTAATGTGCGATGAGAGTTCCTGTTAGGAACTGATTATGTAATAAAAAAAAGGTTGTCAGTCGATGTTTAATGGAATAAAAAAATTGATAAAATTTTATTTGTTTTAATACATATCCGCAGTCACATTGCAGCTTTTCTATATCTCCGCGTCTACAATTTTAAAAGTATTAACAAAAACTTAATTTTCTCTGTAGTGTCGAATTTCAATAGCATTAACCCATATCCTTCCTTGCATGTCGTAAGGGGCGATGTGGTTGGAAACCCACATAGAGAACTTAAGTAACATACATACATATACTCACGGCTATATTTCCCTAGAAGGGGTAACCAGAGCTAAGGAATTATAAATTCCTCAGCCACTTTTGGAAGTTGAGTGGGGAAAAGATGGTAAGAATAAAGGTTTTTGGTGATGGGTCTCCAACCGCATCGCCCGAAAATCCAATAAAAAGCCCCAATACCCTTAGTCGCCTCTTACGACACCCGAGGGTAGAAAGGGGTAGCGACATTCTAAGCCGGCACTACACGGCTAACTTAAGTAAATAGAGAATAACCGAAGAATGACAATATCCGTAAACGATTCAGTGCGTGCGTTAAGTTGGCGTACCATGAAGCTGTATCGAGCTGGTTCCTATGTCAAAAAACTCTGCCTAATTAGTGTAAAACTAAAAAAAAATGTGCCTCTTTAGTTTAGGAAATAAACACCATTTTCACTGTGTACGCTGGCGTAACGTCAAGCTAGCGTACACATCGCCGTACTCAAAACTACTAATTGTAAAGCAACAGAGTTTACACGAAAAAACTCTTCCTAAATACTTCTCCCGTTATGCAAAATTTCATAACGATTGATCTTGTAGGAACAGAGATATTGAACAAGACTTTTCAATGACATACCGTCCTGGCGTTATGCCAGCGTACACAAATAGTGCTCATAGAAAGGGACCTTTTCTTTTAATAAACTCTATATGTATAAATAGTGCAATATAATATGATATTGTAAGAAAGATAGAAAAAGGAATGTTGAGATGGTTTGGGCACATAGAGAGGATGGATGATAGAAAATTGGTAAAAGGGATCTATAGAGCTAGTGTGGATGGTAATGTTAGTAGAGGACGACCACGGAGAACACACTTGGACCAAATTGCGAGTGTGCTCAAAAAGGCTGGCGTCCGAAGTATGAAGAATAAAAGAGCATGTATGAAAAGATTGATGGATGTAAACGAAGCTAGAGAGGTTTGTCAGGATCGTACGAAGTGGCGATCGATAGTCTCTGCCTACCCTAATGGGAATTAATGGCGTGAGTATATGTATGTATGTATGTTGTAGACTATCTACATTCAAAAATAGGAAATTCTATACATTTAATTGTATCCTTACATTTTAATAAATTGTACAACATTCGGCGGAACTGCCCACCCACGTTTTGCTTGGACAATGTACTCACATGATAGGCCGCAGGCCTATTGCCGTTTTGTACGAATACACTGTCACTTGACTAAGTACAACTCAGCCATGTGGGTTTGCTCACGATGTTTTTCCTCACCGTTAACAACCACGCTTATTTAACCATTTTCACCAAAAAATATAACGTTCAGATAGAAGTTCTAAAATAATGTGTTTAAATAAAAAGAGCTCTACTTCTTTGACATTTGCAACTCCACCTCCACAGCTTACTGCACTACACTACACCTTACAGTTGTTGTTCTTCTTAGTATAGAATTAATGAATAGAATTTCTGATTAGTAGTTAATTTAAACTGTGTAGTGTCGGCTTATAATAGCACTATCCCATTTTACAATCTTTTCCTCCCTCAAATTCCAAAAGTGCTCTGTCTAGGGATTTATAGCCGTGAGTATGTATGTATGTAGTTAATTGAGAAAAGATGTTGCTAACTGTTTTCCTTTCCTTATAAAATAATTTACGAAAGACAGGTACACTCCCCACTACACCAAGGTGGCGGCGGCGGCGCCGCGGGGGTTGTCAATATTTCCTTTATAATTTTGTAACAAACAAAAAAAACCTAACGATAATGAATATTTTATACCCTTTATACAGTTTAACTAGTTGAACTTTCTGAAATTAAAGTTCTAATTTGTGATTTATAAGAAAATTTATCATCACTAATAAAAAAAAAAATGAAATAAATATATATGTTTTTTATTATCCACCTTATTATTTATCAGCATTAAATGATGCACATGTGGAAACACCAAAGATATACTGGCCAGTACATCCTGCTGTGTACCAACTTATAATTTGTATCTGTCGCAGGAAAATCGTCAAACTCGTTAACTTATAAGTTTCCTTGGAAACTTGTAAGTTGACGGAAATCCGTCAAACAGCAAACGAATTTACATCTTACCTTACCTGATAGGTTTTAGAAAACTTGTAAAATAACGAACTAACCTCAGAAGATTTGTAAGTGGGGATAATTTTTTACAAGTTTCCGAGTTTAAAATTCTGTATTTCAGGAACTTTACAAGTTTCCTGAATCCCGCTAGGAAAGTTGTCAACGCAGCGGTGATGGCGCGAAGAGATGTTAGTCAATGCGGATTGTCTGGCGGCGGTCACGTGACGTGACGGATTCGCGCGTCTTGTCAACTCGACAATCGAAACTAATATTTTCCTTGCTTTACTAATGCTAATCCATTAATTTGCTATTATTTGCTGTTACTGACATAACATTTAAAGTTTTAAGAGTATTTATTAAATATAAATTCAGTATGCAAAGTTTTACAAAAGTGGTGCTGACTACGAAACCATTTCGAGATATTATGTTTTTAAAACATATTTTTTTGAAATTAAATCAAACAAAGCTAAGGTGACCGTTATTTTAGCAAAAAACTGTAGCAGTATTTGACCTTCAGCGTTATGTCAAAGACATTCGTTCTTGCAGTTTATTAATAAAATATCGAAAATCATAGGTTTGTTTAGTATAATATCGTAATAATTTCATTTGGGATCACAAATTCGTGAAATATTTTGCAATTAGCAATTGATTGCATTGCTTGGTCCAGATTCGAGTGTTCCGACAAACATGGCTTCTCAGAGGTCTTGGGATGACATACTGTGCGGGCGGATTCAATTAAACATCTTGAACTCTGCTTCCGATCCTGCACAGCGTGCTCGTCTCATGGCCTCTATGGAGCCTGAGTCGGGATACTGGTTGAATGCATTACCTTCTGAGGCGATTGGTACGTTACTGGACAGGTCGACTTTTTGTTTGATAGTATGTTTGAGAGTTGGTGCCAAAATCTATGAAATTCATAGTTGTCGTTGTGGAGTACAGGTTGACCAATGGGGCCACCACGGACTTTCATGCCCCCCCAGTGCAGGTCGCCTATCACGACATGCTGCCTTAAATGATATCATCCGTCGGGCTCTTGTCAGCGCCCACGTGCCAGCCACCTTGGAACCTCCTGGATTAATGCGGGACGATGGCAAGAGACCTGATGGTATGACTTTGTTGCCTTGGAGAAATGGCAGGGCGCTGATATGGGATGCAACCTGTGTCGACACTCTTGCGCCTTGCCATTTATCCGGGTCGGCGGCGCGTGCAGGTACTGCTGCCGCCAACGCCGAGAGTTTCAAACGGCGTAAATACTCAGTTTTAACAAATGACTATCATTTCATACCTTTCGCCGTTGAAACTCTCGGCCCGTGGGGCATCGAGGCCCGGCTGTTCTTTAAAGAACTGTCCGCTCGCCTTGAGGAAGTGTGTGGTGATCCCAGAGCTGGCAGCTACCTCGGCCAACGCATTAGCTTGGCCATCCAAAGAGGAAATGCTGCTAGCATATTGGGCACGTTACCCTACAACGTAAACGATGAATTTCACGAAATTTTTCGTTTGTAATGCATATATTTAGTTTAAATTTCATTTTTATACCATGATTGTAAATATTAGCAACATTTTTACTAAACATTTCACTTTATTTGCATGTCGCTACGTGATATTTTCGATCGATGACGTCATTAAGTACAAAAGTTGAACAATCTTTAAAAAATCATAACTTTGCAATTATTCATTTTAAATGAAAAATATTCAAATCAGTTTTTTATTTTCGTGTTTGCTATTGAATAAAAATATTTAATAAATACCAAAAAAAAACTTTGCATACCGAATTGTTTGAGTATACACCGTGATACTTTATTGTTATGTAATATGAATACCTTCTAAATCTTTTTTTTAAAAAGCGTTTTTATACCGATACATACATACCTATACTTGAGGCAATAAATCGCTAGAAAGGGTGGGTAGCCTGACCGTCGGAATAAGCAATTTCTTAGCTACTTTTGGAAGTTAAAGTGGAAAATGTTTTAAATCATTTAAACTGAAAAGTTCTGAAGACATTTGGGGTATGTCAGTGAAAGTTTGCCATAATTTTATTGTAACTTTGGCTCCATATTTAGCAGATATATTTAATGAATGTATAAGAAATAAAATCTTTCCAAATCTCATGAAGCATAGTAAAATTGTACCACTTCTTAAATCCGGAGGAGATAAAATTAGTCCTGATGGTTATAGACCCATATCAATTCTGCCAGTTTTAGGTAAAATATTCGAAAAACTAATGTTCAATCAAATGCTTTTGCATTTCGCTTCAAACAAATTGTTTCATCCAAAACAATTTGGCTTTACGAAGGGCCGCTCTACCACCGATGCAGGCGTTGCCTTAATGAAACACATTTTTGATTCGTGGGAACGCAAAAATGATGCTATTGGTTTGTTTTGCGATCTTACGAAGGCATTTGATTGTGCAGATCATGAAATCCTTTTTATTAAATTAGAACATTATGGCATACAAGGTGACGCACTTAAATTAATAAAGTCTTACTTTTCGGATCGGATACAGAAAGTACAAATCAATAATGCAATATCACCTGGAACTCATGTGAAAATGGGTGTTCCGCAGGGTTCTATTTTGGGCCCATTTTTATTTTTAGTTTATATTAATGATTTGCCGTTCATGGTCGAGAAAATGTCCGAGATAGTGTTATTTGCTGATGATACTTCTTTAGTATTTGACGTTGAAAGAAATAATCAGAATATTGACGAGGTGAATAACACGGTTTCACAGATTCAAACATGGTTTGCTTCCAATAATCTTGTACTGAATGGTAAAAAAACCAAATGCATTAAATTTGTATTACCTAATGTTAGGTGCGTTGATAACGAAATCATTTTAAATAATGAAAAGTTAGTATTTTCGGATAACACAGTTTTCTTAGGGATAACTTTGGACTCCAAGCTCCAATGGGGACCCCACATTAGCTCACTAGCTGGCAGGCTTAATAGTGCTGCATATGCCGTTAGGAAAATAAGACATTTGACAGATGTACAGACAGCTCGATTAGTTTATTACAGCTATTTTCATAGTGTAATGTCTTACGGTATTTTACTATGGGGCAGAGCAGCTGATGTTGGTTCCATATTTATTCTCCAAAAGAGAGCAATAAGAGCTATGTACAATTTGAGATCCCGAGATTCCCTGAGGGAATTGTTTAAAACAATAAATATAATGACACTGACATGCCATGCATATTTATGAAAATATTATGTATGTAAGAAAAAATCAGGCCTCTTTTGTGAAAAATTGTGACAGACATATTCGAAACCTGAGAGACAACAATAAAATATCAGTACCAAAATACAGATTGTCAAAAGTAAATACATCTTTCATGGGGTTATGCGTAAAAATGTATAATAAAATACCTGAGGACATTTTAAATTTATCAGAAACAAAATTCAAAGCAGCTGTTAAAATAAATCTTAGTTCGAAAGCCTATTACAATGTCAATGATTACATTAATGATGAAGTGGCTTGGTGTCATCAGGGCTCTGTGCAGGATGTTTCCGGGCTAACACCGAAATTGTAATGGACGTAAAAAAAGATGTGTGTTGACGAGTTTCTTACGGGTTCTTCTCTCAACAAAACACCTTCCGAATCCGAAGTAAACTTAGTTTTAAGTTAAAATTTGACGTTCAAAAAACAAAGATTTATCTTTTTATTTTGAAATAAATGATTATTTTATTTTTTATTTTATTTTTATAAAGATTGTATTGTAATGTAAACATTATTGGCGATAGGTCTCCAACCGCATCGCCTCCAATGACATCCATTGTTATAGGTTACCGCCAGAAATATGTTAGTGCTATTCTTAACCGATGCTTGTAAGATTTTAAACTCTTACAAATTTACTGCATTCATAATATTTTATCCCGCGGTTGTCCTAAGAGGAAACCAAAGGCTTTTTAAGTGATTGTTAGGTGAAGTGGCTGCATACCCAGCGCCACCTTCTGATTTTTGTAGTAATTCGCTACTGTGATGTGAGTGTATGATGAGCACGTCAGAAGGTTGGTTGATTAACGAATGGAAACTAGTGTAAAAATCCGTCATCGTAATAAATTATTCGTAGTTTTCGTTTATTATTACGTAAGACTAACGGCCAGAAAAGCCTTCTTAGTCCAGTTCCTCATTTACATTTGAAAATATCAAAACATTGTCATTACTTTAAATTCATGTTTTTTTCTTTACTCAACTCACTTCTTAACCAATCATCATAAGTAACAGGTTCTATTAACAATTTCACTACCAGCCATTAGGAGGCTTACAAATTTCCTAAATTATAAATTCAAAACTAGGAAACTTGTCAATAATTATCCCCACTTACAAATTTCCTGAGGTGAGTTCAGGTATTGAGGAGGTTTTATCAGGTAAGATGTAAATTCGCATGCTGTTTGACGGATTTCCGTCAACTTACAAGTTTCCTAGGAAACTTGTAAGTTAACGAGTTTGACGATTTTTCTGCGACATATCTATGCTTAACTCGAAAAACATTTACACTCCGCGATGTTGGAATATGAGTGAGACGCTCCTATGTGCGAGTGAGTCCGCAGTAGTGTGCGCTCTAATCTAACATGACTCCTGCCTGACTCATGACTGACTATGGTGTGTGGAGGATACTGAGTTTGTGGTTAAATGTCTCACTCACTCAGCCTCGTCCCACTCAGCCCATTCAGTGACAGGTGCATTTTGTATGCATCAATCCCATTAATATCTGTACTTCCATCCATAATTAATTCGAACAAACAAACGAAAATCGTTTATGAGTAAAGAAATTCTACTAATACTGTAATTTCTCTCAAATCAATAAATTTAGTCTACACTAAACTAAATGTCGAAGATACATTCTAATTTTTGTATAAAATACGTGGTGTGTCATTGTGTGATACTCATATTACAATGTTGGTATATGTCTAGAAATATCCTGAATAGCGCCCTAAGCTAAGCTTTTAAGACTGCGTTTTATTATTACTTTGAATTTCTTTTATGTTAGATTTAAAATGTCATCAGGTATTTTATTATACAATTTTACACATAAACCCATTTAAGATGTATTTATTTTTTACAATCTGTACTTCTCAATTGAAATTTTATTATCTCTAAGACTTTGAGTATGTCTGACACAGTTTTTTTTAAAAATGTTTTCAGATTTTTTCTCTCATACATGATGTTTTCATATATATAGTATATATATTGACATGGCAGTGTCATTATATTTATGGTTTTAAAAAAATCTCTAAGGGAATCTCGTGAACTTATATTATAAATAGCTCTTATATATTTTTTTTGTAGAATTAATATGGACCCAACATCAGCCGCTCTGCCCCAGAGTAAAAAGCCATAAGACATGATGCTATGATAATAACTATAGTAAATAAACGAGCGGTTTGTACATCAGTTAAATGTCTTATTTTTCTAACGGCATAGGCAGCACTGCTTAGTCCCAGATGTATCCCTAGGAAAACTGCGCTGTCCGTAAATGCTATTTTTTATTATTTAATGTGATTTCATTATCAACACATTTAACATTTGTTAATGCAAATTTAATACATTTAGTTTTTTGGCATTTAGTACAAGCGATCCTTATCAGGATGATGAGATAAACATGAAATTATTATCCCGAATTCTTGATAAGTGTAAAAAGTTTGAATTATCAGTCCGTTCAAAGTGGGTCAAAATCGTGTCAAAAGGAGTCAGTTTTATACAGCTAATATAAACATGTTAAAAAATATTGAAACGTTGAACCGGTTCACAGTTTACATATATTTTATAGTAACCACCTAGTCTGAATAAATAATAAATAATCAAATCAGAAATAAATTGCTATGACATACATCCGTAGACAGATAGACTGACAGAAATGATGAAAATAACCTTAAAATAACTGGGTTTCGTTTTTTGCCATTAAGCTACGATCCCTTAGAAAGTAGGATAAATCTACAGTACTGATTTGGGGGATGGTGGACAAAAAAACCTGGCAGCATTGACTTGAGCAAATGTTAAATGTCTCACTCACTCAGCCTCGTCCCACTCAGCCCATTCAGTGACATGGACATGGTGCGTGCATGGTGCATTTTGTATGCATCAATCCCATCAGTACCAGTAGTTCCATTTCAATCAAATCAAACAGACAAAATCGTCTATGAGTTAAGAAAATACTGTGTGTGTTCTGTAATTTCTCTTTTTCAAATCGATAAATTTAGTCTACACTAAACTAAATGTCGAAGGAACATTCAAATTTTTATATAAAATTACGTGGTGTGTCATTGTGTGGTACTTGCCTAAGTAAAACAAATTGTTTCATAAATATAACCCTATGTTATGATTATGTACTTGATAACGTAAAGTTCTATACCTGATACAAGATGAATATCAAATAGTTTACCAGCTGCCATTTCGTAATTAACTATGGAAATATTACACATTTTTTCATTTTTTAAATTATTTTATTTAATTTTTGCTATATCTGAGAATACGAACGGTGAAGGCTCTATTTGTAATGCAACGAATTCTGAACGTGTTACATACCAATATACTACCGAAATCATACCCAGTGAGCATATTGTGAGTTTCCGCGGTTACTTTTCTAAATCCACGCGAAAATCGTATGTTGGAGCCGCTCTGAAGAATGCTGGTGTAAGTAGTTTTCTGTATTGTAATCAGGATTGTATTATTTCTGGCATATGAATTGATTACACACATATCCATAAATCACGCTCATGTATGAAATTGTCTAAAATATTGATTATATTCATGTGTGTAGAAACCATCTTGAAATTTTAAGAGCAAACTGGATCCGTAAATACATACTGGTAAACTATCCTGCTATCCGAACATACGGAATCAGATATACTTAAGCCACTTTTAGTAATTGAGTAGGAAAAGGATAGTAGAATAATGGATGGTGATTAGTTTCCAGTGAAATCACCCTACATTTACCTAAATCCCCACAGGGAAATATGGGGTAGTGCTATTCTAAGAAAATGATACTAAGTTCTACTTTCTTAATGTTGAGAGCAATGACAAGTAACTTTTTATTATTCTGCTGTTAAACAATTTATTCATATTTGTTGCAAATTGTGTAAGTGTAAAAAAAAACTGTTGTATGCATTACTCAGAAGATAAAGCAATAGTATTTTTGTGTATATTATAATAGTATACTTGTGTTTGAATCTATAACCATTCTATTTCCATTATTCTTTTATATAGAAATATTTAAAAAATATAATTATAACTACCATTACATATTAGAAATTAAATGTTTATTACTTAATCGTCTAGGGTGAGCAATCTGGCAGCAAAATCTCAATCTTGGTATTTGCATCATTGCAGACAACTAATCTTGCAAGGTCTCGCTATTTTCCGAGATCTCGCAAACATACCAAGTTTTGTTTTATAATGACAAATATTTAATTTAAAATTAATAAAGGTAATTCTTAGAGTGAATAAAAAACAAAACATATAATTGAAATAAATTGAAATTTTTATTAAAAATAATTACTGTTTGTTTTAAAAATAGCTTTTTAAAGTTTTATCTGCCAACTTGACTTCAGATGTTGCAGGCCTTATACCGGGCCATATTTTGGTGGCAAACTGAAAGTGTCGTCATA
Source organism: Bedellia somnulentella (assembly GCA_963576735.1). Classification (NCBI taxonomy): domain Eukaryota; kingdom Metazoa; phylum Arthropoda; class Insecta; order Lepidoptera; family Bedelliidae; genus Bedellia; species Bedellia somnulentella. The sequence continues at coordinate 12,992,314 of OY755170.1, forward strand.
TATGAGTGACCTTCAATCCTCACCAGATTGAGAGGGATCTTTAAAATAAAATAAAGTAGCAGTCTTAATGGTTCGCCACTCACGGATGCAAGTCTTCATAGCATCAGCCAGCTTTTTTGTTATTGGTGTTGTGAGGTTTTCCAACTTTTGTACCATGTAGTGCAAAGTAGTTTCAGTGGTAGTGATTAAACAACACAATACTTTAACTGGCAATTTGATATGTTGATACATAGGTTCTAAGTCGACCAAAGCATCATATTGACATCTATTAAAGCCTTGCCAACACACATCTTCCATTTGTTAAATCTATTACTCATGAGATACTCATTATTACTCATCTGCAAGACTGAGCCAGCAAGTTTTCTTAAGCTTTTATTAGGGTGCCATATTCAACTTCAGCAGTAGGTTATCTGCAATTCAAACCTTCTGATTCATTCATATCTTCTGTTTCTTCATCAAGTAACTCATCTTCCTCATTCTCCTCTTTGTCTTCTTGGTCATTCGCAATTCTCTGTGAAGCAGATATACACTTTTTTAATAACCTATTATATTTATTGAAATTAATTTTATGCCAATGTTCCTTAGATGAATAATATTTGAATCTAAGATTTCTTTTAGTTAAACATGATTTCTTGATACCTCTAGTCATCCATGAATCTTTCTATTATTGACATTACTAAGTCTTATTCTTATTTTAGGAAAACATAAGTTATAAAATAGAGTTTACAAGTCATGGAAGTTGTTGAACGCTTTATCCACATTGACTTCTTCAAGGACTTCTGTCCAAGACAGTGCACTCAACACTTCTTTAAACTTGTTGATATTTGGTTCTCCAAAATCTCTACGCATTATAAAACAGTACATTGGTTGTATTTTACGTTCAATAGTTGGGATATTCAAACATTGAGCGGTCTCATGATCCGAGAGTCCTACTGGACAAGTGTAACCTATAGCTTCTGGTATGTTAGTTATGAAATTATCTATACAGGCTTGTCTTCGGGTCGGGGAATTAATATGTAAAGTTAAATTGAATGTACTTATCAAATTAGTTAATTCATTAGATGTCAGATTATTTTTTTAAATGTCAATGTTAAAGTCTCCGGTGATAATATTTTTTTTATTGTTACGCCTATTAATTTTATTATAAACTTTATTTAGTAATGCCTCTAAACGGAATAGAAATATTTTTGGATTAGATTTTGGAGTCCTGTATAAACATATAATAGGCTATTTGACAATGCGAGAAATAAAGTGTCATTTGCTGTCATCAGTTTAAATGAAGGGTTTAAATGTGGTTATTTATTAACGTAAGTTGAAAATAATAATTGATTCCTTTAAAAATCCATAAATAAAAATGCAAATTTTTAAACGTTTGTCACGTGACACAAAACGTTCTTGAATGGTCGAGTTTATGATGACGTCACATGCCTGTAAAGAAACGTCGTGGCTCGTTTGGTGCCATAGACCAAATACAGGCAAGTGACGTCACTGACCCGTTTCCAGCGCCATATTGTTAAAATAGTGTTTTTACGCGCTATTTGAATATTCAATTTTTAATTTGATATTTTTCAGCAAATGTGCACCAGATTAAAAAAATATAACTTTTACTGGGTTCCTTAAACTCTACTACATCATATAAAATGGATTTTAAAAACCTGTCAAATAGCCCATTATGCACCGTTATTCAGGCACTTCAATACCACAGCATTCAAATATCATTTCTTGTTGAAATTCTAAACATACTTTCAGATCCTTTGTTTCTATAAACTTATTACTCAATACGCAAACTCCACCTCTGTTTTTCCCTTTACGACCGTAATAAGAGGATAGATTATAATGTTTTAAGTTTATTAACCCATCATTTCCTTCCCTAATGAATGTCTCGCTTAAGCATATGAAATCAATTACCTGACCTTTACTGGAGAAATCATTTAGCACGATTTCCAAGTATTCTTTTTTCGATAAGAAGCCAGCTATGTTCTGATGCATAATTGTAATTTTACAGTCGTCTTGCCTGCCATAATTTGAGAAAACAGTAGTATGCCTATTCAAAGACTTGTTTCTATCTAATTCTCTAAAAAAATATTCTTATTGGTTTTTTGAAAATAATAGGTTATAGTTCCAGGTCTAGGTTTTAACACATTAGAATTTATTATTAAAAATTAATTATGTCAACATCATGGCCAAACTGTAGGCCATGAGCATAATATAGTTGCTGAAGAGGTTTTATAAGCCATCCTAGTTTTATAAGCAACCACTCTAGAATGGATAAGGAATTTGTTGCCTAATCTTGCAAATCTTGCGAGATCTCGCACGATTTGGGATGCAAGTTTGATCTGGCAAAGTAAGTGCGAAATCTCGGTATTTCGAATTCTTGCAATACCAAGCTTGCACTCCCTATTATCTTCCAATCACAAAGTCAAATTTCACATATTTTTATGTATCAGCAATACAAGATGGATAAATTATGAGTGCTTAATTTTGAAAATACAATTTTTAACTAACAGTCATCAAGATATAAATGTATCCAATGATATGTGGTGCAGATGAAATTTAAGTTGTGACTTGCATCTATATCCCTGTAGCATTTTGTATAATTATAGTATGCAATGAATAAAATACTACATGTAATATATGTAAAAGAGATGCCATGGATAGCAGTTTGGCCAAATACCTGATTTGTGTAGCCGGATATCCAGCCACCAACAGTTTAATTTGCTCTTTCATGCAGCCTGAGTTCTAATTATTCCATTTTACACATAATATAAAATTATTATTATAAAATTATTCCATTACACTCAATTACTATAATCAGAATAAAATTATAAATTACAACTATTTATATTTCTTAAGTAATAATAAGACCTAACTAATTATAGCAAATTATTACTTAAAAAATCAAGTCAAATTAAGTGATTTAAATGTCATCCTCTTCCTGTCAACCGATTAATATGAAATTTAGTATACACATTGGAGTTTGGGGACAATACAATTATGTTTCATGCAGCCTGAGTTCTAATTATTCCATTTTACACATAATATAAAATTATTATTATAAAATTATTCCATTACACTCAATTACTATAATCAGAATAAAATTATAAATTACAACTATTTATATTTCTTAAGTAATAATAAGACCTAACTAATTATAGCAAATTATTACTTAAAAAATCAAGTCAAATTAAGTGATTTAAATGTCATCCTCTTCCTGTCAACCGATTAATATGAAATTTAGTATACACATTGGAGTTTGGGGACAATACAATTATGTTTATTCAATATCACTGTAAATTCAAGACGAACGTTTTTTATCAACCTTATCAATATGGGTATTAAATGAAAGGGCTCAACAAGTAGTAACACTGTATCAGTGTACTATAAAAAAATTAAATCCAAGATGGCCGCCGCTGGAAAATGGCTGATAACTTTTTCTTATTCTATCAATCCCATCTATATGATGATTTTGAATTATGCTGTAATTTACGCAATTTCTAATTAATTTGTACGAAAGGATTGCAATATGTATATATGTTCTGAACCTCAATCCAGCCGGATCAGTATTCGGTTTTATACAGCTTTCAGTTTTTAAACATATAAAATAAAAACCTAAAATCTAATTTCAATCTTTTAATAAATAGTTTGTTTGTTCTGGTTCAGAAAAATATTTAGCAGTTATACTTTGAAAGAATGTAACTATCTTCCAAACTAATAAAAGGATTGTAACTGATACGATTTTAAAGTCATCATTACATCATTAAGCCCAAGACAAAGTTTGGAGGAATGATTGCAAGAGGACTTTGCTCACTTTTTTACGAACTAAAATAATTCAAAAAGTCATGGAAGCACAATACGTTCACAAATTTCAACCTTAAGAGCTTATTCCATTTGTCTGAATGAAGACGATTGAAAGCCCCAGAATCTGAATTCAGACTATGGAATAACGTTCAGAACGCTAGGCTTCTGAAAAGTAGACAAATTTGTGTAGTGGAATAACAAGCGTCTGCGGCAGTAACTTCGAAGGACGTCTGAATTCAGAAACGACAAAGTGTAATGGAATAAGCTCTTTAATCGTAACAATACCAGACTTGTACAATTAAATCCTCGGTACAACTCGTATTTCAGTTATTCAGTTTTGTCATAATTGATTTATTTATATTAAAGATTGTAAATATCAATAACAAAAAAGTAAAGAATTTAAATATGTCATAGGTATGCAATTGGACCATTTTAGAACGATCCAATCCAGCAAAGGATTATCCAAGTGATTTCGATGTGATTCAAATAGACGAGCAATATAAGGATGAAGCCATAGACGCGCTCACGAATCACCCAGCTGTTCGTCGTGTCACTGCACAAAGATTTGTGCAAAGAACAATCAACTACATCAAAGAAGTAAGTTAGGAACATTTAACTAAATGTATTGTTAAACTACATTAATAAGTTTAAAAGGAAGATTATCGGAATGTTTGGCTTATCCAATTGACTTTGTCATGCTGAAACACTTTTATTATAGCTGTCGCCATTACTACTTTTAAAGTGAATAATTGTGGATTGTTACGTCACTGTAAAAAAAACCTTGTCGCTGAGTTAATCACATTTTCTGAGTAACTTTTTGGAAGTTTTTTTTGCTACGTACACTGAATTGATGCATTATAAATTTAAGCTCAGAGTAAGTTTTGTTGCGCCTATCTCTCTGCATATATTATATTCATTAACTACACATAAAACTTGATTGAATATACATGTTTCTTCATATTTGTTTTAGGATGATTGCGGGCCAAAAGGATGCATGTACAGTGGGTGGCGGAATTACCGCGGCCGATGTCTTCGGTCTGTCGATCAGCCCTCGCAGGTTCGCTGTTTTTAGTTATACGACACAACACACTTACATAATAAATATTTTATTACAATAGGAGATTAAAAACTTCATCTGTTTTTATATTAAGTCACGTGAATTGTTTACAATTATTGAAAATATAACGTACAGCTGATTTAACAATGTTATTTTTTCAGGATTCTGCCTACAACTCTAGAAAACTATTTAGAAATGTTCCGCGTCAAATAACATCGGTTTTAAGAGCGGATGTTCTTTGGGCGCTCGGAGTAACAGGTAATTTATTTAATAAATAAGACGGTAAAAGGTAAACCGAAAGATTTCTTTACAAGTAACTATGCCTCACTTTCTCGGGAGATCCATATCTAAATATTAATATTCCTGTTTTATTTTCTGTAAGATATAAATTAGGGAAAGGTATTAACTAGAAGTAAGGTCAACGAAGCTCTGCATTTAATGTATCATATTTACAATAGTTATCAAGCAGTCCGACGACGTTAGTTCATTAAACCTGTGATCTAGTTATTCATTTCATAACGTTACGTAGATTCTTTGACTATAATGAAAACAATTGATTTGTTGCTTCTATGTTGTTCACAATAATGTATTTCAAGCGCTTCATAATTATCAATATCTCAGCCACTTATGGAAAGTAGAACCCAAGTGTATATATGTCATTCGGTCGGTTAACTTATCTAGTGTGTTACTTAACTTTGCAAACCAAAAGTAAATCATCAACCAACCTCACATATTGTCATCATATCTGTGAGTACATTGTAGGTTAGGGTAAAAAAGTGAGAGTTTTCGGCTCACGGCACTCAGCCACGTCAGGTTCGTCGTATCTTGTCTCATTATGCAACTAACAAACTATAACATGAAACTTACATAGTATCAACATATTAGATAACATTCACATTGTAGGCGACGGTATAAAAGTGGCAGTATTCGACACGGGGCTGGCGCACGGTCACCAGCACTTCTCGCGCGTCCGCGAGCGCACGGACTGGACGGGCGAGAGCTTGCTGGACGACGCGCTCGGCCACGGCACGTTCGTGGCCGGCGTCATCGCGTCGCGGATGCAGTGCCTCGGGTTCGCGCCCGACGCCGATCTCTACATTTTTCGGGTTTTCACTGACGATCAGGTACGTGCTTCATTTATACGCACGGATATAAATCTAAAAAAAGGGTAGCCATAGCCTCGGAATTAACAATCCGTCAGCCACTTTTGAAAGTTACTTGGGGGAGAGATTGTAAAAACAATGAAGTATCTTAGGTGATGAGTGTCCATTCGCATCACCCAACGTCCACTGAAATAGCCCACACATGTTAATTATTGTTTGGTTGGTTTTTCTATATCGTGTAGCTTGGTATCATTTGCACTTTGTATAAAGATTCCTAAGTATGACAGAACTTTTACTGATACGTCGAGTATTTATATATTACTAATACAATAGCTTTATCGATTTCAGTATGGTCAAATGTCAGATCAAAAAGCCATATTACTACCAAAATAAAGTGATTCTTAAAAATGAAATAGAAAGCACTCAAACAAATATTTCTTTCAACAGATTTCATATACATCGTGGTTTTTGGATGCATTCAACTATGCGATAATGCGTAAAATTGATGTACTGAATTTGAGCATTGGAGGACCGGACTTCATGGATCACCCTTTTGTTGATAAAGTGTGGGAACTGAGTGCCAATAAGGTAAAAACCTTTACTATTTTAATACTACCATTTCTGTCACCTGAGTCAAATTCATGATTACTTGAAGTAGAGTGACAATGTCATAAATGTTTGGTTTCTAAGCTTATTCCTTTCTGATTTTCCAGATTATAATGGTTTCTGCAATTGGCAATGATGGTCCTTTGTATGGTACATTGAACAACCCAGCGGATCAGATGGATGTCATTGGTGTAGGGGGGATCGGGTTCGATGACCGAGTAGCCAGATTCTCTTCCAGAGGCATGACAACGTGGGAACTACCAGGGGTAAATACAAATAAACCTACCAAGAAAGTAAGAAGTAGCCAAAACTTTAAATTAATTAAATCATTAGCCACTTTTGGAAGATTAGCGGGCATAATATTATAGAATGAAAGAAGGTTGGTGATAGGACTCTAGCTACACCGACTGACACAGACCTTACAATGCTTTACTTTAGAAATAAATGAATTTATAAATAAATATGATCGCAGATTTTTTAAACTAAATTGGTTTTAGACGAGGTTCATTTATATGTAAAATATAGAAACTAATATTAATATAATGTTTGTGTTCGGCAGGGTTATGGTCGTATGAAACCGGACATTGTGACTTATGGCAGCGGGGTTCGAGGTTCAAGTGTTACCGGAGGATGTCGCTCTCTTAGTGGTAATTCAATTCCACCTAGTTTTTAATCAAAAATCACGTACGGAGTTGTAAAACTTGATTGGCCGTCCAGAAGCTGGACTTGGTAAAAAACACGAGAAGTCGATCGATGCGAGGCGATTGTAGTTTCTGCAATAGTAGGCCATATGCCCGGTAGAACTCTTGCTAAAATTATCGATTCTTTTTTATCTTCTCCTAGACAACTAATGTTCGCTGCTGAACATTGGGCCCCATAGATATCGGTTTTTAGTTACTAACACTAGCTATATAAGCTGGCACAAAACTGGCTACCCACATTACAGTGTCTGTTACTCGGCCGCTTCGCAAAAACCTTTTAACCAAGCTACAATGGTTCGGGCCAAGGCTGTGACCTTATTTTACTATCTTTTCCTTACTACTTCCAACAGTGGTTGAAGAATTTCTTATGCTGAAGCTCTGGCTACCCATTCTAGGGATTTATAGCCGTGAGTGTATGTATGTATGTACGTTTAACAGGCACCTCAGTAGCGTCTCCCGTGTTTGAAGGCGCCATTGCTATTCTAGCCAGCGGGCTGCCAAGACGCTCATTATATTCTGCCACCTTGAAACAGGCGGTGGATTTACCGCTCATACCATACAGTTAAATAAATAATGTCTTTGAACGAAAATGGGATTGCCCCTTCACAGCTATTTGATGGAATCCCAAATTTTCATACAAAATTGTCGTCTACGTATGCATGTTGTAATTTTTTTAAGTATTTTTTAACCACGCTACCAAATCCTAAAAAAATGAAATCTTGCTAGTTAGTGAACTACCTTGAGAATATATTCAACAGAACAGAAATCAATTTAAGAAATCCATAGCCTAATAACGGAGTAATCGCGTAACATACATACAAACAAAACGAAATTAAAAAACGAATTGAGTATCTCCTTTTTTGAAGTCTATCGATAAAGCACTAAATCTTCAATAGGCACGTCAGTAGCGTCCCCTGTGGTCGCAGGCGCCATAGCTCTGCTAGCCAGAGGGATACCGAGGCGGTTGTTGTAAAGAAAGAAAGAAAGAAGATACATTTATTCACATTTGAACTATTAACTACTACAAAGTTTACTTAAATATTAAAATTATAAAAAAGACATAAAAAGTGATACAAAATAAAATAAATGAAACAAATGTGAATAGGTCCTGCCTCAGCTTATTTTTGTGCGTTTTACACACAACACTGATTTTCAGTCAGGACCCATTTGGAGTGACACATATAAAACATACATTTCATGCTACATAAAATGATTGACAACAAAAGAATAGCTAATTAAAAACGAAATACATAAAAGTCGATAAATAATCTGGCCATACCCGCACACATAACTTGCACTCTTACTTTTTTTTAAAAAAACCACATAATAAACAAATAAAGAAAAATAATAATAATAAAAGATACAAAATATAGTTGTCTCCTGCCAGTACTTACAAAAAAAACTAATTGAGTATCTCCTTTTCTGAAGTCTGTCGTTAAAGAACTAAACCTCCAACAGGCACCTCAGTAGCGTCCCCTGTGGTCGCGGGCGCCGTAGCTCTGCTAGCCAGAGGGATACCGAGACGGTTGTTGTCTCCTGCCAGTACATACAAAAAAAAACGAATTGAGTATCTCCTTTTTTGAAGTCTGTCGATAAAAAACTAAACCTTCAACAGGCACCTCAGTAGCCTCCCCCGTGGTCGCGGGCGCCGTAGCTCTACTAGCCAGCGGGATACCAAGACGGTCGTTGTCTCCTGCCAGCGTGAAACAGGCGCTGAGCTACAGCGCGCGTCGGTTGCCTCACGCTAACATGTTCGAGCAGGGGCACGGGACACTCGACCTTATTAGCGCTTTTCAGGTATGCTGGAAATGCAAAAATTGCGTGTATATAGACTTGACTAGTGTAGTCTAGAATCTAGGTTGCTTCAACATGTTTATATATACTTATACGCTCTAGATCCTAGAGCAACCTAGAGTGAACGGTCATTTTATTTTAATCTTTTATTAAAATCACATCGAAATCAAAATTTATTTGTTTCCAAATACACTATAGTATGATAATCCTTAAATCAGTGTTATCAATAGGTGGCATTTAGTTTGTTGGTTATTTGCTTAATTTCTTTGCTGATTTAACACATTTGGCTGCATTATATACAAACAAGGTGTTCCAACAAACATTGTCTAGCTTAATAAATTATAAAAATAACCCTTGTATAATTGAATTATAGTTTATATTTTGATCAAAAGCAATTCAAACATTAACCTCTCTTTAAGACCTTAAATATAAATTAAACGGAGCTCAATATACACTGGTAACATCTAGACTAGCAATTTTGGTTTCAGTTCCTCTTCGAATACACACCGCAAGCCATTCTAAGTCCATTGTACGTTGACCTCACGGAGTGCCCGTACATGTGGCTGTGCTTACTCTCTTCAAAACATTAACTTCATGTACACTGAATATTTGTTACAGTTTCTATGAGATTACACCCCGCAAGCCAGTCTGAGTCCATTGTACTTCCTCTCTTCCAGAAATTAACTTTATGTACACTGGATATTTGTTACAGTTTCTATTGGATTACACCCCGCAAGCCAGTCTGAGTCCATTGTACTTTCTCTCTTCCAGAAATTAACCTCATGTACACTGGATATTTTTTACAGTTTCTATTGGATTACACCCCGCAAGCCAGTCTAAGTCCATTGTACTTTCTCTCTTCCAGAAATTAACCTCATGTACACTGGATATTTGTTACAGTTTCTATTGGATTACACCCCGCAAGCCAGTCTAAGTCCACCGTACGTTGACCTCACGGAGTGTCCGTACATGTGGCCGTACTGCACGCAGCCGCTATACTACAGTGCGCAGCCCACTATCGTCAACATCACGGTTATCAATGGACTGGGGGTTTCGGGGATTATTGTAAGGAATATTATTTTTTCTAATAGTTATGATAATGTTTGTAATGTAGTTGGTGAGTGTCTAGAGATCCTCGGTGAGGTTAGGTTGGGTTAACAGTTTTATGATGAGTATGGATTTTTTTCTGTGTTATTTCTGAATGTTTGAAAATATGAGTTAGTAAACCGTAACACTTGAATTGTATAAACTCTTTCTTGACGATGTCTTCCGTGGTTCAGTAGTTAGGAAGCTATGTTTATGTAACACCCACAATAAACACTGGCAGGAAGTAGGTGAGAGTGAATGGAAATTTCAGGTGTTTGGGAAGTGACAATTTTTCCCTAAATAATATTCTATATAAATAATATAATGACTTTTCACTACATTATCACCTATAATAATATGCAAAGGCTCTTAATTCTGTCAAAACACATTCCTCGCAAAATTGGAGGATTCGTATCATAGTAATGTTTTTTTTTCGACCCTTGGGGTAGAAAGACGCTATACAGCTACAAAATCTAGCCTATATAATCTGTTAATAAATAAAGGAAACAAAAATTTCGACACTTGCGAAGATCGAACCTGCAACCTCCGGGTATACGCCCCCGTCGCTCTGCCAATTGAGCTATAATGTTTCATGACCCACATGAGGTTTCATGAACAAAACATTCTAATTATATAATGTGTTCTGGCACAGAGCCAAATGTCGTGGCACCCGTACCTGCCGCGCGGGGCGCTGCTGGCGGTGCAGGCCGAGCACGCCGAGCTGCTGTGGCCGTGGGGCGGCTGGCTGGCGCTAAGGATCTCCGTCACAGAGGACGGGGCCGCCTTTGATGGAGTCATCGAGGTACGTCACACATCATTTTAAAAAAAGAGGTAGTGGCAGAGGTACTATTACTTGACATTGTCACCTGGTGCTCAGAGTACCCACGTTTTAGAGTACCCCCTCCCCATGTACCACTTAGCCATGTGGGTTTCCTCACGATGTTTTCCCTCACCGTTAACAACTATAATAAATTATCCACATATATGTCTTTAGAAAAGAAAAACTGGTGGAGGCCCGACCTGGGATTAGAACACTAGACGTCTGCACGATAGGCGGTGTTCTACCCACTGAGCTATCACGTCGTCACTTTATTTACTGTCATCAGTTAATGACCATCATATGGTCAAGGGACCAGAAATAGTTGTATTTTATTTTGATAGCAACCTAAGTACATATTTCTGTTTACCAGGGTCATTTGAATGTGACAGTGGAGAGCGAAGTGGAACACGGTCAAGGAACTAAACAGTCCACAACATTGATGCTACCAATACGGTATGTTTATTTGAATTTTTCAAAAATTTGATTTTTCCAAACTTATTAGCTTATTAATAAACGCCTTTCAGCCAGGTAGTCAGAACTTCAGAATCTAGTATGTTAATCAATTTTTTTGTACTATTGATGATGGGTATCGTCACATAGGTTGTGTTACAATGAGCCATCACAAAATTTCACTTATTTTAAAATAATTTGTTTTTAAAACTGTACAAAATCCTTAAAAATTAGTTTCATTTACAATGCTTGGCTATTGAAATGTATTGATTCATGAATATTTTAGAAGGCCTGACTGATCTAATCAATATCTTTGTATGTTTGACTGAAATATCGTAAATTATAAATGTAATAAATTAATAAATCTGTGCGACAAATTAAAACCGATCAATTCAGACGTAAAGCAAGTCAGTAATATGATGACTTGTGGTTCGGAAATTAAATCGAATATATAAACTATATCATTCATAAACGTTAATATGTCATCTCTGGGCCAGCTAGCTTATGGTTATACTCCAAACCTCTTAACCAAACCCAACAATTTAAACATCAATTTCAGAGCCAAAGTGATCCCAGTGCCGCTTCGTTCCCGGAGGATACTGTGGGACCAATTCCACAGCCTCCGCTATCCGTCAGGATACTTTCCGCGGGACGACTTGCGAGCCAAACATGACCCGTTGGATTGGCACGCTGACCACATACATACTAATTTCAGAGATATGTACCGGAAGTTGAGAGACCATGGCTATTACGTCGAAGTTTTGGGTGAGTCCTATATTCTTATGAATTAGTTCCCTCGTGATTATGGACTAAGAATGAGTGCGTCATCAGTGGAAAAGTTGCAATCGATTATAGATCTTACATGTGCGTTGACCTGGAGGACGATTCAAGCATCCTCAAACATTCACGCCGTATATCCCCGAAGGGGTTGGCATCACGTGACATCGTCACTAAACATATGTAACGTTGGCACCCCAGGCACCTCATTGACGTGCGTGGACACGTCGCTGTACGGCGCGCAGCTGCTGGTAGATCCGAGGACGAGTACTTTCACATACACTAAACATTATTATAAGTGTTGGAACAATATCCCTCCACCCATTAGAGCATCTACCAGTAAATTTAAATTTAAAAAACTACTAAAGTCCCATTTACTTCAAATACAAAAATTAAACATACCGAAATGCTTTGCACAATCAGTTGTCAACTTTCAGTGAAAGGGGTATAAATTAGTTAACCTCTTTTTCCAATTTGTTTATATTTATGAATTATATTGTATGTTTTAATTGTTATCTGATTTTTAAATGTCTCTTTGTTTATTATCCACTGTTTTAGGATTATTTTAACCCTAAGTTTTTATTTGTAAGTATTTTTCACGTCAATGGCAGATGCTCTATTACTATTTTTTGTTAAAAGTATGTTGTTTTAGGCTGTACCTGAAAATCAGTGTTTTTGCTATACAGCATTTACAAACGCTGAGTTATGGCCTAGTTTGTGTTACCATAGCTTACATACCTTGCACATTTTTACTTTGTTTGTTACTTTTTAATTATTTATTTAGAAAATGTTTACTCTGTTTTTATATTACTTGTAATGTATGTCATATGTGATTGTTATGAGAACATGGATAAAGATTTTATCTACCTATCTATTTATTCACCCCAGGTACCCCACTGACATGTATCGACACGTCGCTGTACGGCGCGCTGCTACTAGTAGATCCCGAGGACGAGTACTTCCCGGAGGAGCTGGCGGCGCTGAAGAAGGCGGTGGACGCGGGGCTCTCGCTCGTGGTCTTCGCCGACTGGTACAACGCCACGCTGCTCAAACACGTCAAGTTCTACGACCAGAATACTAGGCAATGGTATGGGACGCTACATTTATGTTATGTTACAAATGAATAAAATTACTGACAAGTAATTGTTTCAGTAACTGTTACTGTAAATAATTGTTATAGTCAACATTTGTTACAGTTACATACTTATTCTCACGGCCTTAAATCACAAAGAAGGATAGTCAGGATAAAGAGCTAGAAATTCCTCTGCCACATTTGGAAGTTGATAGGGAACAATATGGTAGAACTAAAGTTTCGTTGGTGATGGGTCTCCAATCGAATACCGGCTTAGAATGTCACTATTCGAAAAGGAATAGTGACATTCTAAGCCGGTACTACACGGCACCGTGTACCGTGTTACAGTTACTAATTGCAGCTTAATTAGAATACGATATTATTTTTCGCTTGAATCAACTATAGCTTTAATTTGGGCTTAATAAATGTTATGGATCAAATTGCAGTAAAAATGATCAGAATATATTTTCTTCAGGTGGACCCCCGAGACAGGAGGTGCCAATGTTCCTGCGTTGAATGACTTGCTCAGCATGTTTCAGGTATAACATTTTAAATTATCAGTATAATCCCATTTTGTAAGAGCCATTATAGGTAGCATGAGGGCGGTAGTATTGATATGGATAGTGATAGGTTTTGTGTGAACAATCTCTCAGATTCTCACTTCTCTCTCTCTCAATGAATTTAATTAGAAAGAAAGGAAGAAAAGACGTTTATTCGTCATTTGTGGCACAAAAAACATAGAAGCGACAAAACAATATATAATAATTCATTAATAAATATTGATCACATTTCAATTCAAACTGAATTCACACTGATCTAGGATCTGTAGCTCGGATACACTGACAGAGATGATGCTGATGTTCGTATCGGACAGTGTTCGGGCTTTTATATCCAGTACCGCCCGAAATATTCTAGGGCACTCTGTTTGGAATACTTAGCTGTCCCTATCTTTTAATTGTACCTTATCATTATAGGTGGCACTAGGAGACCGTGTATTCGAAGGCGCGTTCAGCTTAGCGAGCCATGCCATGTACTACGCGAGCGGGACGCACATACACACGTTTCCGGAACACGGAGTCTTGCTGACGGCGCATCTTCATGATCAGGGGCACCAGGTTGGTTTATCATTAAATACTAAATATTGTTATTGGTATGGCACGAACAGGAATACAAAAGCAGATAATCAATATAGTTGGATACAATATATGTACCACAGAAAATCATGTTCTTTACGTGTCCGCACGCTTACGTGACTTATCTTTAATTAATTAAAAACCTAACATAAACTACTCTTGTTAGGTACAATTTATTTGACAGTTCGAATGAGTTTCGATGTCCATTCTAGAAAGACCCTAATATTTGACCTTAAGCGGACTTAACGAATTTTGTTACTCTAAATATTTTCTCATTATTAGATGTACCAAATATTTGTAAGGAAAAAAATGTACAAAAAAGTTCATTTCAAAATTACGTACTTTACCCCAGATTTAAGCATTTCTTTAATTACAATTGTAATTATTTAAAACTACGTGAATCAGAACTGGCATGGCAGCCAAGAACTGATAAATGACGTTGTAGAATCAAAATCTATATTTTGGAAAGTCGTAACAAATGTGCAAATAACTACGATTTTAGAATTTCGTTATTGTTTAAAATGATGTGAATTAAAACTATATTTTGGAAAGTTGTACCAATGCGTAAAGAAAGAGTACAAAGAGAAGAAGATCGTAAAAAAATATCACTTTTTTTGTGTCGCAGTTTTAAGCATCAAACGTACCAAGAAATTTGGTATGAGCTACCTTAGAAATTATACTAGGGAGCAATAAAAGATTGGCATGCGGCAATTCGGTATGCAAAGTTTTTTTTTGGTATTTATTAAATATGTTTATTCGATGGCAAACATGAAAATAAAAGACTAATTTTAAATATTTTTCATTAAAAATGAGTAATTGTAAAGTTATGATTTTTTAAAGATTGTTCAACTGTTGTACTTAATGACGTCATCGATAGAAAATATCACGTAGCGACATGCAAATGAAGCGAAATGTTTAATAAAAATGTTGCTAATTGCATTACATTTCACGATTTTGTGATCTCAAATGAAATTATTAGGATAATATACTAAAGAAACCTATGATTTTCGATAGTTTATTAATGAACTGCAAAAACAAATGTCTTTGAAATAACACTGAAGGTCAAATACTGTTGCAGTTTTTTGACAAAATAACGGTTATCTTAGCTTTGTTTCATTTAATTTCAAGAAAATATTGTTTATAAACATAATATCTCGAAATGGTTTCGCAATCAGCACCACTTTTGTAAAACTTTGCATACCAAATTCCAGATAATATCGGGAGACAAGTTATCGAGCGGCACCTTGGAGGGCATGGGAGACAGTACGGGGGTGCCGATCCTGGGCTTCCTGCAGACGGAGGCATCCGGGGGAGATTACCAAAATGGCACGGCTGATTTGACACCCAATAAGGTAATTGGCTTAAATATCCGATGTATTTATTTATTGACAATTCATTTGAAGCTTATGTTCAAGGACTGTAATTTAGTTGCTATTTAAAGGGGATCAAATACAAGAATTCTGCCTGTTGCACAAAAAACTTGTGCGCGTATTTTATCACTTCTTTTATCAGACCGTTCCAAATTTTGAAGTACACTACGTATGAGATGTTTAGCGTGTTAATAACGTGGTGTGTGTTTAGAGCGGGCGCGTGGTGGTGTACGGCGACTCGTCGTGCCTGGAGTCGGGCGCGTCGCCGGGCTGCCACTGGCTGGTAATGGGCGCGCTGCAGTACGCGATGGTCGCCAGACTGCCCGCCGCGCTGCAGCGACACGCGGCGCCGCATCGCGACAACCACATCTTTCCCTCCGGTAACAAAC